>JASTWF010000554.1:0-311790 GCA_030390025.1 Squalus acanthias
AGAGGGGGAGAGTGTGTCACTGATAGAGGGGAGAGTGTCTCTCCCACTGATAGAGGGGAGAGTGTGTCACTGATAGAGGGGAGAGTGTGTCACTCACTGATAGAGGGGAGAGTGTGTGACTCACTGATAGAGGGGAGAGTGTGTCACTCACTGATAGAGGGGAGAGTGTGTCACTCACTGATAGAGGGGAGAGTGTGTCACTCACTGATAGAGGGGAGAGTGTGTCACTCACTGATAGAGGGGAGAGTGTGTCACCCACTGATGGAGGGGAGAGTGTGTCACTCACTGATAGAGGGGAGAGTGTGTCACTCACTGATAGAGGGGAGAGTGTGTCACTGATAGAGGGGAGAGTGTGTCACCCACTGATAGAGGGGAGAGTGTGTCACTCACTGATAGAGGGGAGAGTGTGTCACTCACTGATAGAGGGGAGAGTGTGTCACTCACTGATAGAGGGGAGAGTGTGTCACTCACTGATAGAGGGGAGAGTGTGTCACTCACTGATAGAGGGGAGAGTGTGTCACTCACTGATAGAGGGGAGAGTGTGTCACTCACTGATAGAGGGGAGAGTGTGTCACTCACTGATAGAGGGGAGAGTGTGTCACTCACTGATAGAGGGGAGAGTGTGTCACTGATAGAGGGGAGAGTGTGTCACTCACTGATAGAGGGGAGAGTGTGTCACTCACTGATAGAGGGGAGAGTGTGTCACTCACTGATAGAGGGGAGAGTGTGTCACTCACTGATAGAGGGGAGAGTGTGTCACTCTGATAGAGGGGAGAGTGTGTCACTCACTGATAGAGGGCAGAGTGTGTCACTGATAGAGGGGAGAGTGTGTCACTCACTGATAGAGGGGAGAGTGTGTCACTGATAGAGGGGAGAGTGTGTCACCACTGATAGAGGGGAGAGTGTGTCACTCACTGATAGAGGGGAGAGTGTGTCACTCACTGATAGAGGGGAGAGTGTGTCACTGATAGAGGGGAGAGTGTGTCACTCACTGATAGAGGGGAGAGTGTGTCACTCACTGACAGAGGGGAGAGTGAGTCACCCACTGATAGAGGGGAGAGTGTGTCACTGATAGAGGGGAGAGTGTGTCACTCACTGATAGAGGGGAGAGTGTGTCACTGATAGAGGGGAGAGTGTGTCACCCACTGATACAGGGGAGAGTGTGTCACTGATAGAGGGGAGAGTGTGTCACTCACTGATAGAGGGGAGAGTGTGTCACTCACTGATAGAGGGGAGAGTGTGTCACTCACTGATAGAGGGGAGAGTGTGTCACTGATAGAGGGGAGAGTGTGTCACTGATAGAGGGGAGAGTGTGTCACTCACTGATAGAGGGGAGAGTGTGTCACTGATAGAGGGGAGTGTGTGTCACTGATAGAGGGGAGAGTGTGTCACTCACTGATAGAGGGGAGAGTGTGTCACTCACTGATAGAGGGGAGAGTGTGTGTCACTGATAGAGGGGAGAGTGTGTCACTCACTGATAGAGGGGAGAGTGTGTCACTGATAGAGGGGAGTGTGTGTCACTCACTGATAGAGGGGACAGTGTGTCACTCACTGATAGAGGGGAGAGTGTGTCACTCACTGATAGAGGGGAGAGTGTGTCACTCACTGATAGAGGAGATGTGTGTCACTCACTGATAGAGGGGAGAGTGTCTGTCACTGATAGAGGGGAGAGTGTGTCACTCACTGATAGAGGGGAGAGTGTGTCACCCACTGATAGAGGGGAGAGTGTGTCACTCACTGATAGAGGGGAGAGTGTGTCACTGATAGAGGGGAGAGTGTGTCAGTCACTGATAGAGGGGAGAGTGTGTCACTCACTGATAGAGGGGAGAGTGTGTCACCCACTGATAGAGGGGAGAGTGTGTCACTGATAGAGGGGAGAGTGTATCACTTCTGATAGAGGGGAGAGTGTGTCACTCACTGATAGAGGGGAGAGTGTGTGTCACTGATAGAGGGGAGAGTGTGTCACTCACTGATAGAGGGGAGAGTGTGTCACTGATAGAGGGGAGAGTGTGTCACTCACTGATAGAGGGGAGAGTGTGTCACTCACTGATAGAGGGGAGAGTGTGTCACTGATAGAGGGGAGAGTGTGTCACTGATAGAGGGGAGAGTGTGTCACTCACTGATAGAGGGGTGAGTGTGTCACTGATGGAGGGGAGTCTGTCACTCACTGATAGAGGGGAGAGTGTGTCACTCACTGATAGAGCGGAGAGTGTGTCACTGATAGAGGGGAGAGTGTCACTCACTGATAGAGGGGAGAGTGTGTCACTCACTGATAGAGGGGAGAGTGTGTCACTCACTGATAGAGGGGAGAGTGTGTCACTCACTGATAGAGGGGAGAGTGTGTCTCACTGATAGAGGGGAGAGTGTGTCACTCACTGATAGAGGGGAGAGTGTGTCACTCACTGATAGAGGGGAGAGTGTGTCACTCACTGATAGAGGGGAGAGTGTGTCACTCACTGATAGAGGGGAGAGTGTGTCACTCACTGATAGAGGGGAGAGTGTGTCACTGATAGAGGGGAGATGCGTCACTCACTGATAGAGGGGAGAGTATGTCACTCACTGATAGAGGGGAGAGTGTGTCACTCACTGATAGAGGGGAGAGTGTGTCACTCACTGATAGAGGGGAGAGTGTGTCACTCACTGATAGAGGGGAGAGTGTGTCACTGATAGAGGGGAGAGTGTGTCACTCACTGATAGAGGGGAGAGTGTGTCACTCACTGATAGAGGGGAGAGTGTGTCACTCACTGATAGAGGGGAGAGTGTGTGTCACTGACAGAGGGGAGAGTGTGTCACTCACTGATAGAGGGGAGAGTGTGTCACTGATAGAGGGGAGAGTGTGTCACCCACTGATAGAGGGGAGAGTGTGTCACTGATAGAGGGGAGAGTGTCTCTCCCACTGATAGAGGGGAGAGTGTGTCACTGATAGAGGGGAGAGTGTGTCACTCACTGATAGAGGGGAGAGTGTGTGACTCACTGATAGAGGGGAGAGTGTGTCACTCACTGATAGAGGGGAGAGTGTGTCACTCACTGATAGAGGGGAGAGTGTGTCACTCACTGATAGAGGGGAGAGTGTGTCACTCACTGATAGAGGGGAGAGTGTGTCACCCACTGATAGAGGGGAGAGTGTGTCACTCACTGATAGAGGGGAGAGTGTGTCACTCACTGATAGAGGGGAGAGTGTGTCACTGATAGAGGGGAGAGTGTGTCACCACTGATAGAGGGGAGAGTGTGTCACTCACTGATAGAGGGGAGAGTGTGTGACTCACTGATAGAGGGGAGAGTGTGTCACTCACTGATAGAGGGGAGAGTGTGTCACTCACTGATAGAGGGGAGAGTGTGTCACTCACTGATAGAGGGGAGAGTGTGTCACTCACTGATAGAGGGGAGAGTGTGTCACTCACTGATAGAGGGGAGAGTGTGTCACTCACTGATAGAGGGGAGAGTGTGTCACTCACTGATAGAGGGGAGAGTGTGTCACTGATAGAGGGGAGAGTGTGTCACTCACTGATAGAGGGGAGAGTGTGTCACTCACTGATAGAGGGGAGAGTGTGTCACTCACTGACAGAGGGGAGAGTGAGTCACCCACTGATAGAGGGGAGAGTGTGTCACTGATAGAGGGGAGAGTGTGTCACTCACTGATAGAGGGCAGAGTGTGTCACTGATAGAGGGGAGAGTGTGTCACTCACTGATAGAGGGGAGAGTGTGTCACTGATAGAGGGGAGAGTGTGTCACCCACTGATAGAGGGGAGAGTGTGTCACTCACTGACAGAGGGGAGAGTGAGTCACCCACTGATAGAGGGGAGAGTGTGTCACTGATAGAGGGGAGAGTGTGTCACTCACTGATAGAGGGGAGAGTGTGTCACTCACTGACAGAGGGGAGAGTGAGTCACCCACTGATAGAGGGGAGAGTGTGTCACTGATAGAGGGGAGAGTGTGTCACTCACTGATAGAGGGGAGAGTGTGTCACTGATAGAGGGGAGAGTGTGTCACCCACTGATACAGGGGAGAGTGTGTCACTGATAGAGGGGAGAGTGTGTCACTCACTGATAGAGGGGAGAGTGTGTCACTCACTGATAGAGGGGAGAGTGTGTCACTCACTGATAGAGGGGAGAGTGTGTCACTGATAGAGGGGAGAGTGTGTCACTGATAGAGGGGAGTGTGTGTCACTCACTGATAGAGGGGAGAGTGTGTCACTGATAGAGGGGAGTGTGTGTCACTGATAGAGGGGAGTGTGTGTCACTCACTGATAGAGGGGAGAGTGTGTCACTCACTGATACAGGGGAGAGTGTGTGTCACTGATAGAGGGGAGAGTGTGTCACTCACTGATAGAGGGGAGAGTGTGTCACTGATAGAGGGGAGTGTGTGTCACTCACTGATAGAGGGGACAGTGTGTCACTCACTGATAGAGGGGAGAGTGTGTCACTCACTGATAGAGGGGGGAGTGTGTCACTCACTGATAGAGGAGAAGTGTGTCACCCACTGATAGAGGGGAGAGTGTCTGTCACTGATAGAGGGGAGAGTGTGTCACTCACTGATAGAGGGGAGAGTGTGACACCCACTGATAGAGGGGAGAGTGTGTCACTCACTGATAGAGGGGAGAGCGTGTCACTGATAGAGGGGAGAGTGTGTCAGTCACTGATCGAGGGGAGAGTGTGTCACTCACTGATAGAGGGGAGAGTGTGTCACCCACTGATAGAGGGGAGAGTGTGTCACTGATAGAGGGGAGAGTGTATCTCTTTCTGATAGAGGGGAGAGTGTGACACTCACTGATAGAGGGGAGAGTGTGTGTCACTGATAGAGGGGAGAGTGTGTCACTCACTGATAGAGGGGAGAGTGTGTCACTGATAGAGGGGAGAGTGTGTCACTCACTGATAGAGGGGAGAGTGTGTCACTCACTGATAGAGGGGAGAGTGTGTCACTGATAGAGGGGAGAGTGTGTCACTGATAGAGGGGAGAGTGTGTCACTCACTGATAGAGGGGTGAGTGTGTCACTGATGGAGGGGAGTCTGTCACTCACTGATAGAGGGGAGAGTGTGTCACTCACTGTTAGAGCGGAGAGTGTGTCACTGATAGAGGGGAGAGTGTCACTCACTGATAGAGGGGAGAGTGTGTCACTCACTTATAGAGGGGAGAGTGTGTCACGCACTGATAGAGGGGAGAGTGTGTCACTCACTGATAGAGGGGAGAGTGTGTGTCACTGATAGAGGGGAGAGTGTGTCACTCACTGATAGAGGGGAGAGTGTGTCACTCACTGATAGAGGGGAGAGTGTGTCACTCACTGATAGAGGGGAGAGTGTGTCACTCACTGATAGAGGGAAGAGTGTGTCACCCACTGATAGAGGGGAGAGTGTGTCACTGATAGAGGGGAGATGCGTCACCCACTGATAGAGGGGAGAGTATGTCACTCACTGATAGAGGGGAGAGTGTGTCACTCACTGATAGAGGGGAGAGTGAGTCACTCACTGATAGAGGGGAGAGTGTGTCACTCACTGATCGAGGGGAGAGTGAGTCACCCACTGATAGAGGGGAGAGTGTGTCACTGATAGAGGGGAGAGTGTGTCACTCACTGATAGAGGGTAGAGTGTGTCACTCACTGATAGAGGGGAGAGTGTGTCACTGATAGAGGGGAGAGTGTGTCACTCACTGATAGAGGGGAGAGTGTGTCACTCACTGATAGAGGGGAGAGTGTGTCACTCACTGATAGAGGGGAGAGTGTGTCACTGATAGAGGGAAGAGTGTGTCACTCACTGATAGAGGGGAGAGTGTGTCACTCACTGATAGAGGGGAGAGTGTGTCACTCACTGATAGAGGGGAGAGTGTGTCACTGATAGAGGGGAGAGTGTGTCACCCACTGATAGAGGGGAGAGTGTGTCACTCACTGACAGAGGGGAGAGTGAGTCACCCACTGATAGAGGGGAGAGTGTGTCACTGATAGAGGGGAGAGTGTGTCACTCACTGATAGAGGGGAGAGTGTGTCACTGATAGAGGGGAGAGTGTGTCACCCACTGATACAGGGGAGAGTGTGTTACTGATAGAGGGGACAGTGTGTCACTCACTGATATAGGGGAGAGTGTGTGACTCACTGATAGAGGGGAGAGTGTGTGTCACTGATAGAGGGGAGAGTGTGTATCACTGATAGAGGGGAGAGTGTGTCACTCACTGATAGAGGGGAGAGTGTGTCACTCACTGATAGAGGGGACAGTGTGTCACTCACTGATAGAGGGGAGAGTGTGTCACTCACTGATAGAGGGGAGAGTGTGTCACTCACTGATAGAGGAGAAGTGTGTCACCCACTGATAGAGGGGAGAGTGTGTCACTCACTGATAGAGGGGAGAGTGTGTCACTGATAGAGGGGAGAGTGTGTCACTCACTGATAGAGGGGAGAGTGTGTCACTCACTGATAGAGGGGAGACTGTGTCACTGATAGAGGGGAGAGTGTGTCACCCACTGATAGAGGGGAGAGTGTGTCACTGATAGAGGGGAGAGTGTATCACTCACTGATAGAGGGGAGAGTGTGTCACTCACTGATAGCGGGGAGAGTGTGTCACTGATAGAGGGGAGAGTGTGTCTCTCACTGATAGAGGGGAGAGTGTGTCACTCACTGATAGAGGGGAGAGTGTGTGACACTGATAGAGGGGAGAGTGTGTCACTCACTGATAGAGGGGAGAGTGTGTCACTCACTGATAGAGGGGAGAGTGTGTCACTCACTGATAGAGGGGAGAATCTGTCACTCACTGATAGAGGTGAGTGTGTGGCACTCACTGATAGAGGGGAGTGTGTGTCACTCACTGATAGAGGGGAGAATCTGTCACTCACTGATAGAGGTGAGTGTGTGGCACTCACTGATAGAGGGGAGTGTGTGTCACTCACTGATAGAGGGGAGAGTGTGTCACTCACTGATAGAGGGGAGAGTGTGTCACTGATAGAGGGGAGAGTGTGTCACTCACTGATAGAGGGGAGAGTGTGTCACTCACTGATAGAGGGGAGAGTGTGTCACTGATAGAGGGGAGAGTGTGTCACTGATAGAGGGGAGAGTGTGTCACTCACTGATAGAGGGGTGAGTGTGTCACTGATGGAGGGGAGTCTGTCACTCACTGATAGAGGGGAGAGTGTGTCACTCACTGATAGAGGGGAGAGTGTGTCACTGATAGAGGGGAGAGTGTCACTCACTGATAGAGGGGAGAGTGTGTCACTCACTGATAGAGGGGAGAGTGTGTCACTCACTGATAGAGGGGAGAGTGTGTCACTCACTGAGAGAGGGGTGAGTGTGTCACTCACTGATACAGGGGAGAGTGTGTGTCACTGATAGAGGGGAGAGTGTGTCACTCACTGATAGAGGGGAGAGTGTGTCACTCACTGATAGAGGGGAGAGTGTGTGTCACTGATAGAGGGGAGAGTGTGTCACTCACTGATAGAGGGGAGAGTGTGTCACTCACTGATAGAGGGGAGAGTATGTGTCACTGATAGAGGGGAGAGTGTGTCACTCACTGATAGAGGGGAGAGTGTGTCACTCACTGATAGAGGGGAGAGTGTGTCACTCACTGATAGAGGGGAGAGTGTGTGTCACTGACAGAGGGGAGAGTGTGTCACTCACTGATAGAGGGGAGAGTGTGTCACTCACTGATAGAGGGGAGAGTGTGTCACTCACTGATAGAGGGGAGAGTGTGTGTCACTGACAGAGGGGAGAGTGTGTCACTCACTGATAGAGGGGAGAGTGTGTCACTCACTTATTGAGGGGAGAGTGTGTCACCCACTGATAGAGGGGAGAGTGTGTCACTGATAGAGGGGAGAGTGTCTCTCCCACTGATAGAGGGGAGAGTGTGTCACTGATAGAGGGGAGAGTGTGTCACTCACTGATAGAGGGGAGAGTGTGTGACTCACTGATAGAGGGGAGAGTGTGTCACACACTGATAGAGGGGAGAGTGTGTCACTGATAGAGGGGAGAGTGCGTCACCCACTGATAGAGGGGAGAGTGTGTCACTCACTGATAGAGGGTAGAGTGTGTCACTCACTGATAGAGGGGAGAGTGTGTCACTCACTGATAGAGGGGAGAGTGAGTCACCCACTGATAGAGCGACGTGTGTCGCTCACTGATAGAGGGGAGAGTGTGTCACTCACTGATAGAGGGGAGAGTGTGTGTCTCTGATAGAGGGGAGAGTGTGTCACTCACTGATAGAGGGTAGAGTGTGTCACTCACTGATAGAGGGGAGAGTGTGTCACTGATAGAGGGGAGTGTGTGTCACTCACTGATAGAGGGGAGAGTGTGTCACTCACTGATAGAGGGGAGAGTGTGTCACTCACTGATAGAGGGCAGAGTGTGTCACTCACTGATAGAGGGGAGAGTGTGTCACTCACTGATAGAGGGGAGAGTGTGTCACTGATAGAGGGGAGAGTGTGTCATCCACTGATAGAGGGGAGAGTGTGTCACTCACTGATAGAGGGGAGAGTGTGTCACTCACTGATAGAGGGGAGAGTGTGTGTCACTGACAGAGGGGAGAGTGTGTCACTCACTGATAGAGGGGAGAGTGTGTCACTCACTTATAGAGGGGAGAGTGTGTCACTCACTGATAGAGGGGAGAGAGTGTCACTGATAGAGGGGAGAGTGTGTCACCCACTGATAGAGGGGAGAGTGTGTCACTGATAGAGGGGAGAGTGTCTCTCCCACTGATAGAGGGGAGAGTGTGTCACTGATAGAGGGGAGAGTGTGTCACTCACTGATAGAGGGGAGAGTGTGTGACTCACTGATAGAGGGGAGAGTGTGTCACTCACTGATAGAGGGGAGAGTGTGTCACTCACTGATAGAGGGTAGAGTGTGTCACTCACTGATAGAGGGGAGAGTGTGTCACTCACTGATAGAGGGGAGAGTGAGTCACCCACTGATGAGCGGAGAGTGTGTCACTCACTGATAGAGGGGAGAGTGTGTCACTCACTGATAGAGGGGAGAGTGTGTCACTGATAGAGGGGAGAGTGTGTCACCCACTGATAGAGGGGAGAGTGTGTCACTCACTGATAGAGGGGAGAGTGTGTCACTCACTGACAGAGGGGAGAGTGAGTCACCCACTGATAGAGGGGAGAGTGTGTCACTGATAGAGGGGAGAGTGTGTCACTCACTGATAGAGGGCAGAGTGTGTCACTGATAGAGGGGAGAGTGTGTCACTCACTGATAGAGGGGAGAGTGTGTCACTGATAGAGGGGAGAGTGTGTCACCCACTGATAGAGGGGAGAGTGTGTCACTCACTGACAGAGGGGAGAGTGAGTCACCCACTGATAGAGGGGAGAGTGTGTCACTGATAGAGGGGAGAGTGTGTCACTCACTGATAGAGGGGAGAGTGTGTCACTCACTGACAGAGGGGAGAGTGAGTCACCCACTGATAGAGGGGAGAGTGTGTCACTGATAGAGGGGAGAGTGTGTCACTCACTGATAGAGGGGAGAGTGTGTCACTGATAGAGGGGAGAGTGTGTCACCCACTGATACAGGGGAGAGTGTGTCACTGATAGAGGGGAGAGTGTGTCACTCACTGATAGAGGGGAGAGTGTGTCACTCACTGATAGAGGGGAGAGTGTGTCACTCACTGATAGAGGGGAGAGTGTGTCACTGATAGAGGGGAGAGTGTGTCACTGATAGAGGGGAGAGTGTGTCACTCACTGATAGAGGGGAGAGTGTGTCACTGATAGAGGGGAGAGTGTGTCACCCTGATAGAGGGGAGTGTGTGTCACTCACTGATAGAGGGGAGAGTGTGTCACTCACTGATAGAGGGGAGAGTGTGTGTCACTGATAGAGGGGAGAGTGTGTCACTCACTGATAGAGGGGAGAGTGTGTCACTGATAGAGGGGAGTGTGTGTCACTCACTGATAGAGGGGAGAGTGTGTCACTCACTGATAGAGGGGAGAGTGTGTCACTCACTGATAGAGGGGAGAGTGTGTCACTCACTGATAGAGGGGAGAGTGTGTCACTGATAGAGGGGAGAGTGTGTCACTCACTGATAGAGGGGAGAGTGTGTCACTGATAGAGGGGAGAGTGTGTCACTCACTGATAGAGGGGAGAGTGTGTCACTCACTGATAGAGGGGAGAGTGTGTCACTGATAGAGGGGAGAGTGTGTCACTGATAGAGGGGAGAGTGTGTCACTCACTGATAGAGGGGTGAGTGTGTCACTGATGGAGGGGAGTCTGTCACTCACTGATAGAGGGGAGAGTGTGTCACTCACTGTTAGAGCGGAGAGTGTGTCACTGATAGAGGGGAGAGTGTCACTCACTGATAGAGGGGAGAGTGTGTCACTCACTTATAGAGGGGAGAGTGTGTCACGCACTGATAGAGGGGAGAGTGTGTCACTCACTGATAGAGGGGAGAGTGTGTGTCACTGATAGAGGGGAGAGTGTGTCACTCACTGATAGAGGGGAGAGTGTGTCACTCACTGATAGAGGGGAGAGTGTGTCACTCACTGATAGAGGGGAGAGTGTGTCACTCACTGATAGAGGGAAGAGTGTGTCACCCACTGATAGAGGGGAGAGTGTGTCACTGATAGAGGGGAGATGCGTCACCCACTGATAGAGGGGAGAGTATGTCACTCACTGATAGAGGGGAGAGTGTGTCACTCACTGATAGAGGGGAGAGTGAGTCACTCACTGATAGAGGGGAGAGTGTGTCACTCACTGATAGAGGGGAGAGTGTGTCACTGATAGAGGGGAGAGTGTGTCACTCACTGATAGAGGGTAGAGTGTGTCACTCACTGATAGAGGGGAGAGTGTGTCACTGATAGAGGGGAGAGTGTGTCACTCACTGATAGAGGGGAGAGTGTGTCACTCACTGATAGAGGGGAGAGTGTGTCACTCACTGATAGAGGGGAGAGTGTGTCACTGATAGAGGGAAGAGTGTGTCACTCACTGATAGAGGGGAGAGTGTGTCACTCACTGATAGAGGGGAGAGTGTGTCACTCACTGATAGAGGGGAGAGTGTGTCACTGATAGAGGGGAGAGTGTGTCACCCACTGATAGAGGGGAGAGTGTGTCACTCACTGACAGAGGGGAGAGTGAGTCACCCACTGATAGAGGGGAGAGTGTGTCACTGATAGAGGGGAGAGTGTGTCACTCACTGATAGAGGGGAGAGTGTGTCACTGATAGAGGGGAGAGTGTGTCACCCACTGATACAGGGGAGAGTGTGTTACTGATAGAGGGGACAGTGTGTCACTCACTGATATAGGGGAGAGTGTGTGACTCACTGATAGAGGGGAGAGTGTGTGTCACTGATAGAGGGGAGAGTGTGTATCACTGATAGAGGGGAGAGTGTGTCACTCACTGATAGAGGGGAGAGTGTGTCACTCACTGATAGAGGGGACAGTGTGTCACTCACTGATAGAGGGGAGAGTGTGTCACTCACTGATAGAGGGGAGAGTGTGTCACTCACTGATAGAGGAGAAGTGTGTCACCCACTGATAGAGGGGAGAGTGTGTCACTCACTGATAGAGGGGAGAGTGTGTCACTGATAGAGGGGAGAGTGTGTCACTCACTGATAGAGGGGAGAGTGTGTCACTCACTGATAGAGGGGAGACTGTGTCACTGATAGAGGGGAGAGTGTGTCACCCACTGATAGAGGGGAGAGTGTGTCACTGATAGAGGGGAGAGTGTATCACTCACTGATAGAGGGGAGAGTGTGTCACTCACTGATAGCGGGGAGAGTGTGTCACTGATAGAGGGGAGAGTGTATCTCTCACTGATAGAGGGGAGAGTGTGTCACTCACTGATAGAGGGGAGAGTGTGTGACACTGATAGAGGGGAGAGTGTGTCACTCACTGATAGAGGGGAGAGTGTGTCACTCACTGATAGAGGGGAGAGTGTGTCACTCACTGATAGAGGGGAGAATCTGTCACTCACTGATAGAGGTGAGTGTGTGGCACTCACTGATAGAGGGGAGTGTGTGTCACTCACTGATAGAGGGGAGAATCTGTCACTCACTGATAGAGGTGAGTGTGTGGCACTCACTGATAGAGGGGAGTGTGTGTCACTCACTGATAGAGGGGAGAGTGTGTCACTCACTGATAGAGGGGAGAGTGTGTCACTGATAGAGGGGAGAGTGTGTCACTCACTGATAGAGGGGAGAGTGTGTCACTCACTGATAGAGGGGAGAGTATGTCACTGATAGAGGGGAGAGTGTGTCACTGATAGAGGGGAGAGTGTGTCACTCACTGATAGAGGGGTGAGTGTGTCACTGATGGAGGGGAGTCTGTCACTCACTGATAGAGGGGAGAGTGTGTCACTCACTGATAGAGGGGAGAGTGTGTCACTGATAGAGGGGAGAGTGTCACTCACTGATAGAGGGGAGAGTGTGTCACTCACTGATAGAGGGGAGAGTGTGTCACTCACTGATAGAGGGGAGAGTGTGTCACTCACTGAGAGAGGGGTGAGTGTGTCACTCACTGATACAGGGGAGAGTGTGTGTCACTGATAGAGGGGAGAGTGTGTCACTCACTGATAGAGGGGAGAGTGTGTCACTCACTGATAGAGGGGAGAGTGTGTGTCACTGATAGAGGGGAGAGTGTGTCACTCACTGATAGAGGGGAGAGTGTGTCACTCACTGATAGAGGGGAGAGTATGTGTCACTGATAGAGGGGAGAGTGTGTCACTCACTGATAGAGGGGAGAGTGTGTCACTCACTGATAGAGGGGAGAGTGTGTCACTCACTGATAGAGGGGAGAGTGTGTGTCACTGACAGAGGGGAGAGTGTGTCACTCACTGATAGAGGGGAGAGTGTGTCACTCACTGATAGAGGGGAGAGTGTGTCACTCACTGATAGAGGGGAGAGTGTGTGTCACTGACAGAGGGGAGAGTGTGTCACTCACTGATAGAGGGGAGAGTGTGTCACTCACTTATTGAGGGGAGAGTGTGTCACCCACTGATAGAGGGGAGAGTGTGTCACTGATAGAGGGGAGAGTGTCTCTCCCACTGATAGAGGGGAGAGTGTGTCACTGATAGAGGGGAGAGTGTGTCACTCACTGATAGAGGGGAGAGTGTGTGACTCACTGATAGAGGGGAGAGTGTGTCACACACTGATAGAGGGGAGAGTGTGTCACTGATAGAGGGGAGAGTGCGTCACCCACTGATAGAGGGGAGAGTGTGTCACTCACTGATAGAGGGTAGAGTGTGTCACTCACTGATAGAGGGGAGAGTGTGTCACTCACTGATAGAGGGGAGAGTGAGTCACCCACTGATAGAGCGACGTGTGTCGCTCACTGATAGAGGGGAGAGTGTGTCACTCACTGATAGAGGGGAGAGTGTGTGTCTCTGATAGAGGGGAGAGTGTGTCACTCACTGATAGAGGGTAGAGTGTGTCACTCACTGATAGAGGGGAGAGTGTGTCACTGATAGAGGGGAGTGTGTGTCACTCACTGATAGAGGGGAGAGTGTGTCACTCACTGATAGAGGGGAGAGTGTGTCACTCACTGATAGAGGGCAGAGTGTGTCACTCACTGATAGAGGGGAGAGTGTGTCACTCACTGATAGAGGGGAGAGTGTGTCACTGATAGAGGGGAGAGTGTGTCATCCACTGATAGAGGGGAGAGTGTGTCACTCACTGATAGAGGGGAGAGTGTGTCACTCACTGATAGAGGGGAGAGTGTGTGTCACTGACAGAGGGGAGAGTGTGTCACTCACTGATAGAGGGGAGAGTGTGTCACTCACTTATTGAGGGGAGAGTGTGTCACTCACTGATAGAGGGGAGAGAGTGTCACTGATAGAGGGGAGAGTGTGTCACCCACTGATAGAGGGGAGAGTGTGTCACTGATAGAGGGGAGAGTGTCTCTCCCACTGATAGAGGGGAGAGTGTGTCACTGATAGAGGGGAGAGTGTGTCACTCACTGATAGAGGGGAGAGTGTGTGACTCACTGATAGAGGGGAGAGTGTGTCACTCACTGATAGAGGGGAGAGTGTGTCACTCACTGATAGAGGGTAGAGTGTGTCACTCACTGATAGAGGGGAGAGTGTGTCACTCACTGATAGAGGGGAGAGTGAGTCACCCACTGATGGAGCGGAGAGTGTGTCACTCACTGATAGAGGGGAGAGTGTGTCACTCACTGATAGAGGGGAGAGTGTGTCACTGATAGAGGGGAGAGTGTGTCACCCACTGATAGAGGGGAGAGTGTGTCACTCACTGATAGAGGGGAGAGTGTGTCACTCACTGACAGAGGGGAGAGTGAGTCACCCACTGATAGAGGGGAGAGTGTGTCACTGATAGAGGGGAGAGTGTGTCACTCACTGATAGAGGGCAGAGTGTGTCACTGATAGAGGGGAGAGTGTGTCACTCACTGATAGAGGGGAGAGTGTGTCACTGATAGAGGGGAGAGTGTGTCACCCACTGATAGAGGGGAGAGTGTGTCACTCACTGACAGAGGGGAGAGTGAGTCACCCACTGATAGAGGGGAGAGTGTGTCACTGATAGAGGGGAGAGTGTGTCACTCACTGATAGAGGGGAGAGTGTGTCACTCACTGACAGAGGGGAGAGTGAGTCACCCACTGATAGAGGGGAGAGTGTGTCACTGATAGAGGGGAGAGTGTGTCACTCACTGATAGAGGGGAGAGTGTGTCACTGATAGAGGGGAGAGTGTGTCACCCACTGATACAGGGGAGAGTGTGTCACTGATAGAGGGGAGAGTGTGTCACTCACTGATAGAGGGGAGAGCGTGTCACTCACTGATAGAGGGGAGAGTGTGTCACTCACTGATAGAGGGGAGAGTGTGTCACTGATAGAGGGGAGAGTGTGTCACTGATAGAGGGGAGTGTGTGTCACTCACTGATAGAGGGGAGAGTGTGTCACTGATAGAGGGGAGTGTGTGTCACTGATAGAGGGGAGTGTGTGTCACTCACTGATAGAGGGGAGAGTGTGTCACTCACTGATACAGGGGAGAGTGTGTGTCACTGATAGAGGGGAGAGTGTGTCACTCACTGATAGAGGGGAGAGTGTGTCACTGATAGAGGGGAGTGTGTGTCACTCACTGATAGAGGGGACAGTGTGTCACTCACTGATAGAGGGGAGAGTGTGTCACTCACTGATAGAGGGGGGAGTGTGTCACTCACTGATAGAGGAGAAGTGTGTCACCCACTGATAGAGGGGAGAGTGTCTGTCACTGATAGAGGGGAGAGTGTGTCACTCACTGATAGAGGGGAGAGTGTGACACCCACTGATAGAGGGGAGAGTGTGTCACTCACTGATAGAGGGGAGAGCGTGTCACTGATAGAGGGGAGAGTGTGTCAGTCACTGATCGAGGGGAGAGTGTGTCACTCACTGATAGAGGGGAGAGTGTGTCACCCACTGATAGAGGGGAGAGTGTGTCACTGATAGAGGGGAGAGTGTATCTCTTTCTGATAGAGGGGAGAGTGTGTCACTCACTGATAGCGGGGAGAGTGTGTCACTGATAGAGGGGAGAGTGTATCTCTCACTGATAGAGGGGAGAGTGTGACACTCACTGATAGAGGGGAGAGTGTGTGTCACTGATAGAGGGGAGAGTGTGTGACACTGATAGAGGGGAGAGTGTGTCACTGATAGAGGGGAGAGTGTGTCACTCACTGATAGAGGGGAGAGTGTGTCACTCACTGATAGATGGGAGAGTGTGTCACTCACTGATAGAGGGGAGAGTTTGTCACTCACTGATAGAGGGGAGAGTGTGTCACCCACTGATAGAGGGGAGAGTGTGTCACTCACAGATAGAGGGGAGTGTGTGTCACTCACTGATAGAGGGGATAGTGTGTCACTCACTGATAGAGGGGAGAGTGTGTCACTGATAGAGGATAGTGTGTCACTCGCTGATAGAGGGGAGAGTGTGTCAATGATAGAGGGGTGTGTGTGTCACTCACTGATAGAGGGGAGAGTGTGTCACTCACTGATAGAGGGGAGAGTGTGTCACTGATAGAGGGGAGTGTGTGTCACTCACTGATAGAGGGGAGTGTGTGTCACTCACTGATAGAGGGGAGAGTGTGTCACTCACTGATAGAGGGGAGAGTGTGTCACTCACTGATAGAGGGGAGAGTGTGTCACTCACTGATAGAGGGGAGAGTGTGTCACTCACTGATAGAGGGGAGTGTGTGTCACCCACTGATCGAGGGGAGAGTGTGTCACTTACTGATAGAGGGGAGAGTGTGTCACTCACTGACAGAGGGGAGAGTGTGTCACTGATAGAGGGGAGAGTGTCTCAACCACTGATAGAGGGGAGAGTGTGTCACCCACTGATAGAGGGGAGAGTGTGTCACTGATAGAGGGGAGAGTGTGTCACTCACTGATAGAGTGGAGAGTGTGTCACTGATAGAGGGGAGTGTGTGTCACTCACTGATAGAGGGGAGAGTGTGTCACTGATAGAGGGGAGTGTGTGTCACGCACTGATAGAGGGGAGAGTGTGTCACTCACTGATAGAGGGGAGAGTGTGTCACTCACTGATAGAGGGGAGTGTGTGTCACTCACTGATCGAGGGGAGAGTCTGTCACTGACTGATAGAGGGGAGTGTCACTCACTGATAGAGGGGAGAGTGTGTCACTGATAGAGGGGAGAGTGTGTCACTCACTGATAGAGGGGAGAGTGTGTCACTCACTGATAGAGGGGAGAGTGTGTCACCACTTAGAGAGGGGCGAGTGTGTCACTCACTGATAGAGGGGAGAGTGTGTCACTGATAGAGGGGAGAGTGTGTCACTCACTGATAGAGGGGAGAGTGTGTCACTCACTGATAGAGGGGAGAGTGTGTCACCCACTTAGAGAGGGGCGAGTGTGTCACTCACTGATAGAGGGGAGAGTGTGTCACTCACTGATAGAGGGGAGAGTGTGTCACTCACTGATAGAGGGGAGAGTGTGTCACTGATAGAGGGGAGTGTGTGTCACTCACTGATAGAGGGGAGTGTGTGTCACTCACTGATAGAGGGGAGAGTGTGTCACTCACTGATAGAGGGGAGAGTGTGTCACTCACTGATAGAGGGGAGAGTGTGTCACTCACTGATAGAGGGGAGAGTGTGTCACTCACTGATAGACTGGAGTGTGTGTCACCCACTGATCGAGGGGAGAGTGTGTCACTTACTGATAGAGGGGAGAGTGTGTCACTCACTGACAGAGGGGAGAGTGTGTCACTGATAGAGGGGAGAGTGTCTCAACCACTGATAGAGGGGAGAGTGTGTCACCCACTGATAGAGGGGAGAGTGTGTCACTGATAGAGGGGAGAGTGTGTCACTCACTGATAGAGTGGAGAGTGTGTCACTGATAGAGGGGAGTGTGTGTCACTCACTGATAGAGGGGAGAGTGTGTCACTGATAGAGGGGAGTGTGTGTCACGCACTGATAGAGGGGAGAGTGTGTCACTCACTGATAGAGGGGAGAGTGTGTCACTCACTGATAGAGGGGAGTGTGTGTCACTCACTGATCGAGGGGAGAGTCTGTCACTGACTGATAGAGGGGAGTGTCACTCACTGATAGAGGGGAGAGTGTGTCACTGATAGAGGGGAGAGTGTGTCACTCACTGATAGAGGGGAGAGTGTGTCACTCACTGATAGAGGGGAGAGTGTGTCACCCACTTAGAGAGGGGCGAGTGTGTCACTCACTGATAGAGGGGAGAGTGTGTCACTGATAGAGGGGAGAGTGTGTCACTCACTGATAGAGGGGAGAGTGTGTCACTCACTGATAGAGGGGAGAGTGTGTCACCCACTTAGAGAGGGGCGAGTGTGTCACTCACTGATAGAGGGGAGAGTGTATCACTGATAGAGGGGAGAGTGTGTCACTCACTGAGAGAGGGGAGTGTGTGTCACTCACTGATAGAGGGGAGAGTGTGTCACTCACTGATAGAGGGGAGAGTGTGTCACTCACTGATAGAGGGGAGAGTGTGTCACTCACTGATAGAGGGGAGAGTGTGTCATTCACTGATAGAGGGGAGTGTGTCACCCACTGAGAGAGGGGAGAGTGTGTCACTCACTGATAGAGGGGAGAGTGTGTCACTCACTGATAGAGGGGAGAGTATGTCACCCACTGAGAGAGGGGAGAGTGTGTCACTCACTGATAGAGGGGAGAGTGTGTCACTCACTGATAGAGGGGAGAGTGTGTCACTCACTGATAGAGGGGAGAGTGTGTCACTCACTGATAGAGGGGAGAGTGTGTCACTCACTGATAGACTGGAGTGTGTGTCACCCACTGATAGAGGGGGAACGTCAAGTAATTACTATCAGTAGAGAAAATGTACTTGAGAAACTAATGGGTCTAAAAGTCATCAAATCCCCTGGACCTGAGGGCCTACACCCTAGGGTTCTAAAAGAGGCTGACTGCAGAGATCGTGGATGCATTGATTGTGATCTTCCAAAATTTCCTTGATTCAGGAATGGCCCCAGCGAATTGGAAGGTAGCAAATGTAACCCCACTATTCAAGAAAGGAGGGAAAGCGAAAACAGGAAACTACAGGCCAGTTAGCCTGACATCGGTCATTAGGAAAATGCTGGATCCATTATTAAAGAAGTGGTAACAGGGCACTTAGAAAATCACAGTATGATTAGGCAGAGTCATCATGGTTTTAAGAAAGGGAAATCGTGTTTGACAAATTTAGTAGAGTTCTTTGAGGATGTAACTAGCAGGGTAGATAAAGGGGAACCAGTGGATGTAGTATATTTGGATTTCCAAAAGGCATTCGATAAGGTGCCACATGAAAGCTTGTTACGTAAGATAAGGGCACATGGGGTTGGGGGTAAGGTGTTAGCATGGATAGAGGATTGGTTAACGGACAAAACAGAGAGTGGGGATAAACGAGCCATTTTCAGATTGGCAGGCTGTAACTAATGGGTTGCCGCAAAGATCAGTGCTTGGGTCTCAGCTATTTACAATCTATATTAATGACTTAGATGAAGGGGCCGAGTGCAATATATCCAAGTTTGCTGACGATACAAAGCTCGGTGGGAAAAATAAGTGTGAGGAGGACGCAGAGAGCCTGCAAAGGGATATAGACAGGTTAAGTGAGTGGGCAATAAAGTGGCAGATGGAGTATAATGTGGGGAAATGTTAGGTTATTCACTTTGGTAGGAAGAATAGAAGAGCAGATTATTTTTTAAATGGTGAGAAACTATTAAATGTTGGTATTCAGAGAGATTTCGGTGTTCTAGGGTTGTGAATCTTGGAATTCTCTGCCCCAAAGGGCTGTGGATGCTCAGTCGTTGAGTATGTTCAAGGCTGAGATCGATAGATTTTTGGACTCTAAAGGAATCAAGGGATATGGGGATTGGGCGGGAAAGTGGAGTTGAGGTCGAAGATCAGCCATGATCTTATTGATGGCAGAGCAGGCTCGAGGGGCCGTGTGGCCTACTCCTGCTCCTTATTCTTGTGTTCTTCTTATGTTCTTAGTGTGTCACTCACTGATAGAGGGGAGAGTCTCACTCACTGATAGAGGGGAGAGTGTCACTCAGGGGGAGGCTATTTACAGTGTAAACTGACTGGCAGTTTCTGAAGTGTGGACCATAGTCCGAGAATATGTGCTTAACCTAGATTCCCCTTGCGTGTACATAGCAGGCATCATTTTTCCTAATTTGTGAGATCAGGAACAGCCCAGCCCCCAAAAGGTCCCAATGGCTGTTTGTGAGCGGTTGTATGTTGTGGGTCTTTCTGGGTTATTGTTGGAGTTTTACCTTGCAGTGTAAACGAGGTAAAGTCAGCACACCGCAACTGAAGATATCATCAAGTGGAAACTGCTCTGCAATATAAGTGGAATATAAAATTCTTACGTTGCCATGGTGTGTACGGGGTGAGGGGAAATCCCGCAGTTCACAGACAGGAAAGCACCTTTCACAAAGAAAGGAGATCGAAAAAAAATGGCTGGCAGACCGACCATGTTGTGCCTGCAGTAGGGATACACTAAGTTGACAGGGAGTGATGTGTTCCCACCCCCCCCGAGGCTGTGGGACATGGCATGGGTCACGGATTCCATCTCTTCAGAGAGATGGAGTTTAATGACCGCGTCTGTGCTAGTGTGTGAGTAGCTGGGCTGTACTGCCTTTCACTCAAAGCAACAGGGTTAACCATTTCAGCACTGCAGACCTCAGCATGGTTCTTACTAACTTGTGGTCAGTGGAGTTTTTACAGATATGATGTAACTACCAAAGGAACATAACACAATGCATTGTGTATATTGAATGAAAATGGACACAAATCCTCAGAGATATTGACACTGACCCAATAAACCTTGCAAACAGTGAACATTTTTATTTCCCCTTTTTCTACAAAGATTCCTCTCTCATCTTTCTGAGGGAATTAAATCCTTGCTCAGGTAGCGCCCCACAGCTACTGGCCTCCCTCCAGTTTTTCTGCCAACCATACATTCTTCAGGTATAAGCCCAGACAGTGAGTGAGTAGATTACTCGATCACAGAGGGCATCAGCCAAGGCTGATCCTATCCTCACCCGCACCCGTCCTATCAGAAAGAAATTTATATAGCATCTTTCACAACCTCAGGACAGCCAGTGAAGTACTTTTTTTTGGTGTAATCACTGTTGTAATGTAGGAAATGCAGCAGACAATTTGTGCAGAGCAAAGTCCCACAAACAAAAATGTGATAATGACCAGATAACCTGTTTTAGGTGTCGGTTGAGGGACAAATATGGGCCAGGGCATTGGGGAGAATGTCCCTGCTCTTCTTCGAAATAGTTTAATGGGAATGGGATCTTTAACACCCACCTGAGAGGGCAGACGGGGCCTTAGTTTAACGTCTCATCTGACAGACCTGGCATCCAAGCACACGCATTTATTTTTATTTGTTCATGGGATGTGGGCGGCGCTGGCAAGGCCAGCATTTATTGCCCATTCCTAATTGCCCATGAGAAGGTGGTGGTGAGCCGTCTTCTTGAACTGCTGCAGTCCGTGTGGTGAAGGTGCTCCCACAGTGCTGTTAGGGAGGGAGTTACAGGATTTTGACCCAATGACGATGAAAGATCGGTGATATATTTCCAAGTCAGGATGGTGTGTGACTTGGAGGGGAACTTGGAGGTGATGGTGTTCCCATGCGCCTGCTGCCCTTCTAGGTGGTAGAGGTCTCTGGTTTGGGAGGTGCTGTCGAAGAAACCTTGGCGAGTTGCTGCAGTGCATCTTGTAGATGGTACACAATGCAGCCACGGTGGTGGAGGGAGTGAATGTTTAAGGTGGTGGATGGGGTGCCAATCAAGTGGGCTGCTTTGTCCTGGCTGGTGTCGAGCTTCTTGAGTGTTGTTGGAGCTGCACTCATCCAGGCAAGTGGAGAGTATTCCATCACACTCCTGACTTGTGCCTTGTAGATGGTGGAAAGGCTTTGGGGAGTCAAGAGGTGAGACACTCACTGCAGAATACCCAACCTCTGACCTGCTCTTGTAGCCACAGTATTTATGTGGCTGGTCCAGTTAAGTTTCTGGTCAATGGTGACCCCCAGGATGTTGATGGTGGGGGATTTGGTGATGGTAGTGCCGTTGAATGTCAAGGGGCGGTGGTTTGACACTATTGGAGATAGTCATTGCCTGGCACTTGTGTGATGCGAATGTTAATTGCCACTTATCAGCCCAAGCCTGAATATCATCCAGGTCTTGCAGTATGCTTCATTATCTGAGGAGTTGCGAATGAAACTGAACACTGTGCATCATCAGCGAACATCTTCACGTCTGACCTTATGTTGGAGGGAAGGTCATTAATAAAGCAGCTGAAGATGGTTGGGCCAAGGACACTGCCCTGAGGAACTCCTGCAGCAATGTCCTGGGGCTGTGATGATTGGCCTCCAACAGCCACAACCATCTTCCTTTGTGCTTGGTATGACTCCAGCCAGTGGAGAGTTTTCCCCCTGATTCCCATTGACTTCAGTTTTACTAGGGCTCCTTGATGCCATATTCGGTCAAATGCTGCCTTCATGTCAAGGGCAGTCACTCTCACCTCACCTCTGGAATTCAGCTCTTTTGTCCCTGTTTGGACCAAGGCTGTAATGAGGTCTGGAGCCGAGTGGTCCTGGTGGAACCCAAACTGAGCATCGGTGAGCAGGTTTTTGGTGAGTAAGTGCTAGAGGCGTGGCTAGTTCTGGAGCACAAGTCTTCAGCACGATAGCCGGGATGTTGTCGGGGCCTATAGCCTTTGCTGTATCCAATGCGCTCAGCCGTTTCTTGATATCACGTGGAGTGAATTAAATTGGCTGAAGACTGGCTTCTGTGATGGTGGAGACATCAGGAGGAGTCCAAGATGGATCATCCACTTGGCACTTCTGGCTGAAGATGGTTGCAAACGCTTCAGCCTTGTCTTTTGCACTTACGCGCTGGGTTTCGCCATCTTTGAGATGGAGATGTTCATGGAGCCTCCTCCTCCCGTTAGTTGTTTAATTGTCCACCACCATTCACGACTGGATGTGACAGGACTGCAAAGCTTTGATCTGATCCATTGATTGTGGGATCGCTTAGCTCTGTCTATAGCATGCTGCTTCCGCTGTTTAGCATGTATGTAGTCCTGTGTTGCAGCTTCCCCAGGTTGGCACCTCATTTTTAGGTACACCTGGTGCTTCTCTTGGCATGCTATTCTACACTCCTTGTTGAACCAGGGTTGGTCCCCTGGCTTGATGGTAGTAGTAGAGTGCCGGGCCATGAGGTTACAGGTTGTGGTGGAATACAATTCTGCTGCTGCTGATGGCCCACAGTGCCTCATGGATGCTCAGTTTTGAGCTGCTAGATCTGTCCTGAATCTATCCTATTTAGCACGGTGGTAGTGCCACACAACACGATGGAGGGTGTCCTCAGTGTGAAGACGGGATTTCGTCTCCACAATGACTGTGCGGTGGTCACTGCTACCAATACTGTCATGGACAGATGCGACAGGTAGATTGGTGAGGACGAGGTCAAGTAGGCTTTTTCCTGGTGTTGGTTCTCTCACCACCTGCCGCAGGCCCAGACTGGCAGTTATATAGAAACATAGAAACATAGAATCTAGGAGCAGGAGTAGGCCATTCGGCCCGTCGAGCCTGCTCCACCATTCAATACGATCATGGCTGATCATCCAAATCCAGTACCCTGTCCCTGCTTTAATACCCACAGTACACATATCCCACCCTACCCCCATAACCCCACATATTTAATTCCCCCGAACATATCCCATCCTATACCCATAACCCCACATATTTAATCCCCCCCTAACACTAAGGGTCAATTTTATCATAGCCAAATCAACCTAACCCACACATTTTTGGACTGTGGGAGGAAACCGGAGCACCCGGAGGAAACCCACGCAGACACGAGGAGAATGTGCAAACTCCACACAGACAGTCACCCGAGGTCAGATTCGAACCCGGGTCCCTGGCGCTGTGAGGCACCAGTGCTAACCACTATGCCACCATGGACTCGGCCAGCTCGGTCAGTAGCGGTGCTACCGAGCCACTCTTGGTGATAGACGTTGAAGTTCCCCACCCGGAGTACATTCTGTGCCCTTGCTACTCTCAGTGCTTCTTCCAAGTGGTCTTCAACATGGAGGAGTATGGATTCATCAGCTGAGGGAGGGCGGTAGGTGGTAATCAGAGGGAGGTTTCCTTGCCCGTGCTTGATCTGAAGCCATGAGACTTCATGGGGTCCGGAGTCAATATTGAGAACTCCTTACCACTGCCACCCCTGGTGGGTCTGTCCTGCCAGTGGGACAGGACATACCCAGGGATGGTGAGGGAGGAGTTTGGGACATTGGCTGAAAGGTATGATTCTGTGAGTATGACTAGTCTGTGGGACAGCTCTCCCAATTTTGGCACAAGTCCCCAGATGTTGGTGAGGAGGACTTTGCAGGCTTGACTGGGCTGGTTGTGCCTCTGTCGTGTCCGAAGCTGGTGCCGAGGTCAATGCTGGGTGGTCCGTCCGGTTTTCTTATTATTATTGTTTTCCGTAGCGGTTTGTTACAACTGAGTGGCTCGCTAGGCCATTTCAGAGGGCAGATAAGAGTCAACCAATTGCTGTGGGTCTGGAGTCACGTATAGGCCAGACCAGGTCAGGGTGGCTGATTTCATTCCCTAAAGGACATTAGTGAACCAGATGGGTTTTTATGACCCATCCGTCTCCATTTCACCATGGACATCCAATCCCTCTACACCTCCATCCCCCACCAGGACAGCCTGAGGGCACTCCGCTTCTTCCTTGAACAGAGGCCCAGCCAGTCTCCATCCATCACCACCCTCCTCCGCCTGGCTGAACTTGTTCTCACATTGAACAGCTTCTCCTTTGATTACACTCACTTTCTTCAAATAAAAGGTGTTGCTATGGGAACCCGCAAGGGTCCTAGCTATGCTTGCCTTTTCGTGGGATATGTGGAACATTCTTTGTTCCTGTCCTACTCAGGTCCCCTCCTTCACCTCTTTTTCCGATACATTGATGACTGTATCGGTGCCATTTCCTGTTCTCGCTCTGAACTGGAAAATTTCATTCACCTTTGCTTCCAATTTCCACCCTTCCCTCACCTTCACATGGTCCATCTCCGACTCTTCCCTTCCCTTCAGGAATAGGCTATCGACAAACATCCACTATAAGCCCACTGAATCCCACAGCTACCTGGACAACACTTCCTCCCACCCTGCTTCCTGTAAGGACTCTATTCCATTCTCCAAGTTTCTCCCTCTCCGTCGCATCTGTTCTGACGATGTCACCTTCCATACAAGTGCTTCCGATATGTCTTGCCTTTTCCTCAACCGGGGATTCCCCTCAACCGTGTCCATTCCATTTCCCACACTTCTGCTTTCACCCCTTCCCCTTCCTCCCAGAACCACGATAGGGTTCCCCTTGTCCTCACCTTTAACTTAATCAGCCTCCACATTCAATGGATCATTTCTGCCACATCCAGCGTGATCCCACCACCAAACACATCTTCCCCTCCCCTTTCAGCATTCCGAAGGGACCACTCCCTCCGCGACACCCTGGTCCACTCGTCAATCACCCCAACACCCCCTCCCCTTCCCGTGCAAGCACAGGAGATGCAAACCTGCCCTTTTACCTCCTCCCTTCCCACCGTCCAGGGCCCCAAACACTCCTTCCAGGTGAAACAGTGATTTACTTCTACTTCTTGCAATTTAGTATACTGTATTCGCTGCTCACGGTGCGGTCTCCTCTACATTGGGGAGACCAAACGCAGATTGGGTGATCGCTTTGTGGAACACTTCCATTCAGTCCGCAAGCGTGACCCCGAGCTTCTGGTCGCCTGTCACTTTAATTCTCCACACCACTCTCACTTCTCTGTCTCTTACACTGTTCCAATGAAGCTCAACGTAAGCTCGAGGAACAGCAGCTCATCTTTTGATTAGGCACTTTACAGCCTTCTGGACTCAACATTGAGTTCAACAATTTCAGACCATAACCTCTGCCCCTATTTTTTCACATGACAGCTGTTGATGATTCTGCCATTCCCATTTACACCTCTTCCAGACCCATCTTTTTTGTCCCATTACCATCTCCTTTTGCTTTGCACAATCATCCCTTTTGTCTTTTAATCTCTCCTGCCTTCCACCCTATCACAGACTTTCCCTTTTGTTCTTTCCTCTCCTCGCCCCTGTCCCTGCCCCTGCACTTGTTTAAAATTTGTTACATCTCTAACTTTTTCCAATTCTGACGAAGGGTCATCGACCTGAAATGTTAACTCTGTGTTTCTCTCTCTGCAGATGCTGCCTGACCTGCTGAGTATTTCCAGCATTTTCTGTTTTTATTTCAGATTTCTAGTATCTGCTGTATTTTGTTTTTGTCTGGGTTTTTACGACAATCCTGTAGTTTCATGGTCACCATTACTAGTACTAGCTTTTTATTCCAGATTTATTAATTAGCTGAATTTTAATTCCCCAGCTGCCGTGGTGGGATTTGAACTCACGTCTCCAGATCATTCATCCAAGGCTTCTGGATTGCTAATCCAGTAACATAACCACTATGCTACCGTACCTGTGGAGGGGCTACTGGATAGTGATCGTGACTAGAAATGCTGGCTACATTTTCTCCTTCTTAATCCAGCAGCACTGAGGTCATTTAGAGTGCGTCAGAACAGAAAGCATGTTCCAAACATTCGGATGTACGGTAAGGAGGAAATGTAGCAGCACAGGTAGAAAGGTGGTTTACGCACAAGAAGCAAAAGGTTAGAGTTAATGGGGTAGGACAGATTGGAGGAGAGTTGGAAGTGTAGTACCCAGGGGTCAATGCGAGGCCCATTTTTGTTCTCGGTATATATAGATCAGTTAAACTTGGGCATAGGGAGCACAATATCAACAGTTACTGATCACACAGAAGTAAAGGGTTTGACCAACAACAAGGAGGACTGTAATAGACTTCATAGGGGTGTATTAAGGGAAGGGTGGGGGCACTGAAGGGATGTATTACATTGTATACATGTCAGTATCTATTCATAAATGTATGTTTACAAATGTATCTCTGTCACAATGTTCGTACTATTGTGTATTGCATTTATGTTTATTAAATCAATTTGCTAAATTAATTCTGAAACAACCTTCAGAAAAAAAACAAAGCTTGGTGTTCAGGGCTGTTGAGTCTCTGCCCAGTCTTGTGAAGGGTTCCCAGCCCCTGGCTTTGTTTGAGGCAGCCCTGTTGCTCACAGGATGTCTGCATGTGCACAGGAAAAAAAGAAACCACCAACTGTGCTTGTCACCACAATCAACTCCACCAGTTCCCTTGCTGTCCTCTTCTCAGTTGCTAAAGGCTGTTAAATTTGCAAATGTCCCACTTTCAGGCAAGAACATTGCTTATTGTTTCCCTTCCCTCACTTCAAGATATTCAGCGTTGGGTGGGAGCCAAAGGTTACTCCTCCTTGATGAAACTGAAATGACAGAAGCAGCGGGGGCATCACACATGATGTTAATCTTTTTAAAATGATGAATAAATAGGCAAGAAATGAAAGTACAGGGGTGATTCGAAATGTGAGGCATCATTCAGAGTGAAACAGACAGATGAATGAGATTTTGGTTTCAGAATGACCTGGAGCTGACAAGGATAGCCATACTATTTCACCGCCCCCACCCACCCCCACATTAGCAGTGGCCCCAGAGTACTGCAGAATCTCAAGGCCAGCTCCAGCATCGCAAATACGCTCACCAAGCAGAGTGAGCAAGACTGGACACAAAGCAAATCCCAGCCAGAGCACCAAAGCACAAAAAAAGAGCAACATTCCACAGCAGCTTCCATGGCTGTGAGGCAAAGGGAACTCTGTCTATCAGGGAGAAGCAGAAAGGGAGGGGAGCGTTGCCTAATGCCCTACACCGGGTGAATATTTGGTGATGAAAGCCAATAGGGTATGAGAGATAAAGTGGTGCATGATATTTTGGGGAATTTGGAAGCCAACTGATCCTAGTCGAATCAATGTTCTCTCCCCATGTTGAGTAGATTGAGCCTATACTCTCTGGAGTTTCAAAGAATGAGAGGTGGTCTCATTGAAACATATAAAATTCTGAGGGGGATTGACAGGGTAGATGCTGAGAGGCTGTTTCCCCTGGCTGGAGAGTCTAGAACTAGGGGTCATGGTGTCAGGATAAGGAGTCGGCCATTTAAGACTGAGATGAGGAGGAATTTCTTCACTCAGAGGGTTGTGAATCTTTGGAATTCTCTTCCCCAGAGGGCTGTGGATGCTCAGTTGTTGAGCATATTCAAGGCTGAGAGATAGATTTTTGGACTCTAGGAGAATCAAAGGATAAGGTTGGGAAACTCGAGTTGAGGTCGAAGATCAGCCATGATCTTACTGAATGGCGGAGCAGGCTCAAGGGACCCTATGGCCTACTCCGGCTCCTAATTCTTATGTTCTTATTCTTACTTGTCCCTTTTTATGCTGCAAAAATGGATTCAGAGCAATAGCAGCAACATTAGAACGGAACACGTGAGATATGAACACGTGCAGTTGTTCAAAGGTTGGAAGTGTGACAATGGTGGAGCCGTGCAGCACAACAGGCCCAGCCCAGCCTACCCTGTTGACCCCCAGCCTCTGCTGAATGAGGGGAGCAGAAGAGAAAACCATAGGCTTTGTGCCCCCAAAATTGTCATCTTTATGGAGAAAGAAAGGGTGAAAGGCCAAGGCCCAGAGTGCTGGACAGCACCAATGGTGAAAAGCTGCCTAATATTGTCAGTATGCAATAGGTTGAGGAATGAAAAATAAACAACATTGCATTGTAATAATTACATAGAGCCCCATAGCACATAATATGCAATAGGGGGATTGCAGGAAATCTGCATTTTAATCACTCTGGGATTTGGTACTGACAAGCTGATCTATCAAATCTGCTTCAGTCTCTTTTGGATTTCTTAAAGTCCTGGCATGAGTTAAACTCAACCTCTTTCCTCTATTCATTACACCCTAGTTCTAACACTAGGTAGAGGTACCCATGTGGATTTCCTGGGTCCAGAATCTTCTGGAAAGTGGACCGGGTCCTCAATCCAATCGCTATCTAATGACTGCAGCTGAAAGGTGCACATGTGTTGATGTTGGAAGAGAGCAGGATTGGGCTCGGCAGTGATGCCCTTTGTGGTCAAATGGCCCACTGTTTAAGCTCACAATAGAAGAATGGTCACTTGAGTGAGGAAATGGATGACTGCCAGCACCTGTGGAAATTAACCCGAGGAACAGGGAGTACCTTCAGGAGAAGTGAAACAGGGGAGAAAATTGGAAAAGAATTTAGGTTGTCCGGAGCTATAGGAAGAAGTGTCTCCTTCTCATTGGCACACACTAAACAAAGATTCATCCATCACAATTGGACTGTGTCTCTTAGGGCATCTCCACATCATGACCATAAAAAGTGTTGAGGTGCCACCTGCTGGCCATTATGGTGTGATAGAAACTGCAAATGCTGGAAATTCACAGCAAGTCTGTCAGCATTTGCAAACAGAAAGACAGGTTAACATATTTTCAGCATTTTTTGTTTTTATTTGATGAATGTTATGCACTCCTCAATGCAGTTATGTGCTCACTGGCCTAACTGTACAAGTTAATTCTGCATCTCCAGGAATTTTAAAACCTATTATACGGCACAAGACATCCTTCTTTGAAGTTTTCAGAAATAAGTTGTACAAATATTGAGAGAGTACATATTGTACACCGTGTGAGAGTACACATAGACGAGTGGTATGATTGGTGTGAGATTACATGCTATACCTGAGCAGTGTGAAAGTACATGTTGTTCCCAATTATACGAGTGAGGTGAGAGTACACGTACATGAGTGGTGTAAGAATGTATGTTGTACGAATGGAGTGTGAGTATATGTTGTACCCGATTGTATGAGTGGGGTGAGAGTAAAAGAAAAAAGACTTGCATTTATATAGTGTCTTTCACAACCTCAGGACGTCCCAAAGCGCTTTACAGCCAATTAAGTACTTTTGAAGTGTAGATGTACATGAGTGGTGTAAGAGTGCATGTTGTACGAATGGTGTGAGAGTACATAGCTTGTACACATGTGGTGTGAGAGCACGCAACAAGGCGAGATACTTTTAAGCATTTTTCACCTAACTATGCCACATAGGGGCCCAGTGATAATGATTTCCCTTATCTGCTTGCGTGGAAATGACTGCCCTCTGCTCACAGCTGTACATCCACAACTTAAATCCTATTGAGACAGCGCTGTAGTTGAGTTGGAATCTCAACTTCCTTGTTACCAGATTTTGTTGGATTACTTTCAGGGTATAAAGTACTCAAATTCAGCGTGAGGAAGCATCATCCTGACCTGTCCATTGACTGCAAACAACATCCTCTACTGATCGCATGCAGTGCAGGGGCCAGCCAGAGAGAGACAGGTAATGGAGCAGTGCAGGCCCCAGCCAGAGACACAGGACATGGAGCAGTGCAGGCCCCAGCCAGAGAGACAGGACATGGAGCAGTGCAGGCCCCAGCCAGAGAGAGACAGGACATGGAGCAGTGCAGGCCCCAGCCAGAGACAGGACATGGAGCAGTGCAGGCCCCAGCCAGAGAGACACAGGACATGGAGCAGTGCAGGCCCCAGCCAGAGAGACACAGGACATGGAGCAGTGCAGGCCCCAGTCAGGGAGACAGGACATGGAGCAGTGCAGGCCCCAGCCAGAGACACAGGACATGGAGCAGTGCAGGCCCCAGCCAGAGACACAGGACATGGAGCAGTGCAGGCCCCAGCCAGAGAGAGACAGGACATGGAGCAGTGCAGGCCCCAGCCAGAGACACAGGACATGGAGCAGTGCAGGCCCCAGCCAGAGAGACACAGGACATGGAGCAGTGCAGGCCCCAGCCAGAGAGACACAGGACATGGAGCAGTGCAGGCCCCAGCCAGAGAGACAGGACATGGAGCAGTGCAGGCCCCAGCCAGAGACACAGGACATGGAGCAGTGCAGGCCCCAGCCAGAGACAGGACATGGAGCAGTGCAGGCCCCAGCCAGAGAGACACAGGACATGGAGCAGTGCAGGCCCCAGCCAGAGAGACAGGACATGGAGCAGTGCAGGCCCCAGCCAGAGAGACACAGGACATGGAGCAGTGCAGGCCCCAGCCAGAGAGAGACAGGACATGGAGCAGTGCAGGCCCCAGCCAGAGACAGGACATGGAGCAGTGCAGGCCCCAGCCAGAGACAGGACATGGAGCAGTGCAGGGATATCATATCCCAGCAGTGTGTCCAGCCTCATGGAACCAAAGCCTTGCAGCACAGGAAAAGGGGGGGGAGGGGGAATTAGCAAAAAAAAGTATGGAGTCTCACCACCTCAAAGTGGACTTGAAACAAATTTGGAGGTGACCAGTGCCCACAAACTCTCTCCCAATTTCTGGCATACTATGAACACACTCATTAAATGTAAGTCAGATTCTCACATGATAAGCATGTTAAATGAGAAGCAGACCAGTAGACTGGCTATAAAGTAATGGCACAGGATGCATAATGCACACCCCACAGACTGTCCCCGAGGAGACTCCAACAGATAGATGATGGACCACCAACATGTTAAGCAAATAGATTTATTTTATATTTTTACATCTCCTTCTAATGATCCCCTCAGAAATCTGTACAGGTGCATGTGCATTAAATATAAAATCACAGCAATGGCTTCTACACTTACTCAAGGCACATCCTTACAAGGGAATCAGAAACAAGTTATGTACAACATCCTAAATAATTTAATTCAATATAGATTGTTTACCAAGACACAAATTAATGCAATTGTATTAATAGTGTTTGAACCAGAGCTACAGCTCTGTTCGACTGAGATACATCAGGTGTCCCTTGATCCTTACTCACTGCACATTAGCAGCTCTACTTCTCTCGTCTGACAGAATATATTTTAAGCAGTGAATAGGTTATATACTTAAGAGGATATTTTCCAAGTAGTATAGCTTGCAGAAAATAAATTGAGTGGTGCCTACCACATAACTAATTATGTTGGTCGCAATACAAGTGGTTTATCCTCTGCAAGCTATTGCTCACTGACACAAACTATGTTTGTTTAATTGAATTCAACAGACTTTGGGGGAAAAAATTGAGTCGCACCCCCTTTAGCGCCCCGAAAAAATTAGCACCCCCGCGGCCGATTTTCCCAGGTAGCGCCCCGAGAGGGAGGAGGGGCGCTACTGAAAGCGCCCCGCGCCCCTCTTGGGGCGCTGCGAGTCAATATCGTGGTGCATGGCGCTGTGGCACGTCACGCCGCGGTACTACAGGCCTTCCTCCCCTTCTTAAAGGGGAGGGGCCTTGCGCAGCGTGACCGGGGCCCAGCTGGGCCACCAGGGATCGGAGTGCCAGCAAAAGAGCCCGGCACTCAAGAGAAGTGCCGGGCTCAGGGAGCGCAGCCGGCACTCCACGGGGGGGCTTCTCAGAAGGCCAGGGACGGCAACGGGGGCAGGTGCTGGCAGGCGGCCAGCAACAAAAATGGCCGCCCAGCACCTCGCCTTTAATTATCGCCGCACCGTCCGCAGGTAGGCCCCCCTGACCCTGTCGGACATAGCGTCCGGCAGTAAGTCAGGGGGCGCTACCGAAGATCGTGGCCAGGGCGCGCACGACGATGACGTCATCGCCGACGGCGCAGCGCCGCGGGGCGTTAACAGTTACCGCCGCCGCTAACCTCCCGCTGAATTTTGCGGGAGGCGCTGGCGGTGCTGCGCCCGGGCGCTAGTTGTTTTGCGCCCCGTTAGTGCCCTCTTAGGGTGCTAACGGGAGGCGCAAAGTAACCACATTTTTCCCCCTTTATGTCCATTGCTGTTTTCAGAAACACCTGCATTTAATTTTAGTGGGACATAAAACAGTGATGGTACGTTCCACATTATCATTCATGATGGGTTAATGTTAGCTGTTTCCAAAATGCATTTTGCAGTACGCAAAACTATCATTGAAAAAGTGCCAGTGACCCCCCATAGGAAATGCACTGCACCTTGGACTCTACGCTATCGTATCAAATACTGCACTCCTATAGGAAGGCTATATTTTATTTTCTATCAGACTGCCCAAACAATTTAAATTTGTAAGCTGGAAAGGTGCGAACATATATAGGGTAAATCCATGTTTCCATTAATCTGCATATATTTCATTTTTCTGACACTAATTGATCTTGGTTCTGATTTAGGATTTATCCACCAATCAGGCAACAGCATCAGGAACAGCGATTTTCAAACCAGAAGGCCTACAAAATTCAAAGACAAACCAGGAAAAAATATACAGGCAAATAAAACTGAGTTTCTTGGACTTTGTGGGTCTGATAGCGATGACTTGGGGGAGCTACATATGGTACATAGACCGCTGTTTGGGAACTCCCGATAACATTTATATATTTAAAAAAAGGCATATTCCTCTGTAGGTTTGCTTTACTGCACCCAACCACACGCTCATTAGGGTTAGGAGTGCACCGTCTGTGAACACAGCTACCTCACTCTCCACACAACAACCTATCTGAAAACTTGAAAACTAAATCCAGTGCAGGAAAGAAAAGCTGGAGGAATCAGGGTAAAATCTGCTGCATACATCCAGTGGGTAGATCGGGGCGCAATACAGCGCCAGAATCCAGTGGGTAGATCGGGGCGCAATACAGCGCCAGAATCCAGTGGGTAGATCGGGGCGCAATACAGCACCAGAATCCAGTGGGTAGATCGGGACGCAATACAGCACCTGAATCCAGTGGGTAGATCGGGGCGCAATACAGCGCCAGAATCCAGTGGGTAGATCGGGTGGAATACAGCGCCAGAATCCAGTGGGTAGATCGGGTGGAATACAGCGCCAGAATCCAGTGGGTAGATCGGGTGGAATACAGCGCCAGAATCCAGTGGGTAGATCGGGGTGCAATACAGCACCAGAATCCAGTGGGTAGATCGGGGCGCAATACAGCGCCAGAATCCAGTGGGTAGATCGGGGCGCAATACAGCGCTAGAATCCAGTGGGTAGATCGGGGCGCAATACAGCGCTAGAATCCAGTGGGTAGATCGGGGCGCAATACAGCGCTAGAATCCAGTAGGTAGATCAGGGTGGAATACAGCGCCAGAATCCAGTGGGTAGATCAGGGCGCAATACAGCGCCAGAATCCAGTGGGTAGATCAGGGTGGAATACAGCGCCAGAATCCAGTGGGTAGATCGGGGCGCAATACAGCGCCAGAATCCAGTGGGTAGATCAGGGTGGAATACAGCGCCAGAATCCAGTGGGTAGATCAGGGTGGAATACAGCGCCAAAATCCAGTGAATGGCTCAGGGTGGGATTTTTATGCTGGAAACTCCTGCTGGCCTTACTATTTTACTGGATAAAAATACCCTACCCCGAAAGGATCATCCCCTCTACGCCTCCAAAAGCCCCCTCTTCCACCCCCCACCCCCCAAAACCACCATTCCCAATTTGGTCAATTTGACTTGCTTCACTCTACTACTCATACTGCTCTGTAACCTCTGACAATAACGGCCGAGGTTTACTTTCCACCGCCCCACCAACCCCAATCTGCTTCCCTCCTCTGCTGAATGTGCTCACTCTTGCTGGGATATGATTCCACAAGGACTTGCAGCCCCTCTGGTACCTTGTCCTTCATATTAGAGCCCAGACAAGTGAGTTTTGGGAGGCTGTTCAATAGTGAAGCCTATCACAGTATTCACAAAGCCACTGTTTGTAATTCTAATTACTTATCAAATTGTAAAATTCCAAATTCTCTCCTCTTTAAGACAGGGCATAATTTGGACCAATCTAGGAACATACATCATAAATCTATCTTTTACTACAACCAGTTTGTCACCAGAAAGTCCAAAAACTATAAGCAATGTCTTATCTCATTCTCTAACACAAGTCTGATGCAGGTAATGTTGCTACTGGGATGTATCTGATAATACTATAGCGTTACAGACTCAGATGAACTTTACACTTTAGTCAACGGTTTGAAGTCTACTTCAGGATAGACCGATACTAGCACCAACAGAAAGGGCAATTCAGCACCTTATTCTTACAGCACATGACTGCAGCCACTGCTGCACAACAGTGCAGTGTGTCGGGACTGCAGAATGTGGGAGTTTGTGGAGAGTTGAGACTGTCCCGGATAACCACACCTGTGGGAAATGCCTCGAGTCACTCTGGCTCAGAGTCGTTGAGCTGGAGCGCAAGTTAGAGACACTCCGACACATAAGGGAAAGGGAGGAATATCTGGAAAGTTTACTCCACACACAGTCACACCATGTAGAGATACAGGTACAGGAACAGCAGTGGGTGACTGATAGTCAGCAGGGTAAGGGGAACTTAGTCAAGGCAGGGAAAGAGGAATCACAGAATCTGGTTCTATCCTACAGGTACAATATAATTGCTACCCGTGAGGATAGGAGAAGCATGTAGCAAAAACAATGCAGCTATCATTTCCATATAGACGAGGAGAAGCAGAACAGCTCAAGTCATGAAGGCAGCACATTTCTAGAGTGCATTCTGGACAGTTTTCTGGAACAAATGTTTTAGAATCGACAAGGAAACAGGCCATACTAGATTTAGTGATGAGTAATAGTAGAAGGGTGATTTAATCGAGGTCTTCAAAATGACTAAAGAATTCAATAGGGTAGATTCAGAGAAACTATTTCCTCGGGTGGTGAGGCCAGAACAAGGGGCACAATCTTAACATTTTTCACACAAGTAGTGGAAATCTAGAACATTCTCCCCCGTAAGGTTGGGGATGCTGGGTCAATTGAAATTTTCAAGACTGAGAATTATGTTGGTAAGGGTATCAAGGGAGATGGAACAAACACGGGATAAATGGAATTGAGGTACATATCAGCCATTATCTGATTGAATGCCGGAACAGGCTCGAGGTGCTGAATGGCCAACTCCTGTTCCAGTGAAATGGTTGCACAAAAGTCGAACACTGCGCCACACCATTGCTTATAGTTATTTGTCAGACTTTCTCATTTTCTAATGGCTTGAGCAGTACCCAAGTCCTAGAATTGAAGCTTTAAGTGCTTCTGTAGCAGGTAAAATGTAGGGACATACTCAGTTACACATTTTCATGCTGTAATACCCCACAAATACTGTTTAACAAACAACAATTTCCATTTCAATAGCACCTTTAACGTAGTAAAACATCCCAAGACGCTTCTAACAAAATTTGACACCGAGCCACATAAGGAGATATTAGGACAGGTGACTAAAAGGTTGGTCGAAGAGGTAGGTTTTAAGGAGTGCCATAAAAGGAGAGAGGTAAAGAGGAGAGGTTTCAGGAGGGAGTTCCAGAGCTTAGGGCCTAGGCAGCCGAAGGCATAGGTGCTAATGGTGCAGCGATGATATCGGGGATACACAAGAGGCCAGAATTGGAGGAGCACAGATATCTCGGAGGGTTACACAGATAGGGAAGGGCGAGGTTATGGAGGGATTTGATAAAAGGATGTTTTTTTTTTTAATCGAGACATTGCCGGACCGGGAGCCGATGTAGGTCAGCGAGCACAAGGGTGATGGGTAAACGACACTTGATGCGAATTAGGATATGGGTAGCTGACAGTCTGTAGAGGTAGAAGCTAACTGAAACTGCATGTACACTACAACTGAAATGTTGGTAAAGCTATAGTGCAAATCCAGAATCCTGAGAGAAGTGGAAGATTACTAGGGAAATGAGTCTTACTCTGTGCCTGACTCCAGATTGCCACCATAACCTACAGAGTGAACTGCTTTGCACTGATGCTACATTTGCAGTGTAAATCAGCCCTAGCCCACATTTACTAGCACCATCTGATGTGAAATGATTCCAGTTTTAAAAATCATTTTAGGATCCAATAGTATCTACTGTCACAATGCAGGCATCAGCTATTTTCAAACTACAGAGCCCAAGTTCAGCAAGCATACAAAACTGACAAGACTAAAATTGACTCTCTAATATGTTATTAATCACCAGAACCAAGGGGGCAAGTTCTATAAATAAAAACAGGAAATGCTGGAAATACATAGTCAGTGTCTGTAAAGAGTAAAGACAGGTTATGAAGTTCTGAACCGCTTCACGGCAGACAATGCTACTAGGCTGTAATTATAAGAATATGTCAGCTACTACAAAGGTGGGTGCATTTTACAAACTACGACTACTATAATGTGACCACTTCAATTTGACCATATTATCCGGAGTGTCAAAGTAGCAACAGGCATACAGGAAATCTCAATGATATTCCAGTCTTAGAATGCTTCTTTCGGGAGCCTCACATTCATTTGTTTTTATTGAACAACAAGAAAAACCCTGCAATAAGCATAACAGTCACTGCCACCTCCAGTAGCTTGTGAAGATTCCATTTTTTCTCCAGACTTTCCCTGCTTTTGCGAAGCTGACTCCTTCTCCAGCGTAGGATCTGCTCCTTCTCCAGTTGCTCCCTGTAGTGAGCCCTGTAGAACTCATCAAAATTGAACTTTGGTTTTCCAGTGTTTAATTTATCTGATGAGCTCCTGGCCTGCGATTGCTTTGCTGTTGAGGCTTGGGCTTTTTCCAAAGGTTTTTTCCCAATATGCAAATCTGCTGGAGTCAGAATCCCTCGGTCATATTTCTTCCTCAGACTCATGCTGCCCAGCACAGAATATGCCTCATTGATTTGAGTGAACCTCAATGCTGCCTCCTCACTGCCTGCATTTTTGTCTGGATGGTAAATAAGTGACTGCTTGTAGTAAGCGGATTTGATCTGACTCTGGGTGGCATTGGGAGAGATTTTCAAAATATCATAGTATACTGTGTTGCTCCCTCGGGGAAGTGGGACAGCATTATTTCCACTATAATGCCTCTTGCCATCTTTAAAGTGGCCGTATGTTCTGCACTGATGCAGTACTTTGATGACAGAATAGCGGTGATGCCAGTATCGGTTACCATCCTGGAGTGATGCACAGGCACTTGAGACGATTAACCGTTTAAAAGTCTGGAAGCTCCAAAGCCCATGATGGTATTTGTCATTCATCCTCTGAGAGAACAAGGCGTGACAGGACAAACAACTCCCCTGGTTGGCAAACCCTTTAGCAGTGTATGCACTACTGTCACCGAGTGCCCTAGCCCCAGAGGAGCGATCACCAGTCACTGGAAATTTCATGCTCCCAACCATCTGGCTGGGCTTCACTGATGGGTATTCTTTGCCAAGTGGGCCACCTAGAGGACCATTCAGAGATTCTTGCTGAGTGCGGTACAAGTGCAGCACAGCAAGGGCCTGTGAGAGGCGTTGTACTGCCCGGCCCCCATCCTGTGCTGACCCCCACCTGGGATTGTCCCTGGGGGTAAATCGGGGCTGCCAGGGCTCCAGGCGCCCACCACCTTCAGTAATGGCTCCGCTTTGGGCACTCAACCCCCCTGCCATTGGCTGAGGCGGAAGCGGAGGCGCGCTCCCGTCCCCCTCCCGACAGTTGGTTTCCGAACGGCCGCCGGGCCGCTGCCGGCCATCAGCTCCCACGGGGCCGAGGTTATGCCCCGGATACCAGTCGCGTCTTAGCCCGCTGCCACCAGCAATGACTTTTCTCGCCCAGTCTCCCGTGTCCCGGCCCTGATGTGTCCTCAGACACCAACCGGCAAACGCCAGCGCCATCTTCCCAGGCCGTCATCGGGGAGGCGGGACCTGACCCCGACTGACAACCGCTCCAACCAATCACTGGTCAAAGATTCATGATCAACGTGACTTCCAGCCATTCACAACTTCACAGTTTCAGCCTATGACAGTGCACGTTTCGTGTCTATCCCGCCCACATTGCCCCGATTGACAGCTCGACCAACCTTTCCAAGAAACAATTGCCAATCACTTGCTACTGTTTCACCAATTGAAATGGATACTGAGCAATGACCAAGTTTGATTGCTGTAAAAGTTTCAAACGTTATTGTTGAAGGGTCACTTTCGAAAAACTATTCGGCAAACTTATTTTGTTTGGGGAAAAGATGTATCATGTTCTTAATGTTATCATCAGCCATAAATGACCTGGTGATTGATTTGAAGCATTCATCCTTGAGACTGTCCCAATGAAGAAACATTTACAACCTTTGTTTTCCCTTTGTTTTTCCACTTGCGTCTGTGAAGTCCTCTGGGAGGTTTCATTTTTCCACTATAACTTATATTTATATAGCGTCTTTAACATAATAAAACGTCCCAAGGCGCTTAAAGTTGCTATATAAACGCAAGTTGTTTCTGTTGTAGCTACTGTGGCGGATCGCCACCTAAACGGGCGCAATCCACTTTTCCGTCCGTGGACAATAAATCGGGCACCTTGCCTTTAAGGCGCATGCTGCCTTTAAGGCATGAAAAAAGGAGTGGGCGTGGCCTCAGGGTTTTGCAGAGAAATGTGGTAGCAGCCATTTTACTAGGCGATGTAATTAAAAGCCATGTGTTCCACATATTGACTCGGCCTCAATTCGTGTTTCGCGGCAGCCACAACACTACAGTAATTAAACATATTTATTAAAATATTTAACTAAATATATTGTCTCAGGCTTTCTCACTTCATTTACTCACGAATTTCACTGGCCTGGAAATTGCGGGCGGAGGCTTGTCGACCATGTACGTCTCCGAACCGTAAGAAAACTACGTACTTGCCTGGTGTCTCCGGAGCTTCGGACTCTTGCAGTCCTGGGCCTGCAGGCATACGCCTGCCTAAAGGCCCACGGATTCCAGGGGCACAGGCAGTTCACAAGCGTCGCTGAGATCACATGGGTCAAGCCAACCAATCACAAAGAGGGATCCCTACTATCCTTATGGGGTCCATTTACGTACGGAATCCCCATAAACATAATAGAAATTACCTAATAGATAACATTTCACAACACTTAAATAAAAATAAATGATCACAGGTTCAAAATTAATTAAAAGGCCCTTTAATTAAATATTTAAAGTAAAAATTAAATATTTTGAAAAATAAATTTAAACATTTTTAAATGGACAAAAACAACCTAAACTAATTTTAAATGTAAGTGAATGTTTAAATCATTAAAAAAAATTATTTTAACATTTATTTTAATCCTTACGCTGGTAAAAGAAGGCCTTATGCCTGTTTTTACCAGGCGTAAGGGTTTCGGGGTATTCGCTGGGCAGTAGTTGGGCAGATAGCCTAACTCTGCGCCAGCGAAAGTGAATTTACAGCGGATGCGATGGATCTGTCAAGGAGTGTAACGTATCCAAGTTTGCTGATGATACAAAGTTAGTTGGGAAAGTAAGCTGTGAGGAGGATGCAAAGAGGCTGCAGAGAGATATAGACAGGTTGACTGAGTGGGCAAGAACATGGCAAATGGAATACAATATGGGGAAGTGTGAAGTTATCCACTTTGGTAAGGAAAAAAAAACCAGAATATTTTTTGAATGGTGAGAGACTGCAAAATGTTTGCATTCAGAGGCACCTGGGTGTCCTTGTACATGAATCACAGAAAGTTAACATGTAGGTACAGCAAGCAATTAGGAAAGCAAATGGTATATTAGCTTTTGTTACAAGGGGATTAGAGTAGAAGAGTAAAGAAGTCTTACTACAAATATACAGGACATTGGTGAGGCCACACCTAGAGTACTGTGTAACAGTTATGGTCTCCTTACAACAACAACAACGTGTATTTATATAGCGCCTTTAACGCAGTAAAACATCTCAAAGCGCTTCACAGGAGTATTTTAAGACAAAAAATTTGACACTGAGCCACATAAGGAGAAATTAGGGCAGGTGACCAAAAGCTTGGTCAAAGAGGTTGGTTTTAAGGAGCGTCTTAAAGGAGGAAAGAGAGGTACAGAGGCAGAGAGGTTTAGGGAGGGAGATCCAGAGCTTAGGGCTTAGGCAACAGAAGGCACGGCCACCAATGGTTGAGCGATTATAATCAGGGATGCTCAACAGGGTAGAATTAGAGGAGCGCAGATATCTTGGGGGCGGGGTGGGGGGGGTGGTTGGGTTGTGGGGCTGAAGGAATTGAAGGCCGATAAATCCCCAGGGCCTGATAATCTACATCCTAGGGTACTTAAGGAAGTGGCCCTAGAAATAGTAGATGCATTGCTGGTCAGCTTCCAAAATTCTATAGACTCTGGAACAGTTCCCATGGATTGGAGGGTAGCTAATGTAACCCCACTATTTAAAAAAGGTGGTAGAGAGAAAACGGGGAATTATAGACATCGATAGTGGGGAAAATGCTAGAGTCCATTATAAAAGATGTAATAGCAGAACACTTGGAAAACAGTGACAGGATCGGACAAAGTCAACATGGATTTACAAAAGGTAAATCATGCTTGACTAATCTACTGGAATTTTTTGAGGATGTAACTGGTAGAATAGATAAGGGAGAACCAGTGGATGTGGTGTATTTGGACTTTCAGAAGGCTTTCGATAAGGTCCCGCATAAGAGATTAGCGTGCAAAGTTAAAGCACATGGGATTGGGGTCAAGGTACTGACTTGAATAGAGAACTGGTTGGCAGACAGGAAGCAAAGAGTTGGAATAAACGGGTCTTTTTCTGAGTGGCAGGCAGTGACTAGTGGGGTACCGCAGGGATCGGTGCTAGGACCCCAGCTATTCACAATATATATTAATGATCTAGACGAGGGAACTAGATGTAATATCTCCAAGTTTGCAGATGACACAAAGCTGGGTGGGCGTGTGTGCTGTGAAGAGGATGCAGAGAAACTCTAGTATGATTTGGACAGGTTGGGTGATTGGGCAGATGCATGGCAGTTGCAGTATAATGTGGATAAATGCGAGGTTATCCACTTTGGTGGCAAAAATAGGAAGGCAGATTATTATCTGAACAGCAATAGATTGGGAAAAGGGGAAGTGCAACGAGACCTGGGTGTCCTTATGCACCAGTCGCTGAAGGTAAGTATGCAGTGCAGCAGGCGGTTAAGAAGGCAAATGGTATGTTGGCCTTCATAGCGAGAGAATTCGAGTACAGGAGCAAGGATGTCTTGCTGCAGTTGTACAGGACCTTGGTGAGACCACACCTTGAGTATTGTGTGCAGTTTTTGTCGCCTTATCTGAGGAAGGATGTTCTTGCCATGGAGGGAGTGCAGCGAAGATTCACCAGACTGATACCTGGGATGGCAGGAATGACGTATGAAGAGAGATTGGGTCGATTAGGCTTATATTCGCTAGAGTTTCAAAGAATGAGAGGGGATCTCATTGAAACTTATAAAGTTCTAACAGGACTAGACAGACTAGATGCAGGAAGGATGTTCCCGACGGCGGGGGAGTCCAGAACCAGAGGTCACAGTCTAAGGATAAGGGGTAAGCCATTTAGGACTGAGATGAGGAGGAATTTTTTCACCCAGAGAGTGGTGAACCTGTGGAATTCTCTACCAAAGAAGGCAGTTGAGGCCAATTCATTAAATATATTCAAGAAGGAGTTAGATATATTTCTTAAGGCTAAAGGGACCAAGTGATATGGGGAGAAAGCAGGGACAGGGTACTGAATTTGGATGATCAGCCATGATTGCATTGAATGGCGGAGCCGGCTCGAGGGGCCGAATGGCCTACTCCTGCTCCTATCTTCTATGTTTCTATGTTTCTATTACAGAGATAGGGAGGGGAGAGGCCATAGAGGGATTTGAAAACAAGGATGAGAATTTTGAAATCGAGGCATTGTTTAACCGGGAGCCAATGTAGGTCAGCGAGCACAGGGGTGATGGATGAACGGGACTTGGTGCGAGTTAGGACATGGGCAGCCGAGTCTTGGATCACCTCAAGTTTACGTAGGGTAGAATGTGGGTGGCCAGCCAGGAGTGCATTGGAATAGTCAAGTCTAGAGGTAACAAAGGCATGGATGAGGTTTTCAGCAGCAGATGAGCTGAGGCAAGGGTGGAGACGGGCGATGTTACGGAGGTGGAAATAGGCGGTCTTAGTTATGCTGCGGATATGTGGTCGGAAGCTAATTTCAGGGTCAAATATGACACCAAGGTTGCGAACAGTGTGGTTCAGCCTCAGACAGATGTTAGGGAGAGGGATGGAGTCAGTGGCTAGGGAACTGAGTTTGTGGCGGGGACCGAAAACAATGGCTTCGGTCTTCCCAATATTGAATTGGAAATATTTCCTTACCTAAGGAAAGACATACTTGCTTTAGAGGGAGTGCAACGAAGGTTCACTAGACTGGTTACTGGGATAAGGGAATTGACTTATGAGGAAAGATTGAGTAGACTAAGCCTTTATTTCCTAGAGTTTAGAAAAATGAGAGGTGATCTAATTGAGACATATAAAATTCTTAAGGGGCTTGACAGGGTTAATGCTGGGAGGATGTTTCCCCAGGGAAATCTAGAGCATGAGGTCACAGTCTCAGAATAAGGGGTCGGCCATTTAGGACTGTGATGAGGAGAAATTTCTTCACTCAAAGGGTTGTGAATCTTTGGAATTCTCTACTCCAGAGAGCTGTGGATGCTTAGTCATTGAGTATATTCAAAATAGAGGTCGCTAAATTTTTGGGAACTAAGGGATAGTGCAGGAAGGTGGAGTTGAGGTAAAAGATCAGCCATGATCTTGTTGAATGGCAGTGCAGGCTTGAAGGGCCAAATGGCCTACTCCAGCTCCTATTCTAATGTTCTTAAATAGCCCAACTCTGCGCCAGCGAAAGTGAATTTACAGCGGATGCATACGATCTGTCAAGGAGCAACTTGACAGATCGCATGTTCCGGGTTTTCGCGCATGCAGCACTTACGCGTATGCCGTCATAGGCCCCGTAAATTCTGGACCATTATCTTTGACAAACTCGTGGTTTTTTCTTTAACTTTCGCCTATTCATGTTTGCTGGAGTACTTTTACTATGGTGTTAGGGAGACAATAAGGGCTGCAAGAATAAAATAGTTTTCGACCAAGCTTTCCATCACCCTTCCTAATCTCTCCTTTTCTGGTTTGTCATCCATTTCCCTTTTTTTCTGTTAACTTCTTTGACACGTTTCTTTGTGTTAAAAGTGCCATATACATGCAAGTTGTTGTTGTTGCTGCCCTGACTCCATTGAAGAGAATGAAGGGGGTTTCATTGCAATATTTAAATAACCTTGCGGAAAGGTCGTGATGACGTCGGCCGTGCATGTGCCAGGTCTGCGTCAGGCTGACGTACAGCGCACGCGCAGAGCTGGGCTCGGGGATTGGAGCCGCGCTTGTCGGGAAAGCGGATAAAGTTTTTTATTCGAACAAAATTGCGGATGAGAGGATGTCGGGCCGGTCGGTTAGAGCGGAGACACGCAGCCGAGCCAAAGATGACATCAAAAAGGTTATGGCAGCTATCGAGAAGGTCCGAAAATGGTGAGCAGGTTTCCGGTAAATACTTTTTATTGAGGGGAGAGGGACGACGCACAGGCGGGAGCAGCCGAGGCTGACAGCGGAAATGACGTTTCGGCTGTTTGACTGACGGCTCAGCCAGCCAATCACGAACGTCGGTGGACCACGGTTCCTGTGGTAACCGCGTCTCAGCGCCGACTAATGAGTTCGGGAGGCGGGATTTCCGGTTGCACTGGGGGCGGGCAATTGTAGTTTGATTCATTCGGTGAGAGTCCCGGAGTGAAGCCGAATTCTGATCCCTCCTCAATGCGGAGCAGGCCACAACACACACCCCTGGTCCCCATTCCCTTCCCCCGCCTGATGAGCTCCCATTTGAATTGCTAGTCAATCTTCTCCTTCAGGTGATGATAGGCAACTGGGTATTGCCAGTATTCTTCTGTACACCCCTCAGTCTGCAGAAGTAAGAGCTACGTGACCAGGAGGAGACTGATCACCCTGTTGCAACTGAGGCCATTAAATACTGTAGGAAAAGTGGCTGCCCGTTATATCACTGCTGCATTTAGCTGAGGTGTTGGGCCATGCTGCTCAAGACACACGATTACATTCCAGAAGTCTGTTATGTGTAATAAATAGTGTGTTACTGGAGGAGAGAGGTGGAGGGAAAACTTGCAGAAAATGGAATAACCCCATCCCCTAAACTGCCTTCATGATCTAATCTACTATTATGTAGAATGTATTTTTAAAGCAAGAAAGACTTGCATTTATAGAGCACCTTTCACGATCTCAGGACGTCCCGAAGCACTTTACAGCCAATTAAGTACTTTTTGAAGTGGAGTCACTGTTGTAATGTAGGAAATGCGGCAGCCAATTTGCGCACAGCAAGCTCCCACAAACAGCAATGTGATAACCAGATTGTTTTTTTGTGATGTTGATTGAGGCATAAATATTGGTCAGGACACCAGGAATAACTCCCCTACTCTAAAATAGTGCCATGGGATCTTTTACGTCCACTATAGAAAGCAAACGGCCTCAGTTTAACGTCTCCTCTGAAAGGCAACACTCCCTCAGTACTACACTGGAGTGTCAGCCTAGCTTTTTGTGCTCAAGTCTCTGGAGTGGGACTTGAACCCACAACCTTGTGACTCAGAGGCGAGAGTGCTCTAAATCGCCCTCCACCAAACCATTTGAAATAAGTCCACTCTTATCTCACTGTCTTTATTAGGAATCCGGGTCACCTGTCATGCAGTGTACAATCCCGATTCAATCTGCTCTTACAATGGCTCCCAATTCTGCTGTTGCAGCCAAGCCTCCTGATTGCAATGCCCCAGATAAGACAGTGAAGTTGGGATTAGCACATGCACCTGAAGTTCTCCGGAGACTTGAGGTATATTCTGTTGGCTGGGTGGAATGATAAAGCAACTCACAACTTCTGGGCTGGCATGGTAGGGTAATGTGGTATAAATTCAAACTCTCTTTCTGTAACTGTTTTTTGTTGTAATGGTGAAGAGTGAGTGTACCCATTCACAATGTGATTTCAAGAAAGTGTGGAGGTGTATGAAGTTTTCATACTGTGTCCACCTGAACTATGAAGAATACCAACAGTATAATTGTAGATGTTACCATATTAGAACTTGGTTTGTGCCTGGAGAGAGCATTTTGAGGTAGATATCACTCTGGAGAGGTACTGGTGGTTACAGGTCAGTCACTGATAGTGTTGGGATCAACTTGAGATGATGCATTAACATCACATAATGCTCTTCAAAGAAAGTGCCATGGGATCTTTTACATCCATGTGAACAGGCAGATGGGTCTCTTTTTAATGCCTCATCCAAAAGGCAGCACCTTCGACAATGCAGCGCTCAGTACTGCACTGAACTGTCTGATTAGATTATGTGCCAGAGTACTGAAGTAGGGCTTGGCCCCGTGATTTTCTAAATTAGAGGTGAAAGTGCTACCACTGAGCCAAACTGATGTGAAGTGCCCTCTTCAGACACAATTCAAGTTTGGAAGGCTATGACCTTTTATTGTGCTGTTGGATATCTTTTTAAAGTTCAAGTGGAAACAATATGGACATTTCACACGCTGATCAAGTTTTACTGGAAGAGGAGAATATTGGACAGAGTGCCTGAAAATTTCATACTCCCATCAGCACACTTTGCGTCAATCCTAGTGACACAGCATAAAACATTCTGGCAAGTTACTGTTGGTACAAAAAAAATCAATAATGGATTGTAGGCGGCAGCAGCACCTCTCCATCAAAAGGTTTATAATTTAATTAACAAATCCTGTGGATTAAATTGCTTCCTTGGTTCTATATGTTCAAGTCCAATGTGGTATAATCACAATCTTCAATTTATGGATTTATTACAAATGCATTTTAAAAGTTGTATAATGGGTCCTCTGTGTTCATGGTATTGAACCAACTCGGGTACAGATATTTCTGTGGGTTTTTTTTGTTTATACTAGCAGATCTCCTTTGGCATTGCACATGTTAAGTTGGATGTTATGTTTTATAACAGCAGGAGCAGCATTAAATGTTAGTGTTTGAGTTCACCTGTCCTTTTAAGGCAGCTAGGTGTAATTGCTGTAAACAAGCAGTGATGTAAGGTCTGAGAATTTCATTGCTCTTTTTGAAGAAAGATGGCAGATTGCCAGTGCTTGTAAATTTCTGGCTCCTAGTCAATCTGTAAACTTCCTTCAGCGACTGTGATTGACATCAGCATGAAATGGCTGGGCTTGCTTTTTTTTTGTATTTTTTTAATCTAGTTCAGTTGCGATTTGTTGATGTTTTACACAAAGTGTGGCAGATTCTGTCAATTTGTATCCGAAAATAGATTTTTGTGAAGCAAGTTTGTATTTATTGTGGTGTAGGCTGCCTTGCTGCAACTGCTGTCTACCAGTCAGCTTTGGAAACGGAACCTTTATTAGTCTATGTAGATTGGCACTTTATTTATTTAAACTTCAAACCCCAGTCCCTTACAAATTGTGCTTATTAACTGTGAACTCTGAACTTCCACAGGGAGAAGAAGTGGGTGACAGTGGGCGACACGTCACTGCGGATATTTAAATGGGTGCCAGTGACTGACCCCAAAGAGGTGGGTAGAGTTGAAAAGTCATCCTTTTTATAATTCATGATCATTTAGTTTGATGTAAAAATTGAAGTGTGGACTATAAGGGTCATATGAGAAATTGGTTTAGGCAATCTCAAACTGGTTCCTCGTGGGTTTGGACCCATAAAACAAAACTGCCCCTAATTTAACACTAAATGCCATGGTGCACACCCTTGGTGAGATCCCCAGGATGGTTGGTGCAGGAGATGCAAAAATACCAGAATAGTTGGGGCTGAGGTACATTGTTGGGGTAGAGTGAAGGGAGCTTTCATTAAGTGTGCTGTACCTGACCTGGGAGTGGCTCATGCTGACACTGGGTGCTCAAAACATGAAAGTGTTCCAATTTCTCAGCAGAAAATTCACAAAGCAAAACTTAAGTTGCACTAAATGAGAATTATCACTGCCACTGGCGGAGGTGGGGAGGGAGATGCCTCTCCTTTTGGATATAACTGAGATTGCCATTTTTCTTTTTTGGCTGACTGTTTCTCTTGGTTTATTTTGAGTGTTCTGCTGATGCTGGAAAACTTTCTGAAAGAAAGTGCTTACTGAACCCAACAGTATGATTTTCATTTCAACTGTGTGGTCCTTCGCCCCATTCCCACTAAATTCCTAACCACCCATTTTTCATCCTGGCCTCTATGCTAGCTGACATTATTCTCTTTCCCAGACACTGTCCTCCTCCCTTTCAAATCTTCCATCATCATGCCCCCCCCCCCCCTCAAAAAAAACCAACCTCACCTTCTCTGCCCTTGCAAACTGTTGCCCCATCCTCACAGTCCCTGGATGTGATGTCTCCCAGATCCATCCTCCTCTCTCACACAACTCTGTTTGAATTCCTGCAATCGGGTTTCTGCCCCTCCTATAGCCCCCAAATGACTAAAGTCACAAACAGCATTCTCTGTGACCGTGGTGCATCATCCATCCTCATCCTTTTGCAGCCTTTGACACAGTCAACCACCCTATCCTCCTCCAATGCCTCTCCTCTGTTGTCCAGCTGGTGGGACTGCCCTCACAAGGCTCTACTCTGTCCCATCATTGCCCGAACATCTCTACCAATGTCATCTTGGCCCTCTCCTCTTCCTCATCTACATGCTCCCCCTTGGTGCCATCATCCGCAGACACAGGGTCGGCTTCCACATAAATGCTGATGACACCTAGCTCTATCTCTGTACCACATCTCTCAACCCTTCCAATGCTTGTCTGACATCCAGTCTTGCGTGAGTTGCAATTTTCTCCATTGTCTTTGGCCCCCACCGCAAACTCTTTACTGTAGCCATCGACTCCATCTCGCTCCCTGGCCATTGTCTCTGTCTGAATCAGACTGTTAGCAACCTTGGTGTCCTATTCAACCCCAAGCTCAGCTTCCAATTTAATATTCACTCCATCACAAAGTCTGCTTACTCCCACCTTTGCCCCAACCTCATGCCTTCTGCCACTGAAACCCTCATTCTTGCCTTTGTCACCTCCAGACTCAACTATTCCAATGTTCTCTTGGCTGGCCTACCATTCTCCGCTATCTATAAACGTCCGCTCATCCAAAACTCTGCTGCACCATATACTGTTCTGCACCAAGTCCTGCTTGACCATCATCTGTTCTTGCTAATCTATGTTGGCTGTTGTTCTTTTAGTGGCTCAAATTAAAAACTTTCATCCTCGTGTTTAAATTCCTTCATAGCCTCATCCCTCTGCATCTCTAACCTTCTCCACCTCCAAATTCCCCCCTCCTTGACTCCAGCCTCGTGCATCTCTGCCCAACCACCTCTTCCCCCCCCCCCCTTCCCCCTCCCCTCCCCTCTTCGGCTCCTCCCCTCTTCGGCTCCCCTCTTCGCCCTTCCCCTCTTTCCCCCCCCCCTCCCCTCCCCGCCCCTCCTGTGGTCCATTATTGAAACTTGTCCCTTCAGCCTTTTTCCTTATGCATTTGTGAAGTGCCTTGGAACTATTTTTCTACTTTAAAGGAACTATACAAATATAAGTTAACTCCAATTTCTCACACTGTTGAGCCCAGTAACTCCTCTCACCCTTAGTGATATCACAATCACTAAAGAAATAATTGCTATAATTGACAAATATTTATCGCTATCCTTGACTCTCTCTCTCTTATTTTTCCCTTTTTTTCCCCCAAAGGATATCCGAGCTCCCCGAATGGCTCAGTTGGTAAGTGCACTGACCAGTGTGGAACCAGGAAGGTCCCAGGTTCAATTCCCAGTCTGCGCTGAATTTGCTGAGCTCAGCCCAGCTTCTTTCAGGGATGCTACAATTGACCTCAGTGTCCCTGTGTTAGGGAGGGGGTTAAAAACCATCCCGGGTTCTCGCTGTGATCATTATCCAGTGACTCCTACTGATGTGTGTATCGGTGAGGGCAGGACCTGGCTTGGCTGTTTGTCCCACTTGGTTGAATTGCCTCCTTCCTCTGTCTAAGCTCACACATGAAGAATGAAGTGGCACCGTACTTCAATACGAGTTAATGCCTTCGCAGCACCTACAGGAGAGGAAGGGAGAAACTGAGATGGGAAGAGAAATACAAAAGGACAGATGTGAGACTCCTTACATCAGGACAGAAATAACAGATCAGACATGTCAGCAGTGACACCAACTCTGTGTATTTGTGTGTTCCGGTGTTATCACTAGACTTAAGTGGTACTAATACATTATGGGAAAAGTCAGAAGGATTCTCTATTGCATCGCCTCAACCAGATGCCACTACAGCTCTCTGCAGAGACAAGTTTATAAGGGCATAATTTACGATTGTATTATTGGATGCTTTCACAATTCAAGTGAACTTAGTACAAAAGGAGTTAACTTTTCAGACAAATCCAAGCTCCTTTTCTCACCTTGAGGGAGGAAATAGCTGTGAATTCAACACACATCTGTCTTCGCTTCAGGCTTGTCTAAATTGGAAAATCAAAGGAAGGGCCAAGGCCCATATGCAGGGCACCAGCAAGGTTGGAAAGAGATTGTGGGAGGGAGTGAAGACTGAGGGAGGTAGGGAGTTCCACAGTTTTGATGTCCTGAAAATCATTAATTAGAGTAGGAGACAGAGCTGTGTCTTAATTTCAGCACAGGGAGGGTGCAGAATATGTCGGCCAGCATATTTGTAGCTTAGGAGAATCAAGAAGGACAGCTCAGAGAGCAATGATCACACTGATAAAATAGAGAGCATGAGGTTGGAGGCTGGGAATGAATCAAGGCTGATGTCATTTAGACTATGATCCCCTTCCCACTCCCAGTACTTAGAAAGGAGTTTTGTTTGGAAACATTGCATGGTAATGGTATGGTATGGAATCCTAATTCCCAAGCAACTTGCGTTGAAAGGTGACACAGGAAAATGTAGCGTTCATGGACTTGCCCCATCTATCTCTGTAACTTCCTTTAGCCCTACAACCCTCCGAGAACTCTGCGTTCTTCCAATTCTGGCCTCTTGTGCAAGCTGCACTCGTTTTGCCCACCATTGGTGGCCGTGCCCAACTCTGGAATTCCTTCCAGAAACCCCTCTGTCTCTGCACCTCTCCTTCCTCCTTTAAGACACTCCTTAAAACTTACCTCATTGACCAAGCTTTTAGTCACCAGTCCTAATCGCTCCTTTGGCTTGACAGCAATTTTTGTCGTCTTATACTCCTGTGAAGCGCCTTGGGATGCTTTTCTACATTAAAAGCGCTATATAAATGCAAGTTGCTGTTGTTGAATGGGAGTGGGGGGGGGAAAGGGTTGAATTGGGGGGGGGAAAGGGTTGAATGGGGGGGGAAAGGGTTGAATGGGGGGGAAAGGGTTGAATGGGGGAGGAAAGGGTTGAATGGGGGGGCGGGGTGGGGAGGGTTGAATGGGGGGGGGGAAAGGGTTGAATGGGGGGGGGGGAAAGGGTTGAATTGCGGGGGGGGGGAAAGGGTTGAATGGGGTGGGGGGAAAGGGTTGAATGGGGTGGGGGGGAAAGGGTTGAATGGGGTGGGGGGGAAAGGGTTGAATGGGGTGGGGGGGAAAGGGTTGAATGGGGTGGGGGGGAAAGGGTTGAATGGGGTGGGGGGGAAAGGGTTGAATGGGGTGGGGGGGAAAGGGTTGAATGGGGTGGGGGGGAAAGGGTTGAATGGGGTGGGGGGGAAAGGGTTGAATGGGGTGGGGGGGAAAGGGTTGAATGGGGTGGGGGGGAAAGGGTTGAATGGGGTGGGGGGGAAAGGGTTGAATGGGGTGGGGGGGGAAAGGGTTGAATGGGGTGGGGGGGAAAGGGTTGAATGGGGTGGGGGGGGAAAGGGTTGAATGGGGTGGGGGGGAAAGGGTTGAATGGGGTGGGGGGGGAAAGGGTTGAATGGGGTGGGGGGGGAAAGGGTTGAATGGGGTGGGGGGGGAAAGGGTTGAATGGGGTGGGGGGGGGAAAGGGTTGAATGGGGTGGGGGGGGGAAAGGGTTGAATGGGGTGGGGGGGGGGAAAGGGTTGAATGGGGTGGGTGGGGGGGAAAGGGTTGAATGGGGTGGGTGGGGGGGAAAGGGTTGAATGGGGTGGGGGGGGAAAGGGTTGAGTGGGGGGGGGGGAAGGGTTGAGTGGGGGGGGGAAAGGGTTGAGTGGGGGGGGGGAAAGGGTTGAGTGGGGTGGGGGGGGGGAAAGGGTTGAATGGGGTGGGGGGGGGGGAAAGGGTTGAATGGGGTGGGGGGGGGGGGGAAGGGTTGAATGGGGTGGGGGGGGGGGGAAGGGTTGAATGGGGTGGGGGGGGGGGGGAAGGGTTGAATGGGGTGGGGGGGGGGAAGGGTTGAATGGGGTGGGGGGGGGGAAAGGGTTGAATGGGGTGGGGGGGGGGAAAGGGTTGAATGGGGGTGGGGGGGGGAAGGGTTGAGTGGGGGGGGGGAGGAAAGGGTTGAATGGGGTGGGGGGGGGAAAGGGTTGAATGGGGTGGGGGGGGGGAAGGGTTGAATGGGGTGGGGGGGGAAGGGTTGAATGGGGTGGGGGGGGGAAGGGTTGAATGGGGTGGGGGGGGGGGAAGGGTTGAATGGGGTGGGGGGGGGAAGGGTGAATGGGGTGGGGGGGGGAAGGGTTGAATGGGGTGGGGGGGGGAAGGGTTGAATGGGGTGGGGGGAGGGGGGAAGGGTTGAATGGGGTGGGGGGGGGGGAAAGGGTTGAATGGGGTGGGGGGGGGAAAGGGTTGAATGGGGTGGGGGGGGGGAAGGGTTGAATGGGGTGGGGGGGAAGGGTTGAATGGGGTGGGGGGGGAAGGGTTGAATGGGGTGGGGGGGGAAGGGTTGAATGGGATGGGGGGGGGAAGGGTGAATGGATGGGGTGGTGGGGGGGGGGAGGGTGGAATTGGGCAGGTGGGGGGGGGGAAAGGGTTGAATGGGGCTGGGGGGGGGAAGGGTTGAATGGATGGGGTGGTGGGGGGGGAGGGTTGAATTGGGCAGGTGGGGGGGGGAAAGGGTGAATGGGGTGGGGGGGGGAGGGTTGAATGGGGTTGGGGGGTGAAGGGTTGAATGGGATGGGGTGGTGGGGGGGGGAGGGTGGAATTGGGCAGGTGGGGGGGGGAAGTGTTGAATGGGGTGGGGGGGGAGGGTTGAATGGGGTGGTGGGGGGGAAGGGTTGAATGGGGTGGTGGGGGGGAAGGGTTGAATGGGGTGGTGGGGGGGAAGGGTTGAATGGGATGGGGTGGTGGGGGGGGTGGAGGGTACTGTAATTGCTTGCATTGTTTTATTGAGGAGGAATTGAAGAACCTCCTCTCACCTTTTCCTTGTGTTGGACAAGTCCAGAAATAAAATGTTTAATGCACTTTGCCCTGCCTATTCCCATTTAATTTGAAAAGGAATATCTGTTGTAACCATGGTATTGCCATCACCTCAAAATCCTCTCGTCTATGGTGCCAACTGATAGCGTTGTAGCCAGGTTGCAACCAGATGTAGATTCTGGTGATACTTGGTCTACGGATATGCCAGAGGGGGTCAGGAGAGCGGAAGGAAGTATCTTACTCAGAATGACTTTTATCCGCCTCAAAAGCAGCTTTTGTCTGAATGTAGTTAAAACACCTGGAATCACTTGTAACTAACCCTCTGGTGAAAGGATGTGTGAGGGGTTTGATTTCTGTTTGAATGGGAGGAAGGATAAGAGGAATGAGTAGAAAAGTGCTTTGCTTTACTATGCAGTCCTTGTTTGTTTTTCTTTGTTGCACCCTCTCTGTTCCACTTAGGACAAATCAAAATCGAAGAACAGTCTTGAATCAAAAGGTACAAAGGGAGACAAAGGCTTCCCACTGCTGCCTGTGTCTGACAACAGCTCCTCTCCCATTCTCCTGGAGCTGAATGGTGAGTGTGTGTTTAAACTCTGTTACATGCTGCTCTGAGGATGACTCAGTGCACTTACTGTTAGTTCTATTTGATTTGCTTTATTTATCTTTTCTTGGGTGTTTGAATAACATTGGAGAGGTTGCGTTTATTGTTTATCCCTAGTCGCCATGAGAAGGTGGTGGTAGGCCGTTCCCTTAAGAGAGTTATTTAATTTTTTTTTTACAACTGAGTGGCTTGCAAAATCACTTCTGAGGGCTTTAAGAATCATTTATGTAGTATGGGACCGGAATCATATGTAGGCCAGACCTGGTACAGATGGTAGGTTCCCTTCCCTGAAAGATACTATTGATCCAGTTAAGTTTTTCATATCAGTTTTTTTCCGATGTCAGCCCACAAATTACCAGAATTTATTGAATTAAATTTCCCAACTTGCCATAGTGGGATTTGAGTTGCTAGTCCAGTCCAGTACCATAACCACGACACTACTGTACCCCTGGTGCTAATTGGTAAAGAACTGTAAAACAAAATCTTACCATTTGATATTTTCATGTGCTGTGCTACCTTGCAATAGGCCATTCCTGTAATTTTCTTCTTCTCATACACACAGTAACTGTGTTGTTCTCATACACACAGTAATTGTGTTGTTACCAGGCTTGTTCAGCATAACAACACCAAAACACTATAGGAACAATTACATTTTGCTCTGAAATGCTTTTTGTGACACCCTTAATTCATCACCTCAAATTGCTCCCACCATTATCATGACCAGTGATAGACCTGTAATCACCAGTATGTCACCCTAGTGTTAAACAGCTCAAAATACGTTCTCCAAGTTTGGAAGGACAGAGTGACTAATTGTACTAGTTGTTTCTCAGAATTCAAGCTGAGCTAGTATGAAAATGTCATACTCTCATCATGAAACTTCACTGAAACTCAAGTGTCAGCACTAATGTGAATTCCTGAACTTTAGCTCACCATCTGAGGAAGGAGAGGCAATGCCATTGCAAAGAAAGATTGGAGTACAGGCCACTTTGAGAATTGTGTAGCACATTTTAGGTGGGTGATTTTAGAGCAGTACGGGTAGAAGAGCTGGGGAATAATGCACGATTGAAGAAATAATCGGAAATACAGAATGGCTGACCTCCGATACAACTGGTGCTGTGACCTTTGTCACATTCAGCATTAATTAAATACCAATTAATTGCCTATTTTTTTTTAAAACGCAACACGCTGGTGACTCAGTGAGTAAATGCACTGAATGTCACTGACCTTGTATAGAACCCAAAGGTCGCAGGTTTAATTCTTGCTCTGTGCCTAATTAGACAGTATCAGTGGTGTCAGGGTGGACTGCTGCATTTGGTCATAAAGTCTATGGGCTAAGGAGGAAGAAAAATTGGGTAGAATTTTTGTTACTAATTGCTGATCAGCGACACCTTTACTCCCCTCAACCCACCCCCTACTGGAAAAAAAGCAGGTGTGGGCAGCAAGTGAGGGCAGAGTTTGGGTTGGTTGTCATAGCCCCCACTGTCTTCTATGCTGGCACACTGACTATGCTTGTGGAACCATCTCCAAACTTGAGCCTCTTCCCTTAATGGAGAGAGGAGTAGGCTCCTCTGATGGCACCATTTGGTAAGAGCAGCAATCAACTGAGCAACACAAAGCAGCAAGTGCTAGGTTCGATTCCCAGTCTGTATTGAGTTACCTGATCTGAACAAGGGTGGCAAATGGGCTCTATGTTCGACATTAGCACCCCTGGGCTAGGGATGGAGGACAGAGTTGGGCTTGCCTCTGATGCCCCATGTAGTAGATAAGCCGGACAGTACTTGCTGTCTAGACTCGCACAAAGAGAATGGTCACTGGGAACAATAGGGCACCTTGGACCCGTATCCTAGCAGGAGTAAGTGCCTCCAGCGGAGTAGGGACAGAGACTAGGGGAAGAGGTTTTAAAAAGCTTGTTGATAACACTAATGGGGACACATTGGGACCTAAACTGTCAGATTATTTTTTTCCTTCATCGTGATCATTTCAAGTTGATTTAAGTATGTCTTTTCTTCCTAATCTTTCAGATGAGACTAGTAACCAGAGCTCCCTGTCAGATGCCTACCAGGTAAAAGTGGACAGCAGCACAAACTCGAGCCCCAGCCCAGAGCAAAGTGAGCCGGTCAGCCCAACGCTTCTGTCTGATTTTAAAGCAGATGACTCTCAGCCTCCCATGCTTGGGCAGGAAAGCATGGAAGGTATGGAGAGCAATAGGAATAATCTTTACTGTTACTGTGTAATCAACGTGAACTTTCAGAACTATTATTGAGCAGTTAATAGGATGACACTTCAGAGCAGTATGCAGAGAGTGCTGAATAGTCAGAGGTGCCATTATTTGGTTAAAATGTGATCCTGCTTGGCTGTTCAGGTAGTTGTGAACATTTCTGTGTCACTCTTCAAAGAAGAGCAGAGAGTTCTCTTGGTGTCCTGACCAACATTGTTCCCTCAACCAACATCACCAAGAATAGAGTAACTGATTAATCATCTCATTGGTGTTTGTGGGATCTTGCTGTGTGAAAAATGGCTGCCACATTTGCCTACATAACAACAATTACTGTGATCGATTAGGTGTGATGTGCTTTGAGATGTGAGAAGACACTGTACAACTGCAAGCTCATGATCACATCATGCAATGGAAGTGCGGCTAGGTTGATATCCAGTAGGATAAGAATAGGGCTCACTGCAAATTCAAAAGTGTCTGTCAGTGACCTACATGTAGGTCACCTAGCCCCATTGTAACCATTTATCTCGTACCCATGCAGCTCCATTGAGTTTTGTTTTTATTTTTCAACCTGCCCACAACAGTGATGGCCTTGAAGATAAAACAGCTCCATGGTAGTCCCCAGGATTTGGTAAATGGTGAGAGTGGCTGCATGAATGGTGAACACCAGGCATTGCACACCACTGCCAGTATTGCATGTGAAAGTACGAAGCAGAACGAGGTCTGTGTAGCTCAATCGGTGTGTATCTTCGAAACAGAAATAAAAAAGGAAAACAACGAGCTAGTCTGGCCCAATCCCACACTTAATTTTATGATGCATTGTCCTGGATTCCTGTGGGAAGAGCTCAAAAACATGCAGACTGTAACTGTGTCGGGATGTGCACTCTACATGCAGACTGTGTGCACATTGTTGGGATGTGGCTAACATAAAAGGGAATCCAAATGTCTTCTATAGGCATATTAACAGTAAAAGGGTTGTCAGAGGAGCGGTGGGGCCGATTAGGGACTAAAATGGAGATCTATTGGAGGTTGTCGGGACACTAGATGAGATAAAGAGGAGGTACTAGAAAGGCTGGCAGTACTTAAAGTGGATAAGTCCAGGTGGGATGCATCCTAGGTTGCTGAGGGAAGTAATGGTAGAAATTACACAGGTGCTGGCCACAATCTTCCAATCCTCCTTAGATACAGGGGTGGTGCCAGAGGACTGGATTATTGCAAATGTTACACCCTTGTTCAAAAAAGGGCAGAAGGATAAACCTGGCAATTACAGGCCAGTCAGTTTAATGTCAGTGGTGGGGAAGCTTTTAGAAACAATAATCCGGGAGAAAATTAACAGCCACTTGGACAAGCATGAATTAATAAAGGAGAGCCAGCATGGATTTGTTAAGGGCAAATTGTGTTTGACTAACTTGATTGAGTTTTTTTGATGAGGTAAAAGAGTGGGCGGATGAGGGCAGTGCAGTTGATGTTGTGTATATGGACTTTCAAAAGGTGATTGATAAAGTACCACATAATAGGCTTGTCAGTAAATTGAAGCCCATGGGATAAAAGGGGCAGTAGCAGCATGGATACAAAATTGGCTAAGGGATAGAAAACAGAGTTGAGGTGAATGGTTGTTTTTTGGACTGGAGGGAGGTATACAGTGGTGTTCCCCAGGGTTCAGTACGAGGACCACTGCTGTTTTTGATGTACATTAATGACTTGGACTTGAGGGTACATCGAAATATGCAGATGACACAATTTGGAAGTGTGGTACACAGTGAGGAAGATAGTAATACACTTCACAAAGACATAGGCAAGCTGGTGGAATGGGTGGACACATGGCAGATGAAATTCAAAGCAGAAAAGTGAGAGATGATGTAATTTGGTAGGAAGAATGAGGAGAGATAATATAAGCTAAATGGTACAATTTTAAAGGGGGTGCAAGAACAGAGAGATTCGTGCACAAATCTTTGAAGGTGGCAGGCCAGGTTAATAAAGCATATGGGATCCTGGGATTTATAAATAGAGGCATAGAGTACAAAAGTCAGGAAGTTATGCTGGACCTTTATAAAAGACTAGTTCGGCCCCAGCTGGAGTATTGTGTCCAATTCTGGGCACCACACTTTAGGAAGGACGTGAAGGCTTTGGAGAGGTTACAGAAGAGATTTGCTAGAATGGTTCCAGGGATGAGGGATTACAGTTACATGGATAGACTGGAGAAGCTGGGATTACTCTCCTTCAAGCAGAGAAAGCCAAGAGGAGATTTGATAGAGATGTTTAAAATCATGAAGGGTTTAGATAGTGTAAATAAAGAGAAACTGTTTCTAATGGCTTAAGGCGAAGGCACAGATTTAAGATGATTGGCAAAAGAACCAGAGGCAACATGAGGAGAAACCTTTTTACGCAACGAGTGGTTAGGATTTAGAATGCACTGCCTGATAGGGTGGTGGATACAGTTTCATTAGTAGCTTTCAAAAGGGAATTGGATAAATACTTGGAGAAAAAATTGCAAGGATATGAGGAAAGAGCGGGGGAGTGGGACTAACTGGATTGCTCCGCCAATCAATAAGATCATGGCTGATCTGATCCTCACCTCAAATCTAAAGAACACAAGAAGTAGGAGCAGGACCCGGCCACTCAGCCCCTGGGCCCGCTATGCCACCCACAGGGCCTCGACCGATCCGAACTCAGCCTCATGTCCAATTTCCTGCCCGCTCCCCGTAACCCCTAATTCCCTTTACTTCCAGGAAACTGTCTATTTCTGTTTTAAATTTATTTAATGATGTAGCTTCTACAGCTTCCTGGGGCAGCAAATTCCACAGACCTACTACCCTCTGAGTGAAGAAGTTTCTCCTCATCTCAGTTTTGAAAGAGCAGCCCCTTATTCTAAGATTATGCCCCCTAGTTCTAGTTTCACCCATCCTTGGGAACATCCTTACCGCATCCACCCGATCAAGCCCCTTCACAATCTTATATGTTTCAATAAGATCGCCTCTCATTCTTCTGAACTCCAATGAGTAGAGTCCCAATCTACTCAACCTCTCCTCATATGTCCACCCCCTCATCCCGGGGATTAACCGAGTGAACCTTCTTTGTACTGCCTCGAGAGCAAGTATGTCTTTTCTTAAGTATGGACACCAAAACTGTATGCAGTATTCCAGATGCGGTCTCACCAATACCTTATATAACTGTAGCAATACCTCCCTGTTTTTATAATCTATCCCCCTAGCAATAAAAGCCAACATTCCGTTGGCCTTCTTGATCACCTGCTGCACCTGCATACTAACTTTTTGATTTTCTTGCACTAGGACCCCCAGATCCCTTTGTACTGCAGTACTTTCCAGTTTCTCACCATTAAGATAATAACTTGCTCTCTGATTTTTACTGCCAAAGTGCATAACCTCACATTTTCCAATATTGTATTGCATCTGCCAAATCTCTGCCCACTCACCCAGCTTGTCTATATCCCCTTGTAGGTTTTTTATGTCCTCCTCACTTTCTACTTTCCCTCCCATCTTTGTATCATCTGCAAACTTTGATATGTTACACTCGGTCCCCTCCTCCAAATCGTTAATATAGATTGTAAAGAATTGGGGACCCAGCACCGACCCCTGCGGAACACCACTGGCTACTGGTTGCCAGTCCGAGAATGAACCATTTATCCCAACTCTCTGCTTCCTGTTAGATAACCAATCCTCCACCCATGCCAGAATATTCCCCCCAATCCAGTGATTTTTTATCTTGAGCAATAATCTTTTATGTGGCACCTTGTCGAATGCCTTCTGGAAGTCTAAATACACTATGTCCATTGGTTCCCCTTTATCCACCCTGTACGTTATGTCCTCAAAGAACTCAAGCAAATTTGTCAGACATGATTTCCCCTTCATAAAGCCATGCTGACTTTGTCCTATCAAATTATGTTTATCTAAATGTTCCGTTACTGTCTCCTTAATAATAGACTCTCAAATTTTACCCACCACAGATATTAGACTAACTGGTCTATAATTTCCAGCTTTCTGCCTACTACCCTTTTTAAATAAGGGTGTTACATTAGCAGTTTTCCAATCTGCCGGGACCTTTGCTGAGTCCAGGGAATTTTGGAAAATTATTACCAAAGCATCCACAATCCCTATTGCCACTTCCCTCAAGACCCTAGGATGTAAGCCATCAGGTCCAGGGGATTTATCCGCCTTAAGTCCCATTATTTTACTGAGTACCAATTCCTTAGTGATTTTAATCGTATTTAGCTCCTCCCCCCCCTAGAGCCCCCTGTTTGTCCAGTGTTGGGATATTCTTAGTGTCCTCTACCGTAAAGACTGAAACAAAATATTTGTTCAGCATTTTTGCCATCTCCATGTTTCCCACCATTAATTCCCCGGTCTCATCCTCTAAGGGACCTACGTTTGCCTTAGCCACCCTTTTTTCTTTTTATATAACTATAGAAACTCTTGCTATCTGTTTTTATATTTTTTGCTAATTTATTTTCATAATCTATCTTCCCTTTCTTAATCAATCCTTTAGTTACTTTTTGCTGTCTTTTGAAGACTTCCCAATCTTCTATCCTCCCACTAAGTTTGGCTACCTTATATGTCCTTGTTTTTAGTTGGATACTATCCTTAATTTCTTTACTTAGCCACGGATGGCTGACATTTCTTTTACACCCTTTTTTCCTCAGTGGAATATATATTTTTTGAAAGTTGTAAAATAACTCCTTAAATGAACACCACTGCTCATGTACCGTCTTACCCTTTAATCTATTTTCCCAGTCCACTTTAATCAATTCCGCTCTCATACCATCATAGTCTCCTTTATTCAAGCTCAGTACGCTTGTCTGAGAACCAACCTTCTCACCCTCTAATTGGATATGGAATTCAACCATGTTATGGTCACTCATTCCAAGGGGATCCTTAACTAGGACATTATTAATTAATCCTGACTCATTACACAGGACCAGGTCCAAGGTTGCTTGCCCCCTTGTAGGATCAGTTACATACTGCTCAAGAAATCCATCCCTAAGACACTCAATAAACTCTTCCTCAAGGCTGCCCTGCCCAATTTGATTTGTCCAGTTAATATGATAGTTAAAATCCCCCATAGTTATAGCTGTTCCCTTATTACATGCCCCAACTATTTCCTGATTAATACTTCTTCCAGCAGAGTTGCAACTATTAGGAGGCCTATATACTACTCCCACTAGTGTTTTTTTTCCCTTTATTATTCCTTATCTCCACCCAAACTGTTTCATTATCCTGATCCTTTGACCCAATATCATTTCTCTGTAATACAGTGATTCCTTCCTTTATTAACATAGCTACCCCACCTCCTCTTCCTTCCTGTCTGTCCTTCCTGATTGTTAAATACCCTGGCATATTTAATTCCCAGTCGTTGTCACCCTGCAGCCATGTTTCTGTAATGGCCACAAGATCATACCCATACGTAGTTATTTGTACCGTCAATTCGTCTATTTTGTTACGAATGCTGCGTGCATTCAGATAAAGAACTTTTAAATATGTTTTGTGACAATTTATTCCTGCTTTTACCCCCTTTACTACTTTACCTTTATCTTTATATATTCTGTCCCTTCCTGACACGCTCTGGTTTTTAATTACCCCACTGCTACTTTGCTCTATTGCCTTCTCCGCTGACATTTTTATTTTTTGCTCTCTTGAAACCCCCCCCCCACTAATTAGTTTAAAGCCCTCTCTACAGCCCTAGTTATTCGATTCGCCAGGACTCTAGTCCCAGCACTGGCCAAGTGAAGTCCGTCCCAATGGAACAGCTCTCTCCTGTCCCAGTACTGGTGCCAGTGTCCCAGGTAGCAAAACCCATTTCTCCCACACCAGTCTTTGAGCCACGCATTTAACCCTCTGATTTTATTTACCCTAGCCAAATTTGCTCGTGGCTCAGGTAGTATGCAGTCTACATGCTTCTAGCTGTGGGCACAGCAAGGCAATGAGTGTTCTTCTTTACCTACATTCACAAATACAGATGATGGAGGTCATTCGTCCCATTATTGTTCATCCTTCCACAGAAATCTACAATTTCCTCTCCACTACCCCACATAATCCAGAACTTGCCTTTTGCCAGTTTGCACCTATCTCCCCTTGGCCTGCAGATGTGCTTTAATTTAAAACAGTAGTCAGAATTAACTGATTCTGTTCCACTTAGAATCTTGTATACCTTTATAAAGTCTCCTCTCATTTGCTAACTATCAATGCTGAAGAGTCCACGCTTTTCTAACCTTTGCTCATAACTAAGTCCTCTGACAAAGTCTCATGGTTCTTCTCTACATCACATGGTGTAACACAGAGCCATACAGAGCAGAAGCTTGGCATTTCAACTTCCAATCTATGCTGAGTTAACTGATCTCTACAATTGGCCTTCAGCATAGACACACGCCCCACACACTGCTGTGATATTTGGTGTCCATGGAATTGTACCCCAACAGGAGCCGACACCTTTCGTAGAGGAGGGGAGAAAAAAACAAGTGTCGCACACTTTGTACCTACACAGTAAAAGTAGGGCTTATTTTGATGCTGTAGAACTCCTACAATTAGTATTAACTTGCTTTTCCTCCTTCCAGAAAACACGGACTATCACTAGGGCACAGTTCTACCAGTGCTGCAGGTCTCCCTGAGGGTAGCTTGCCTCAATAGCCATTTTGAGCACTAATACCAATTGTACTGCTCCAACAGAGATCAGCTAACCCAACCTAGACAGTGAGTGTCAGAAGGCTATTCCATAGTGCAGGAGTCACTGGATAGTAATTAGGAGTGGGAGCCCTGGCCCATTCAGGGGACTGAAGCCAGTAGTAGTGTTCGATCTGAAGCCAGTAGTAGTGTTCGATCTATTGCCTCAGTTGAAATCAGCAAGCTCTGTACAAACAAGGAAATAGTAGTTCTCCTCCTCTCCAGGCACAGTTTCCATTTAAATTATTAAAATGTTTTCATCTTCCTGATAGTCTTTGACTTATTTGTCTTTAAAGCTGATTTTGAAGAAAGTGCAGACTGGTGTTCCAATTTCCAAGTGATTTCGGTCAGAGTTTCACTGTTCTCGCTCCTCCTGCTAGTACCACTACTATTTCTCTGTCTGTTATGCAGCAAGTGGACAGTATGGTTATAGCAGTTGTAATTTCTCAATTCTCTCTCACAGAACCTTCCCTTCCTTCCTCAGAAGTAGGAGATGACCCCCCAATGCTCACAAAGGAGGAGCTGGTTCCCTTGCAGCCTCAGGTAAGCCAGGAACACCGTGTGTGCGCACATACGTTCAGGGAAGACTGAGCTTGTATGTACATTTTTATGTAGTTAGAGCTGAGCACACATTTGAGTTAAGCACCAAATCCAATTTTGAACTCTCAAGTGGCACCTCTCTTACTTGGGTTAATTAGCTCAGTTTGGTCATGTGAAAGTGAAACGTGCACATCCTAGAATTTTAATTTAGAAAAGCACACAGACCAGTGAACATAAGACAAACATTAGGCTGTGTGTGAATGCTGCCATTTTCATCTTGCTATAAATGTCCCTGTTTCAGTGCCAGGTCAAATGTTTCGCAGCAAGCCACAGTGGAAGGGGAATGATTCATTCCTGACAAACACGCGGGTGAAACTGGTTAGAGCATCGGTTTATAAATTAAAATGGCGGATGTCAATACTTGTACTGCTTAAGAGAATAATATAGCTGTATAACCTTTTATATAGGATGGTTTTACAGATACTAAAAAACATAGGTGGTTACATCCACCAGTAACATTTGAGCTTTGTGACTGTAAACCTCCTACTTCCTGGTGGCCTAGTGGGTAAAAACAAAGCCTTACAGAGCAGAGATAGGTTTGACTCCAGTCTTCATGGAGTTGGCTCAGCTGAGAGGATGACAGTTCGGAAGCTACAGTTGCCCTCAGTTAGGGAAGGGAAGAATCAGCTTAGGTTACTGATCACTTTCCCCTGGCCTCTGCTGCAAAATGGACATTGGGTGAGGGCAGACAGGGTCAAGCTTGCTCTGATGCTTTCCATGGTTGTTTAGCCTACAGTTACCCTGGCCGGAATTTTCTGGGGGGTCAGCGAGCAGGATCGGTGGCAGGTCGGGTGGGAAAGTGTTTTTTTTTCCACAGCAGGTTGGGACCCTGCTGTCAACCCGCCGCCACGTGCCTTTCCCAATATCGGGTCTGTCAGCACTGAGTAGACCCGACACGCAGCAGCGGGGGACCCAATTAAGCTCATTATGACCTTGTTTAGACATAATTAAGAATACATTTTAGCTTGCCTTTTGACTTTACGTGCTCGCCCATGGGGTCCTCGCTGCTCGGGATCATGTCTGTTAAGCTGAGGCGGGAGATGAATGGCCATTGAATCAGCAGATTACTTGATCGCTTGAAATGTGCTATAAAAGCTCCCACCTCACAGCTGTTCACTTTCCAATCTCCAAAGCTGTTGCTTACTGCATTTGGAACACAGATTGAGCTTTATGCAGGTTGCAAGTGTTTGGTGCAAACACTCTATCCAGTGTCACCTCATTGGAACAACCTTTCTCACCATTGACAGAATGCTTCTGTCAGCTCAACTTCACCTGCCATCTATTCCATCAACATGGGTGCCCTTTATACTCTCTCACCTTGGTCCTCAGAATCCCACCATGATCAGCCCCAACACGAGCAGCACCGACAACAACCCAACCTTCTCCGCAATCACCTGATGCAGCACAGGACATCAGCACCTGACCACATTGCTGCCAGGGATGGCCTCACTATGGCCAGATTTACTTCACTTGACGCTGTACACCCTGGCCGCCACATGATGCGCCAGGTTGGCACCACCCCACACCAACACCATAAAGCATCCCTACAATGCCCAAGCCATTCCTTTCACACTCATGACCATTGCGAGGGGTACCGTTATGTCTCACCATTCACTGCAACTCACTAAGCCACTTCCGAAGGTGCACAAAATCTGTCCAAGAACGCAAAGTGTTGAAAATAAAGGTTTCATAGTTTGACACCACATTAACAGAAACTTTACATAAACCTTGGCTAAAACACCCAGGTGACTACCCATGAGTGTTGTTAGTTGGTATGATTGCACTCGGATGAGGGTGAGTGTGAGGGGTGGCTAGTGAGATGGGGATGTGATAATGTAAATAGAGAGGGATGGGTGGAGGTACAAGGTAAGTTGGTGTAAGGATGTGTAGGGTAGGGAAGGCAGCGTGATGGGGATGTGATAAGAGGCACAGCAGGATGAGGTTGAGTGTGGCTTTGCAGTAACGTTTCGTGATCTACTGAGATCATTGAAACATTTGTGACACTGCAGCCAGGTCCTCCTGACGACATCCCTGCTTGTGCCCTCCTCTGCAATTTGCAACCAGGCTGTGTTGATCTCCTGGGGAGGTTTCTTCCTTCATGGGAAGGGAAGAGAACCTCCCTGCGTGCTGTGACTCCCTCCATAAGCATATGGAGGGAGTTATGGGAGAGCCTGGGTGCAGCCATGCACCTTTGTGCAGTGATTGTCCGTGTTTGCAGCACCTCAATGCTGTAGAACACTGACAGCACAAATGTCAAAATAAATTTGGACATGGTTCCTTTTAAGGAAACCGGCAGATGACGCGTCATCAAATGACGTCACCAGACCCGCTTCCTCTAATTGGCCATGAAAGACGCTCGGTGGGCTTAACAAGCCCCATCAAGAGAAATTAATTTTAGAGGCTGGGATGGAGCCAGCAGCGGGATCGGGGCCCGCCACGGACCCGCCGATGTGAGCAAAACCCCAGTCCCTGTGTCTAGGCTCGCATGTGAATGGCCACTTTGGCAAGGTACCGTAAAGTGGCCACCCAGCTAGAATCAGTGACTAGTAAAGCAGGATAGAAATTTGGAAAGAGGATGCTCTCTGCAGCATTGAACCAGAGAGCAGAGCTCTTAATTTACTATTTTTTGTAATTTTTTGGCCTTTTCATTTTATTTTGCAAAATAGTTAGGAGTATAAAAATTGTTGCTATTAAAACCAAACTAAAGGTCGGTACTAGTAACTTCCAGATTACAGGGAGTTGCAGTCTCTGTAGCTGCTTATGTCTAAAATGTTAAATCCCACTGACATTGAATTGGTTTGTAACCATAAAGCTGATTCATTCATTAAAATTAAAATTTTTAAGAAACTTTTCAAAAAGTTGTGTAATTTTTTTTTTAAATTTTGACCCTCTTTAGTTCAGGTTTGCCTCTTCTCCATGTGGTTTGCTCTCTCTAAGATTTTTAAAACATTAGAATTTTAAGAGCTTACTCACTTCCTTGTTTGCTGTTGAGAATTCTGCGTTTTGATTGGCTGCTTAGACAGCCTGTTGACGTCACAGCACTTCGCACAAGGGGATCCCACTACAGTTCGTTGATTTGAATTGAAGGTTGGAAAACCTGAAGTTCTCGACGCAGGGATCACGAGATTCCGGGCCAATTCAATGAATAAAATATTCAGGCAGGAGGCTGAAAATCTCTCGGGAGCACAGAAATTTACTGGGGGGGAAAAAAACTATTGTTTTGTACTCGGCAGAAGTGGGATTTACATTTTTTCCAGTATTTATTTCAGAGGAACCAGTTTCAGAATGTTAATCCAGGTGTTGCTTTATGGTGAATTTTGGTTTGAACTAGAATTTTGTATCTATAATAGGACAGACTTTCCTAATGTACTTTTTCATTCTTCAACTCTTTTTTTCTATGATTTGGTAACAGGTAGTGGAAGAGGAGGACGATGAATATTCAGGGGCACCACCACTGAAGAGGGTTTGCACTGGACAGAATGCTGTGACCCAGCCAGTAACTGAGAGCTAACCCAGAATCTCAAGCTGGCTCTTTCCCATGGTACCCTCTGACTTACCATCACACGACTGACTGACTTTGAAGAATGTGATATTTATTTTCTACTTTTAATGAATTGTGATGGTTGTGATTTAGGAGTCTGAATTTAAAATGTTTCTGTATTGCAGAATGATGTCCCTTTTGTAATGCAACAGGGTTGGGTGTGGTTCATGGCTCCACTGGGCCTTCCTAGTTGAAGACACTTTTATATTGATAGTGTCAAAAGCAGCACTATAATATAAAGGAAGTGCCCTGCTCACCTCTTAACCATGTCCAGCATCTGCTTTTTCATGGGTCTTAAGAGTGCCTATTGGAAGTAAGAAAACATGGGCCTCCTTCTTACTGACCCTCAACAGGGACCGGCTGCACACTGGTACAGTACAAAAGATGGAGCGGAGACTACCGGTCTCCACTTGAGGGCTGCTCTTGTGGAGCCCCAGCATCAATATGAAAGTGCCTTGACACTGAAGTGCCTCCAAGTCTTAATCAAGGTTAAGCGAGCTGACTGAAGACAGGTTTGTGTTGATTCTTGACTTCATCCATAAATATGTAGTCTTCATCCTCAAGTCTTATCCATGATGTAAAGTTGGGCTTTTTCATATGCAGCCAAGGAAGGCACAATAAGGTGCAGTTTAAAAAAAATACTGTCGAAGTTGTATGGAAATATTTAGCATTTTTTTTAAATTACATTTTCTGGAGCTCACTATTTTAATAAATTTACTTAAGAAGCAAAAAAATTGGAAAATCTTGCAGGGGAGCAGGATGCATCTTTAAGCTGCCGCAGATCTTTGCTGTACCTTTTGCAGATACTGAACCAATTTTAAGTACCTTGTTAACCAGGACTTGCATTTTTCCCTGGGGAGAACCCTATAGTGGCTCACAGATGATTTAGAGATTTTCTAAGTAAAAAAATAAACAAGTTCTGTTCTTGGCTGGAGAAGTAGTTGTGTCACTTCATTTGCCCTCAGTGCATGGGCTAAGGAGTGGAAAACCAGTCAGGGTTCCTGCTCCTTATGGCTACGGCGTTAGTGCATATGTATAGCTGACACGAGGATTGGATTGGATTTAACTGTGATACCCTCCACATTTGAATAGCCTGTTGGCGCTGACTGTCTAGGCTCACACATGAAGAGTGACCACTTTAGCGACATAGCAGGGGGCTGCCGGTACTCATGGAACAGTATCCCAGCAAGGAATTGGCACCTTGAGAGGATGAGGGGAGAAAATTCCCCCCCGCCACCAAAACGAATCACATCCTATTACTTTGGTCACTAAATCAAACTGTAAACTGTCTTCTGCAGCTGATTTTACTTAAACAGACTGGTTCCTAACTGGAGACGATACTAGATTAAATGCCAGCCAGGTAATATGGCAGGTAATACTGGCAGATCAACCAGTTTAAGAATAAGTAAACAATCTGGCAACTGTATGAAGACCCTTCAACATGGTCATGATTCCAGTGTATTACACTGGTTAGCATATGACAACATTTCAGTATTTATTGAAAACATTACTGTTTAAATATCATAATTATTAGCTGGGATGTTGCCAATGGATGAGTGTTTCGCGAAAACGCATTGGGCTCACATATGAAGGGTGTGGTACCAGAGGTCTGTTGGCACCTGTGGACCATCCCTGACCCCTGCAAGAGTCAATGCCTTCATGAAGGGAGAATGTTGGCAAAAATAATACCTTGGGCATTCGTTATACTGACTTTATTTTCCCTCATTGTACACGCCTCACCGCCCAGTGTTTTTCTGTACGATTTTTCTTATTGACTCTTTTGGCACAAGAGTGCAGGATTTTCATTTAATAATTGGACAAAAAAAGATACTGCATAGTAATGTCTAATATTTTTCTTCTTGTACACATTATTCTTGGACAGTGCCTCTTTCTAATGGAAGTTTCTCCCTGGACACGGTGCACCTGCCTAAGCATCGCCTCTTTCTGCCCTTCACAAACTGCACAAAACTTGTGTTCTTGTGGTGACCCCCAGTCAACCCCTGCTCCATAACTTGTACTTGGTACTCACAGCTAGCCCAGGTAGCAATATTAGTTTCTTTTCAGTATTTAATTTCTGATCCTCACTTGCTGTTGTCCCCATTTTATTTTAAACTTTTCTAATTAGTGAACATGATCCTCCCCTCTTCTATAGATCAACCCATCTACAAACCTTCTCACTGTGTGTCTCAACTTGGGTAATTATAACTTTTATTGCCATGCAAAAAGCAGGTAATAGTGAATCGGCAGCCCATTTTAAACCTGGCCCACTTTTCATTTCTACTGAAGTCAATTGAAAAGAAAATCTGGTGAGATATAAAATGGGCAGCCTGGTCGCTATTGCCTGTTTTTCGTCTAGCAATGAAAGTTAAAAGTATCCCCAATCTCTTCTCTCCAGAAGTGCATCTAGTTGCATTTTGAACACCTTTGCATTGTCTGCTTCAATTTCTTACCCTTGTATTTTATTTCCAACTTTGGGTGAGAAAGTTCCACCTGACTCTACTTCTTACTCCTAACTTCCTAATTTTTGTGTTTTAGTTTTATCAATTCTTTTTATGATCTTGAAAAAGTTAACCAGTATTAAAAATATTTTGTATGAAAACAAAAAATATGTATCTTTTATCAATTTTATGGTGTATACCCCCGCCCCCCCAAACCCAGTGGAGATTCAATGTACCTTGCTGCTGTAGACGGTGGATCTTCTAACCACTGGGCCCTCTTTCAGAATCTCTGAAGAGCAGAGATTTCCTAATTACATTATGGACACGCCTATCTTACTGATACAGATTTTGCTTTTCATGGAAGTGAAGCCAGGACAATGTGAAAAATATTAAAGATTGTATTTTCTGAAGAAAATGCATAAGAGATATATTTTTTGAATATAAAGAGCTAAATAAACTAATCGATTTGTAAGTTGAATATTTTTCTTTTTAATTCCACTTAGCTTGCTCTTTTTGAAGATAACTGTCATTTTTGCTACTGTTTGGTCCAGGGCATTACATCGAAAGTTTGTTTCGTATGCATAGAGGGTTGTGCAATGGAATGGAAACCAGCCAGAATGTTCTAGGGCATTCAAACCGGCTCACACTTTGTTCATAATAAGGCTTGAATGGTAGTAAGTGAATTTTCCTAGGACATAATGGGCCATTCCTTGTTTGGTGTTGTAATGGACTATATGTCCTTGAGTTTTATACTGATAGTTCTGATTTGTAAATCAAATATTTCTTTCAATTAATCTCAGACTGTACTACACCAAAATGTAGCTGAGGGATTCTAAATATTGTCCGTATGAAAAGCCTTGATCATTATTAGAGCAGTGAGGCAATAGGCATTGCTTGAAGAAGGTCCATGCACACCTGTGCATAGCAGCCAATATTAAGAATTAATTCACGAGTCACTAGAACTTTTAAGTGTTTTAAATGGTTCAAAAATGTAATTAAGTTGCTTTCATAATTTAAAAAAAAAATCTTTGTTTGCTTTATTGCAAATATTGTTTCAGGCCTTTGTGCCTCAAGTAAACTTTTCCAGGCAGTAAAGACAAATTTTAATAAATTGTCACACTTTAATAGTGTGACATTCCAAAGAAACCTGATTTGAAGGGTATATGTTGACTGTCAGATGGGGTATGGTGCCTAGACTGCACTCTAGTACAGTAGCAGACTTTACACACACCACTTGATTTTACAAATTGACTAGTTTGATTCTATTGCACAGCCCAAATTCTAAACAATGGCTTTTCAGTTAAGTGTTTGGTTTAAATGTTTTTCATGTTTATTTTTCCTTTTTAAAACTTTGAAAAGGTAAGCACCAACCTTGGCAATTGGTATAAGCACATGTGTGCGCATTTTTAAAGTATTTGTGTATTATGGCCATTTGCATACCCTGCTTCTCTTTAGGATAAAGCACTTGGTGAAAGTTATTTTCTGATATTTACTGGGGCACCCCAAAATGGGTGCTGATCCTCTCCTATTGCCTTCACTTTGTTATTGACTGTAAAATCTGCCTCCTGTTCATGAATACTGAGACAGAAACAAACAACTTCTTAATCACTGGTGTGTGCCTCAGTGATAGAAGTTCGTTGAAGATGCAAACCATAATGTCAAAAAAAACTTTTTTACCTCAGAGGTTAAGTGTTGCCTTTCATATTGTAAAACCTGAATGACTATTTAGATTGTTATTCAAAATGCTTGTGAAAATAAAGTGTTGCAATGGATTAAAAAAAACACATTTTTAGTTTGACTTTTTATGTTTTATAAGTGATTACAACACCTGGCAAATTCAGAGTAGTGATTTGTGGTTCAAGAAAGCCCGCTCCTTCCCGACTCCCCACCGTCTCAAAGAGTAGACAAGGGTAATGTAGTAGGTGTAAAATACTTGACTTTTCAAAAGGCCATAGTAGACTCATGACTAAGGTAGAGTCAGGGGACAGATAGCAGAATGGATGGCAAGCTGGGTACAAAACAGAAAACAGAGATGGAGTTAAAGGTACTCAGACTAGCAATTGGTGTTCCACAGGGATCAGTGCTGGGACCACTGTTATTTATAATTCTCATAAATGCTTGACACCAAATTAATACTAAGGAAAACTGACAAAATACAAGATGTTAATAAACTTGCAGAATGGGCATGTAAATGGCAAATGATTTTAAATATAGATAGGTGTGAGGTGGTGCACTTTGGTAGTAGGAATAAGGAGGCCACCGACTCCTTGCAAGATAAAAGTGTAAATATGGTACAGATAAAAAAAATCATTAAAAGTAGCAACACAGGTTAACAAGGCTATAAAAATTGCAAACAAAGCACTAGGGTTCATTATTAGATGGATACAATTCAAAAACAGAAGTAATGTTAAACTTGTAGAGAACCTTGGTTAGACCACACTTGGAATATTGTGCACATTTCCGATCTCCATATTACAAAAAGAATATATAGGCACTGCAGAAGGTGCAAAAAAGATTTACAAGAATGATACATACAAACATACGAATTAGGAGCAGGAGTAGGCCACTTGGCCCTTCGAGCCTGCTCCGCCATTCAATAAGATCATGGCTGATCCGATTACTCCACATTCCCGCCTACCCCCGATAACTTTTCACCCCCTTGCTTACCACGAATCTATCTACCTCTGCCTTAAAAATATTCAAAGACTCTGCTTCCACCGCCCTCTGAGGAAGAGAGTTCCAAAGACTCACGACCCTCTGAGAGAAAATGTCTCCTCATCTCTGTCTTAAATGGGTGACCCCTTATTTTTAAACAGTGACCCCTCGTTCTAGATTCTCCCACAAGAGGAAACATCCTCTCCACATCCACCCTATCCAGACCCCTCAGGATCTTATACGTTTCAATCAAGTCACCTCTTACTCTTCTAAACTCCAGCGGATACAAGCCTAGCCTGTCCAACCTTTCCTCATAAGACAACCCGCCCATTCCAGGTATTAGTCTAGTAAACCTTCTTTGAACTGCTTCCAACGCATTTACATCCTTCCTTAAATAAGGAGACCAATACTGTACACAGTACTCCAGATGTGGTCTCACCAATGCCCTGTATAACTGAAGAATAACCTCCCTACTTTTGTATTCAATTCCCCTCGCAATAAATGATAACATTCTATTAGCTTTCCTAATTACTTGCTGTACCTGCATAGTAACCTTTTGCGATTCATGCACTTGGACACCCAGATCCCTCTGCATCTCAGAGCTCTGCAATCTCTCACCATTTAGATAATATGCTTCTTTTTTATTCTTCCTGCCAAAATGGACAACTTCACATTTTCCCACATTATACTCCATTTGCCAGATCTTTGCCCACTCACTTAACCTATCTATATCCCTTTGTAGCCTCCTTATGTCCTCTTCACAATTTACTTTCCTACCTATCTTTGTGTCATCAGCAAATTTAGCAACCATACCTTCGGTCCCTTCATCCAAGTCATTTATATAAAAGTAAAAAGTTGAGGCCCCAGCACTGATCCCTGTGGCACACCACTCGTTACATCTTGCCAATCAGAAAATGACCCATTTATGCCTACTCTCTGTTTCCTGTTAGCTAGCCAATCTTCTATCCATGCCAATATGTTACCCCCTACACCATGAGCTTTTATTTTCCGCAATAACCTTTGATGTGGCACCTTATCAAATGCCTTCTGGAAATCTAAGTACAGTACATCCACCGGTTCCCCTTTATCCACAGCACATGTTACTTCCTCAAAGAACTCCAATAAATTGGTTAAACATGATTTCCCTTGCACAAAACCATGTTGACTCTGCCTGATTACTTTGAACTTTTCTAAGTGCCCTGCTATAACGTCTTTAATAATCGCTTCTAACATCTTCCCTATGACAGATGTTAAGCTAACTGGTCTGTAGTTTCCTGCTTACTGACTCCCTTTTTGAATAAAGGAGTTGCATTCGCTATTTTCCAATCTAATGGAACCTTCCCCGAATCTAGGGAATTTTGGAAAATTAAAACCAACGCATCAACTATCTCACTAGCCACTTCTTTTAAGACCCTAGGATGCAGTCCATCAGGACCCGGGGACTTGTCAGCCTGCAGCTCCAACAATTTGCTCAGTACCACTTCCCTGGTGATTATAATTTTCTTGCGTTCCTCCCTCCCTTCCATTTCCTGATTTACAGCTATTTCTGGGATGTTACTTGTATCCTCTATAGTGAAGACCGATGCAAAATACCTGTTCAATTCAACTGCCATCTCCTTATTTTACATTATTAATTCCCCAGACTCACTTTTTATAGGACCAATGCTCACTTTGCTAACTTTTCTTTTTTAAATATCTATAGAAACTCTTACTATCTGTTTTTATATTTCTAGCTAGCTTTCTCTCGTACTCTAATTTTTCTCTCCTGATTAATCTTTTAGTCATTCTTTGCTGTTTTTTATATTCTGTCCAATCTTCTGACCTGCCACCCATCTTTGCACAATTATATGCTTTTTCTTTAAGTTTAATACTATCTTTAACTTTTTTAGTTAACCACGGATGGTGGGTCCTCCCCTTGGAATTTTTCTTTCTTGTTCGAATGTATATATTCTGTGTATTTTGAAATATCCCCTTAAATGTCTGCCACTGCAACTCTATTGACCTATCCCTTTACCTAATTTGCCAGTTCACTTTAGCTGGCTCTGCTTTCATGCCCTCATAATTGCCCTTATTTAAATTTAAAATACTAGTCTTCGACCCACTCTTCTCTCTCTCAAACTGAATGTAAAATTCAATCATATTATGATTGCTGCTACCTAGGGGCGCCTTTGCTATGAGGTCATTAATTAATCCTATCTCGTTGCACAATACCAGGTATAGTATAGCCTGCTCTCTGGTTGGCTCCAGAACGTGCTATTGTAAGAAACTATCCTGAAAACATTCCATGAACTCATCTATGCTACCTTTGCCCATCTGATTTTTCTAGTCTATATGCAGATTAAAATCCCCCATGATTATTGCCGTACCCTTCTGACAAGCTGCCATTATTTCTTCTACCAGAACTGAGAGGTTATAACTATCTGGAAAGACTGAACAATCTGATGCACTTTTCTCAAAAAAAAAGAGAAGCCTGAGGAGTGACCTGATAGAGGTCTAAGATTATGAAGGAGCTTGATAGGGTAGAGGTAGAGAAAATATTTCCACTTGTGGAGGAATCCAAAACTAGGGGACGAATCCAAAACTAGGGGACATGAATATGATAGTCACTAATAAATCCAGTAAGGAATTCAGGAGAAACTTCTTTACCCAGAGCGTGATGAGAATGTAGAACTCGCTACCACAAGGAGTAATTGAGGTGAAGTTTGATAAGTACGTGAGGGAGAAAGGAATAGAATGTTATGCTGATAGGGTTGGATGAAGTAGGGTGGGAGGAGGCTCATGTGGAGCATGAACACTGGCATAGACCAGTTGGGCTTAATTGCTGGTTTCTGTGCTGTAAATACTATGTAATTCTATGTAAAGCATTGCTGTGGTGAGATAGCCAACAGAGTGGCCCCGGAGAGGGAGCATGCAAAGTCTGCTTGAGGCCTTTTGCGACCGGTGGGCACTGCAGGGACTGGAGTGCTTGGTCAATACAGCAAATAATCTCATTTAATTAGATTTTTTAATGAATTGGGTGTTTATTGTTTGTGCCCCTTTCAGGAGTCTCTTTGGTGAGATTAGTTTTATTTGGGTTGATGACACTGGGGCAACCCAGTGTCTCCTTATTGGTCCAATTAAAAGAGACAGCCAACCGATTCTGTACCATGAATTCACGAGGTAAAGACTTTATAGTCTGAGTTTGCCCGTCACACGATGGATGGATTACTATCAGCAGGAAGGGTTGGGGGAATCGAGATTTGGTGCTCAAGTCTCTGGAGTGGGCCTATTTTAATGGAACAATAACCCTCTGACTCAGGGCCATTCACCACGGCTCACACCCCTTTCTGTCAAGATTTCACATTGGAAATTGTTCTGCCACCATTTCCTATTCATTCCGGCTGAGGTGACCGGTGCAAGCACTGGCGAGGGGCAGGACCGGTCAGGCGGAGTGAGGCCTTGTCTGTTGCCAGGGGAACCGCCGCACGGCAGCGTTCTCCGCCGAGGTCCCGCCCTCCGTTTCCCCGGTAACCAGAGAGCGGGCAGCCGGCCGGGCGGAGCGAGGGACAATGGCGGTCGACAGCAGCGGCGAGAGAGGGGTGGCGATCTACCGGACCCGCGACCCGCTGAAAAACCTCCGCATCCGGTAACGACGCGACTCCCACGGGGGCAGAGAGATTAATGCAGGGTTTGGGGGGGGAGTGAGATTAATGCAGGGTTTGGGGTGGGGAGAGAGATTAATGCAGGGTTTGGGGGGGGGAGTGAGATTAATGCAGGGTTTGGGGGTGGGGAGAGAGATTAATGCAGGGTTTGGTGGGAGAGATTAATGCAGGGTTTGGGGGGGGGAGTGAGATTAATGCAGGGTTTGGGGGGAGAGATTAATGCAGGGATTGGGGGGAGAGATTAATGCAGGGATTGGGGGGGGGGGAGTGAGATTAATGCAGGGTTTGGGGTGGGGAGAGAGATTAATGCAGGGTTTGGTGGGAGTGAGATTAATGCAGGGATTGGGGGGGGGAGTGAGATTAATGCAGGGATTGGGGGGGGGGGAGTGAGATTAATGCAGGGATTGGGGGGGGAGTGAGATTAATGCAGGGTTTGGGGGGGAGAGAGATTAATGCAGGGATTGGGGGGGGGAGTGAGATTAATGCAGGGATTGGGGGGGGGAGTGAGATTAATGCAGGGATTGGGGGGGGGAGTGAGATTAATGCAGGGATTGGGGGGGGAGTGAGATTAATGCAGGGTTTGGGGGGGGAGAGAGATTAATGCAGGGATTGGGGGGGGGGAGTGAGATTAATGCAGGGATTGGGGGGGGGAGTGAGATTAATGCAGGGATTGGGGGGGGGAGTGAGATTAATGCAGGGATTGGGGTGGGGAGAGATTAATGCAGGGATTGGGGTGGGGAGAGAGATTAATGCAGGGATTGGGGTGGGGAGAGAGATTAATGCAGGGTTTGGGGGGGGGAGTGAGATTAATGCAGGGATTGGGGGGGGGAAGAGAGATTAATGCAGGGATTGGGGGGGGAGTGAGATTAATGCAGGTTTGGGGGGGAGTGAGATTAATGCAGGGTTTGGGGGGGAGAGAGATTAATGCAGGGATTGGGGGGGCGGAAGAGAGATTAATGCAGGGATTGGGGGGGGAAGAGAGATTAATGCAGGGATTGGGGGGGAGAGAGAGATTAATGCAGGGTTTGGGGGGGGAGAGAGAGATTAATGCAGGGTTTGGGGGGGGAGAGAGAGATTAATGCAGGGTTTGGGGGGGGAGAGAGAGATTAATGCAGGGTTTGGGGGGGGAGAGAGAGATTAATGCAGGGTTTGGGGGGGGGAGTGAGATTAATGCAGGGTTTGGGGAGGGGGGGTGAGATTAATGCAGGGTTTGGGGAGGGGGAGAGATTAATGCAGGGTTTGGGGGGGGGAGTGAGATTAATGCAGGGTTTGGGGGGGGAGTGAGATTAATGCAGGGTTTGGGGGGGAGGGAGATTAAAGCAGGGTTTGGGGAGGGGGAGAGATTAATGCAGGGTTGGGGGGGGAGTGAGATTAATGCAGGGATTGGGGTGGGGAGAGAGATTAATGCAGGGATTGGGGGGGGAGTGAGATTAATGCAGGGTTTGGGGGGGGGAGTGAGATTAATGCAGGGATTGGGGTGGGGAGAGAGATTAATGCAGGGTTTGGGGGGGGGAGTGAGATTAATGCAGGGATTGGGGTGGGGAGAGAGATTAATGCAGGGATTGGGGGGGGAGTGAGATTAATGCAGGGATTGGGGGGGGAGAGAGATTAATGCAGGGATTGGGGGGGGAGTGAGATTAATGCAGGGTTTGGGGGGGGAGAGAGATTAATGCAGGGTTTGGGGGGGGGAGAGAGATTAATGCAGGGTTTGGGGGGGGGGAGAGAGATTAATGCAGGGATTGGGGGGGAAGAGAGATTAATGCAGGGATTGGGGGGGGAGAGAGATTAATGCAGGGATTGAGGGGGGGAGAGAGATTAATGCAGGGTTTGGGGAGGGGGGCGAGATTAATGCAGGGTTTGGGGAGGGGAGTGAGATTAATGCAGGGTTTGGGGGGGGAGTGAGATTAATGCAGGGTTGGGGGGCGAGTGAGATTAATGCAGGGTTTGGGGGGGGGGGAGTGAGATTAATGCAGGGTTTGGGGGGGAGAGAGATTAATGCAGGGTTTGGGGGGGAGTGAGATTAATGCAGGGTTTGGGGGGGGGAGTGAGATTAATGCGGGGTCTGGGGGGGAGTGAGATTCATGCGGGGGTGAGATTCATGCAGGGGGGCGGGAGTGAGATTCATGCAGGGCCGGGGGTGGGGGCGGGCGGAGTGAGATTAATGCAGTGTTTGTGGCGGGGGGGAGGAGAGAGTGAGATTAATGCAGTGTTTGTGGCGGGGGGGAGGAGAGAGTGAGATTAATGCAGGGTTTGTGGCGGGGGTGAGGAGAGAGTGAGATTAATGCAGGGTTTGTGGCGGGGGTGAGGAGAGAGTGAGATTAATGCAGGGTTTGTGGCGGGGGGGAGGAGAGAGTGAGATTAATGCAAGGTTTGTGGCGGGGGGGAGGAGAGAGTGAGATTAATGCAAGGTTTGTGGCGGGGGGGAGGAGAGAGTGAGATTAATGTATGGTTTGTTGAGGGGGGGAGGAGAGAGTGAGATTAATGCAGGGTGATATGGGTGAAATTAATACTGGGGATGGGAAAATGGGATAAATGCAGGATCTGGGGGAGGAAAGAGTGAGTTTGCATTGATAGAGTGCCTTTCATGACTTTAGGATGCCTGAAAGTGCTTTCCAGCTAACGAAGTACTTTTAAAGTATGTCAATGTTGTAATTTAGGGAGCGCAGCAGCCAGTTTGATGATATCCATGAGATAAATGATCTGTTCTTTTTGTGATGTTGCTTGAGGGATAAATATTGGCTCGGACTCTAGAATTCCTCTGCTCTTCCAATAGTGTTTGGGATCTTTTATGTCCACCTGAGAGAGTAGACGGGGCCTCGGTTTAAAGTCTCATCCCAAAGACAGTACCCCAGTAGTTCAATATTCCCCGAGTACTGCACTGAAGTGTCAGCCTAATCTTTGCAGTGTGACTTCAACAACCTGATTTGAGATGAGCGTCTTACCAATGATCTAAAGCTGACACAGATTAATGATGGAGACTAATGCAGGGCCTGAAGGGGCAAGAGCTTATTCCCAAAACATATGTTGTACTGTGCCCCTTGGCATAGGAGAGCTTGCTTGATAGGCTAGGGGTCTTAAAGTCTTAGAAAGGAATGTCTGAGAAGTGCTTTATACTAGGAGTGTCCCAACTGCAGAGTGTGGGCCACATGTGCCTCTAGAGTCCTGGCACTCCAGCCCTTGAAGCCTAGGCAACTCAGTCCTATTTGTGCTTATTTTTTTACTCGTTGATTTGTTCTGTTTTTATTGTGAGAACCTGGGGGGTTTGGAAAGAGCTTTTCTTAGCATTGTTGCGTCGTTGGTGATTAAATCCTAAAACAGAACGCCCAAATCTGCTGGTATCCGCAGCTTGTGACTCTGAGGCTTCATGGTGTGCAGTCCACAAAGGCAAAAAGCTTAGACAGTCCCAACTTGCATCATAAAGAATGTAAACCAGAAAAGCTGCTTTGAATACATCAGCGCAAGAGGACACAAATTCAAGGCTATGAAGAAAAAACTTAGGAGAGACACAGAGGAGAACCAGCAACTGAAACAGGTTCTCGGGAAGAGTAGTTGGCCAGGCCATTGGACATTTAAAAACAGCTGGATGCTCTGATGGAAAGGATGAGAGCAAATGGGCTGAAGGGTTCTCCATCTGAATCTATCCTGTGAAATGTTATTTATGTACCGGAGTTGGCTCTTCGTTAAAAGCAGATATTTATTCCACCGTCACTCTGTCCTGTCTCCTAGCAGGTTGTAGTGGTATTGATGGTATTAATGGGATTAACATCTGCCAACCGATTAGAATAATTTAAATATGACCGTCTTTATGAAGGGAGAAATTTAAGTGTATTTACTTTTTTTTTAAGTATATGGCTTCAGCGGGTAACCCCGACAGCACTTTTCACTCAACATGTACTGCAACCAGAATCTTTCCGCGGACAAAATCTCATCGAAATGTCTACGTTTAACACCTCGACTTCAGAGGGCGTCACCAGTAAGCTCCACATTTATCACTTGCATTCATTTTGGGTTACTTGCTGCTTGAACTACAAGTTTTGTTCCAAAGTGAGTTTTGACTTGAGATTGCTGAGTTTTAGGCCACAGCAACTAATAAGAATTTGGTTGAGAATGTGTTTTGCTGCGGAGCATTTCGAGGCTTTTATCCCATCAGTCAAGACTGGCCAACTCTTTGTTTAGGATTTCCATATTTCCCTCCTTTTGGTATTGTATCCCCAGTCTCCAGATTGACCAGCTCTGCTGTGTAGCTGGGTGCCCAGGAGCATTCTCTTTCTCTAAGGAGAAGTGCCTGGTTTCCCCTTGGCACCTCCCCATAAAGTTGGCACTGCATGAAAACCTGCCTTTGCTGGACAACTGCGGGTGTACTTGGTTTCCTCTACGCGAAAAGTCTCACAAAGTTGTGTTGAACATAGTGAAAAGTACTTCGAAGGCATTATAATTGGATTCAGCGCCACTGAGATAGGAAGGGGGAAAATCAGCCCGAGTTTCTGCTCTTAACTGCTGTCCAATAACCACTGAAGTGTGTGTATGTAGGTGTCTCCTGAGAACAGGACTGAGCTCAGCTGTGGCATCTCTACAGTCAAAAGGCCTGCTGATGCTTGCTATCTAAGCTTATATGTGAAGAGTGGCCACTTGGGGGAGGTACCTGAAGCTGCTGACCTCTGCAGATAGTACAGTTCATGGAAGTACATCCCTGCAAGAGTCAGTAGCTTCAAGTGAGATGGAGAAAAAGTGCTTCCAAAAGTTGTGATAAATAAGTGGTGAAGGTGGAATAGAAATGAGTCCCATTGCAGGATGGCCCCCCCATCCCAATCCAGGAGCTTCACCAACCTAAGGTGAGAGGAGGTGTAAACTCGACGGAGCCTCACAAGTACTTCTCCTTGTTGTATGATCATCTCCATGACCACATCTGCCTATCTAATGCAGTGTCTATGTCATGTGCTGTTTTCCTTATGGATTATTGTGCAATTTGGCAGGAAGGTCCTTGGTCTCCTGAGTTAGCTGATATCAGCCAGTCAGTGAAAGGCAGTTATAACCAGTCCCTCACCATCACTGGATCAGGGCTGGGAAATATTGTCCTGCTCCAAATCACTGTCCATTCACTCCAGTTGGTAAGTGTAGTATGAACAACATCAGTTTCAGTTATATATGCCCGCCCCCGCAAACCTGCTGTCTGACTGCTACAGCCAATTGGTGAAGCCACTGCCATAATCCTGTATATCCTGCTGAAAAATCTGCATGTTTGGATGTTGGATGAGGGCAGGATTCGGCTCAGCTGTGATGCCCTCCACATTCGAATAGTCTGCTGACCCTCGCTGTCCGTGTTCATGTGAAGAGTGAGTGGGCACCAGAGGGTGGTCAGCTGTCACTGAATTATGAGTTATTGTCATCAGGAAAGGAAGGTTGGGAGGGAAATACAGTAAATATTTATTCTTGCAGAGAACTGTGTGTGAGGTATAATGTGATTGAAGTGTTAATCTGGACCTACCAGATGCAGATGAATCTCTTCAAAAAGAATCCAAACTTTCCAAACTCCTTGCACACAGAAAGGGAAAAGTAGTATGCACACCTTCTGTCACATCTTGGTGTTAAAATAAAAAACTTTAGATTATAAATTGCCTTGGTGATACTTGTATTTCAGGTTTTTGGGTTGGTTTGTTGAATGGTGAAGGCGTCCTTTACAGCTCACACATGAATATAGGAGCAAGAAAAGGCCAGTAGGCCCAACAAGCCATTTTAATCTCATTCCCACCTTGTCACCATACCCTCCGATCCCAGCACTATTCAAAAACACTGGCCCAATTGTTCTTTTCTTAACCTGTGCTGAGGTACTTCCCCATTCCATTCCGACCTGTGCTGAGGTATTTCCCCATTCCATTCCGACCTGTGCTGAGGAATTTCCCCATTCCATTCCAACCTGTGCTGAGGTATTTCCCCATTCCATTCCGACCTGTGCTGAGGTATTTCCCCATTCCATTCTGACCTGTGAAACATAGAATCTAGGAGCAGGAGTAGGCCATTCGGCCCGTCGAGCCTGCTCCACCATTCAATACGATCATGGCTGATCATTCAAATCCAGTACCCTGTCCCTGCTTTAATCCCCACAGTACACATATCCCACCCTACCCCCGTAACCCCACGTATTTAATTCCCCCTAACATATCCCATCCTATCCCCATAACCCCACATATTTAATCCCCCCCCTAACACTAAGGGTCAATTTATCATAGCCAAATCTGTGCTGAGGTATTTCCTCACTCTATCCTTACCTCTGTTGGGGTATTGCCCCATTTTATTGCCACCTGTGCTGTGGTGTTTCTGCATTTATCATTGGCTATGAACTTATTTGGGACATCTTTGGATGTGAAAGGTGCTGTATAAATGCAAGTTCTTTTTCTTTATTTCCTGTGCTGAGGAGTCCCTCGTTCTATCCTATTGCCCACACTGAAGTTATCCCACATTTTATCCTTACCTGTGCTGAGGCATTTCACCATTCTATCCTTACCCCTGGTGAGGCATTCCCCATTCCTCCTTATCTGTGCTGAGTCTATCCCCTATTGTTTCCTTGCCCATACTGAGGTACTCCCTTATTCTATCCTTACCTGTGCTGATGTATTTCCTAACTTCATCCTTGCCTCGGGAGACTGCACCAGTATTTGTAATTTCTTCTCTTAATCTTTCAGCTGGTTCTGGGACGGATGACCAAGAGGAGGTTATGGTGGGTTGGCAAGAGAAGCTATTCAGCCAGGTAACTTGTTTGTCATTGTACTGTAAAGTCACAACAGCAGTGACTGATTTTGAAGCATGTCTATTAAGGGGGAAGGATACTCTTTGTGGCAGTAAATGCAAAACAGTTGAGTTAATATCTCTACAATACAATTTATTTTTAAAAACCAACAACTGTAGCTTACATATTGGAGGCAGTCCTATCCAAACCTCCAGGAGCACAAACCAGAAAATCTGAGTCGGTTGCTAGACTTTCACAGTATGGTCAGGAACTCTCCCTGCTGGCCTAGTGGGTAATGGCACCACCTGGTTTATTGGTAAACTATACAGACCAGGATAGCAGTAGGTGTGCCTTGGTGCCCCTTGGCTAGAGAGGGGGAAATTAACTGAGGTTCCTCCAGGAATCCCCTGCTAGAAAGTGTGCATGTGTACACATTGTGTGAGAAAAGGATCGATCGGGCTTGGCCGTCATACCTGTGGGCCAGCATTCACTATTTCGGCTCACAACTGAAGAGTGGGTCAATTGGATGAATACAGCCAGCACCCGTGGATCTGAATCTCGAGAGGTCGGGAAGTTCCACATCTCTGGCAGGTAGTTGCGTAGAAGCACAAAGCTGGGCGATGCATTAACTTTCATATTTAGGACCTGGGTTTGAATCCAACCCAGTCTAATGGGAAGAAAGTTTCCTCTCTATACCTCCTGTAAGGGTTTTACGTGAAGTGAGCTTGGGCAATCCCAACCCACCAAACCTGAACCATAAAGCTACCCCTAGTCCAGCACTAAATTGTCATGCTCGGTATTCTAAGGATGCTTGGTCTAGGAAGTTTCATAGGAAGTGGTGGTGTTAGAGCGGACTGAGTGGCCTCAGTCTTTTCTATAGCTGGTCTGTAACCTTCCCCACTGATGGCATTGGGGAGCAGAAATGGAGATGGGTTTGTCCCAGCATAGATCTCCCTTATCTTGATGGACACAATTTCCGCTCCCTCTCCAGTGTACATATGGGTGGCCAGCCACTCCACCTGCAAACATTTCAGCATCCAGTCAGAGAGCGGGATTTGGCAGAAGCACCCTCATCCCAGGGAATGTTGACCAGTGCGGGGCGACAGAAGATTAGAAAAGAACATAAAACTACTTCTTTCAATTTTAGTTTGAAATTGACCTGTTCAAGAATGAACATGCCTGCCAGAGCCCTCTGGACTATCAATACCACAACGAGATCCTGCATCTGGAGGAAACCGAAGAGAGGAAGAACTGCAGAATCTTCACCTATACCGACTTTGACCGATACACCAGCATGGAGGAGGTACTGAAACTCACTAATCGCTGCTTTTTTATATTAAAGACTAAAAGCAACTCACTTAAACACAGCCACAGGTTAACAAACAATTCAGCAGACCAGGGATCAAATCAAATGACTAAAATCAGTCAAAACAGACAAATGGTGACCTTTCAGTTCCTGGAAGCTCTGTGCTTCTTCAGGAACCTCATGAGGCCAAGCAATATAGTGTTTGCCGTACCAATCATTATAAACATCTGATGGTGTATATTCCTCTAGTACTGTGCACCTAGAAAAAGAGAGGAGGGGAGAATCATGAGTGCAAACCCATATCCTACTTGTGACACAGTGCACATACTATTGTTTAACTGAAAAAGAAAGGCAACTGTGCTCCCTCAGAAGTGGGAGGCATCTCCAGAGTAAGCAAAAGCACCCATTGTGGTTGGCTACTTCACTGGTATTGGGGCACACCCACTGGTCAGAAAGAGAATTGAGTATAGATGGGGACTGTTGGGAGCAATCGAGAGGTATCATCTGGTGAGTTATATTTTGCAATGAATAATGCCTGGGGAATAGTGCTGGGAACCTCCACCGTACTGCCTACCTCGTCTGACTCCAGTTTTTTTTTTAGGTCTTCCCCAGATATTTGTCCTTCTCGGCACCAAAGACCACTCTGCTCCCTCGACCCTATTCCCACTAAACTGCTAACCACCCAACTTTCTTTTCTGCCTCTCATGTTAGCTGACATTGTTAACTATTCTCTCTCCTCAGGTACTGTCCCCCTCTCCCTCAAATCTGCCGTCATCACCCCGCTCCTCAAAAAACAACCCTAGACCCCCCCCATCCTTGCAAACTACCGCCCCATCTCCAACCTCCCTTTCCTCAAGTCCAAGTCACAAATTGCATCCTTTGTGACTGTGACAAAGGTAAACAATCCCTTCTCGACCTGTCTGCAGCCTTTGACATGGTTGACCACTCGATCCTCCTCCAACGCCTCTCCACCGTCGTCTAGCTGGGTGGGACTGCACTCACCTGGTTCCATTCTTATCTATCTAATCGTAGCCAGAAAATCACCTGCAATGGCTTCTCCTCCCGCTCCCGCATCCTTACCTCTGGGGGTCCCCCAAGGATCTATCCTAGGCCCCATCCTAGTTCTCACCTACATGCTGCCCCTTGGCAACATTATCCGGAAACACAGCGTCACTTACCACATGTAAGCTGACAACACCCAGCTCTACCTCACCACCACTTCTCTCGACCCCTCCACGGACTCTAAATTGTCAGACTGCTTGTCCAACATCCCGTACTGGATGAGCAGAAATGTTCTCCAATTAAATATTGGGAAGACCGAAGCCATTGTCTTCGGTCCCCGCCACAAACTCCGTTCCCTAGCGACTGACTCCATTCCTCTCCCAGACTGTTCACAACCTTGGTGTCATATTTGACCTTGAAATGAGCTTCTGACCACATATCCGTGGCATAACTAAGACTGCCTATTTCCACCTCCGTAACATTGCCCATCTCCGCCCCGCCTCAGCTCATCTGCTGCTGAAACCCTCATCCATGCCTTTGTTACCTCTAGACTTGACTATTCCAACGCACTCCTGGCTGGTCTCCCACATTCTATGTAAACTTGAGGTCATCCAAAACTCGGCTGCCCATGTCCTAACTCGCACCAAGTCCCTTGTTTCCAAAGCCCTCTATGGCCTCGTCCCTCCCTATCTCTGTAATCTCCTTCACCCCCCCCCCCCCCAAGATATCTGCTCTCCTCAAATTCTGCCCTCTTGAGCATCCCTAATTATAATCGCTTAACCATCGGTGGCCGTGTCTTCAGCTGCCTAGGCCCTAAGCTCTGGTACCCCCTCTCTAAACCGCTCTACCTCTTTCCTCTGCCCTAATTTCTTCTTGTGTGGCTCGGTGTCAATTTTTTGTCTTGTAACACTCCTGTGAAGCGCCTTGGGATGTTTTACTACGTTAAAGGCGCTATATAAATACAAGTTGTTGTTCTTTGGAATTCTCTACCCCAGAGGGCTGTGCATGCTGAGTCTTTGAGTATATTCAAGGCTGAGATAGATAGATTTTTGGACTCTAGGGGAATCGAGGGATATGGAGATTGGGCGGGAAAGTGGAGTTGAGGTCGATGATCAGCCATGATCTTATTGAATGGCGGAGCAGGCTCGAGGGGCCGTGTGGCCTACTCCTGCTCCTATTTCTTATGTTCATAAATGCTGGTTAAATGCCCCTTAATATTTGACCAATATGGATGGAATTGTGCAGATCTCCAGGGTTGTACAAATAGAAACCTCCAGTGTAGCATGATGCTGGGGCTGCAATTTAAGAGTTAAACATCAGTCTATCTCAAAGTTTTGAGAGCACCCATCACATTCCTGGCATCCCAGTTTAGTGTCACAAGTTTTTATTTAAACATCATTTCAAGTTGATTTTTTCTGACCTGGAGCCAAAAATTTACAAGCACTTTCCAATCTACAATTAAATACCGATTTACCTGGGAATTATTTAGACCATTTCCCCGTAGGGAGTACCTGAGCAGTGACCTTAAGACAGGCCAAGTTAGTGTCTAACCCATCACAACCATGCTCCAGATCCCAGACTCTTCATGAGCAATGCCACAGGAGATCTGTTAGTTATGAAGTTGACGGTAGTCAGATAATCTCTGTTATAATACATAGAAAATATTTAATTCCGCAGCAATTATAAATTCATACTGGTCAACCTCCTGTGGTGTTTCACATGGGGAGAGAAAAACTGTAGTCCTCGGGTGAAGTGGGCTAGGAAGGGTGCAGAGGGGAGGGAAGAGAGGTGCTTATGGTAGGCAGGTGAGATGGGCAGATGGGTGGTAAGAGGCGGGCAGAGGAAACATTTTTACTGCCAGCGAAAGTTCTAATTGAAAGAACTCAAGCAGCCAAAAAAGGTACAGTTGGAGTGGGAGGCCCAGGTGCTTGTATGGAGGCAGAAGGTGGTGAGAGCAGAGGGGTGGCTCCAGGTCAGGTGCAAGGACAGGAGGCTGCGCGGAAGATCAGAGAAGCCCCACAGAAAAACAACGGAAATGAATTTATGGGGAAATATAACCAGTTGGGAGAAAAATAACAAAAAATGTAATTAGTTAATAAAGTTAAACATAAAATTTAAAGTTTAAAAACACTAACTTACCTGCAACAGTAGGAATCCAAGATGGCAGCAATTTTCCTCTCGCCCTTCATCTAAGCCCATCAATATATCCTTTGATTCCCTTCTCCCTCATGTGCTTATCTAGCTTCCCCTTAAATGCATCTATGCTATTTGCCTCAACCACTCCGTGTGGTAGTGAGTTCCACATTCTCACCACTCTCTGGGTAAAGAGGTTTCTCCTGAACTCCCTAGTGGATTTATTAGTGACTGTCTTATATTTATGGCTCCTAGTTTTCATCTTGCCCACAAGTGGAAATATCTTCTCTACGTCTACCCTATCAAACCCTTTCATAATCTTAAAGACCTCTAACAGGTCACCCCTCAGTCTTCTCTTTTCGTGAGTAAAGAGCCTCAGCCTATTCAATCTTTTCTGATAGGGATAACCTCTCAGTTCTGGTATCATTTCTAGTAAATCTTTTTTGCACCTTCTCCAGTGCCTCTATATACTTTTTATAATATGGAGATCAGAACTGTTCACAGTACAAGAAGTGTGGTCTAACCAGGGTTCTATACAAGTTTAACATAACTTCTCTGCTTCTCTAGAAATGAACCCCAGTGCTTAGTTTGCTTTTTTTATGGTCTTATTGACCTACGTCGCTACCTTTAGTGATTTGTGTATCTGTACCCCCAGAGCTTTCTGTTCCTCTACCCTCTTAGACACTTATTTGCCAAAGAATATGTGGTATCCTTGTTCTTCCTACCAAAATGTGTTACCTATATTGAAGGTCATTTACCAATTATGCACCCATTCTTCAAGTTTATTAATGTCTTTCTGTATTTTGTTGCAGTCCTCCTGTATTAGCTGCACCTCCCAATTTGGTGTCATCTGCAAATTTTGAAATTGTGCTTCCGATTCCCGAGTCCAATACAATCGTTTATGTAAATGGTGCACAACAGTGGTCCCAGCACCGATCCTTGTGGATCACCATTTGCCAATCTGAGTAACTAGCTTTAACCCCTATTTTCTGTTTTGTAGCCAACTTGCTATACATTCTGCTACTTATCCCCTGGCTCCACATGTTCTGACCTTAGTCATGAGTCTACTATGCGGTACCTTATTGAAGGCATTTTGGAAATGCAAATATATTACATCTATTACACTACCCTTATCAACCCTTTCTGTTACTTCAAAGAATTCAATAAGGTTGGTCAAACATGACCTTCCTTTTTCGAATCCATGCTGGTACTCTTTTTTTATATTTTCAGTTTCCAGATGTTTTTCTATTAGATCTTTGATTAAGGATTCTATTATTTTTCCTATCACCGACGTTAAGCTAGTTGGTCTATAGTTCCCAGGACTTGTTCTGTCTCCTTTTTAATATACACTGTTGCAATCCATCTAGACCAGGGGTCTTATCCTCTCTTAAGTTTCCATGATGCGGAGATGCCGGTGTTGGACTGGGGTGGACAAAAGTGAGAAGTCGCACAACACCAGGTTATAGTCCAACAGCTTTATTTGAAATCACAAGCTTTCGGAGCGCTGCTCCTTTGTCAGGCAAAATCATCGAGCAGAAACTGATAGCCAAGTTCCGCACCCATGAGGACGGCCTCAACCGGGATCTTGGGTTCATGTCACGCTACATGTAACCCCACTTGACGTAGTGTCATCCAGACTCGAGTCGTCGTTGGCTTGTTCACAGATGCGGCCGGACCTGCTGTGATTTCCAGTTTAAAAAAAAAGTAAAAAGTTTAAAGTTTTTGGTTTTCCATACAGACTGCAGCCTCTGCCACATTAGACCCCTTGTGACCCCACCTCATTGTCTTTGTTGTATTTTGCTATCGTCTTTGATGTAATGTCTTCCTGACTGACCTGGTTGGATTTGATTGCCGTGATTGTCTCTCTGCCGAGGTGTGATAAAGGGCAGTTAGAAAGATTAACTGTAGTCGTCTGACATTGTTCTCTGCACAGGCATTGTTCTCTGACTATATATGCTGTGCCCATTTGTATTTCTTCACTTCACCTGACAAAGGAGCAGCGCTCCGAAAGCTTGTGATTTCAAATAAAGCTGTTGGACTATAACCTGGTGTTGTGCGACTTCTCACTCTCTTAAGTTTGATTAGTTTATTATCTCCTCCCTTATCTCCCTCCCCCTTTCTATCTTAAATGTCATTACATCCTTTTTGATCTCTTCTAATGTCATGCCCAACATGTTAGTTTCTCTGGTAAAGTAATTATGTAATATTTCTGCCATTTCGCTGTCATCACCTGTGAGTTGATTGTGTGTATCCCTTAGTGGCCCTGTCCCATCCTGATTTTTCTTTTGTTTGTGTCTGCAGAATACTTTGGTTTTTTTTTTATATTCCTTGATAATTTTATTTTGTAGTTTCTCTTTACCTTCCTAATTTTTTTTGACTTCTTTCCTGACCTTTCCGTATTCCCTTTTGTCATCCTCTCCTTTGTTGTCTATGTACTTAGTGTATGCCTTTTTCTTTAGTTTCAATTTTCCACTTATTTCTTTATTCATCCATGGTGTATCATTGCTGGCTAGTTTGTTCTCACTTTTTAGTGGGATATATTTATCTTGGACTCTATGGATCACTGTTTTAAATGTTCCCCACTGCTGTTCTATTTCTTTGTCAGCAAAGTTTTTTCAGTTTATTTTCCCTAGTTCCATTCTCATCCCCTTTAAATCCGCTTTTTCCCAATTTATTACTTTGGTCTTTGTCTTACTTATGTCCTTCTCAATCTTTATCTTAAATCTTATTATGTTATAATTGCTATTACCTAGATGTTCCCATTACTTGTCTGTTCTGGTTCCCATTATTAGATCCTGCAATGCTCCCTCTCTTGTTGGACTTTTTACATACTGGGCAAGAAAGTCCTGCACACATTGTAAAAACTCCATTCCCTGTACCCCTTTGATGCCTCTTGCCAATTTATTTGGGGGTAGTTAAAATCCCCCATGATGATTATTCTATGTCCCTTTACTCATTTCACATTTTTCTTCCTCCACCTCCTTTCCACTATTAGGTGGTATGTAGTACACCCCTATTAACGTGTTCGATTCCTTGTCTTTTATTTCAATCCATATGGATTCTGTTTCTAATCTTCTGTTCGTTATGTCCTCTTTTTCTACTGCCATTGTTATCTCTAATTAGTAGAGCTACCCACCCCCACACCACCTTCCTTCCCTATCCTTTCTAATTATGTTATAACCTGCAATATTTAGTTGCCAGTCCTATTCTTTATGTAGCCATGTTTCATGGATTCTTGCCTCCAGTTCCCCTGTTTTATTTTCGATGCTGTGTACTGCGCAGTTTAACTTGTCTAACAGTTGTTTCTTTTACTTTATTTTTAACGGTCCTTTTATGCTTCTGCTTTATAAACTGTATTTGTTCCCTGACCATTTGTTTTACCCTTGTTCCTTACCTTGGTCTAATCTTTACTCTCATCTCCTAGTTCTTTTATCATCGGATATGTTATTTTCCCTCCTCCCCTCTTCTCCCCGCCCCCCCCCCCCCCCCCCAGTTAAAAAGTATCCTAGTGTCACAGTCTGTCATGGTGATGGAATATTCCTATTACAAATATGAAGTGGTGTGGACACAATTAACACTGAAAATCCCACTGGAACTGTTGACTTGGGACTTTTGTTTGAAAAGATGATAGGTGATACCAATTTCAATATATAGAAAGATAAGCGTGGTACTTCATCTCACTGTATGTACAGAAGGCATGCTACTGTAATTTTTGATATGATCTAAATTGCAATCTATATGTGAAACCACTTTTTAACATTTTTTCAGTTTCATGGTCTTCTGGTGCATTAGCGACGTGCCTATTCTTGTTGTATGAGCCTGCGCAGTGTCAGCAGGCTATTTGTCCAGGGCCATCACAGTCAAGACCAATACTTTTCTAGCCCAATATCCACACTCGCCTTCCAGCAGGAGTTACTGGTTGATTTTTCTTAGTCATAGAGTTATACAGCACAGAAAGAGGCCCTTCGGCCCATCGTGTCCGCACCGGCCATCAAGCCCATTTTCCAGCACTTGGTCCATAGCCTTGTTTTCTATGGCGTTTCAAGTGCTCATCTAAATGCTTCTTTAATGTTGTGAGGGTTCCTGCCTCTACCACCCTTTCAGGCAGTGAGTTCCAGATTCCAACCACCCTCTGGGTGAAGAAGTTTTTCCTCAAATCCCCTCTAAACCTCCTGCCCCTTACCTTGAAACTATGCCCCCTGGTTATTGACCCCTCTACTAAGGGGAAAAGTTCCTTTCTATCTACCCTATCTATGCCCCTCATAATTTTGTACACCTCAATCAGGTCCCCCCTCAGCCTTCTCTGCTCTAAGGAAAACAACCCCAGCCTGTCCTCTCTTCATAGCTGAAGCGCTCCAGCCCAGGTAACATCCTGGTGAATCTCCTCTGCACCCTCTCCAATGCAATCACATCCTTCCTATAGTGTGGCGACCAGAACTGCACACAGTATTCCAGCTGTGGCCTAACTATTGTCTTGTACAGCTCCATCATAACCTCCCTGCTCTTATATTCTATGCCTCGGCTAATGAAGGCAAGTATACCATATGCCTTTTTAACCACCTTATCTACCTGTCCTGCTGCCTTCAGGGATCTATGTACATGCACACCAAGGATCCTCTGTCCTTCCTAGGGTCCTACCATTCATTGTGTATTCCCTTGCCTTGTTAGTCCTCCCAAAATGCATCACCTCACACTTTTCAGGGTTAAATTCCATTTGCCACTGTTCTGCCCATCTAACCAGCCCATCTATATCGTCCTTTAGCCTGAGGCTTCCCTCCTCGCTATTTACCACTCCACCAATTTTCGTGTCATCTGCGAACTTACTGATCATACCTCCTACATTCATATCTAAATCATTAATGTACACTACAAACAGCAAGGGACCCAGCACCGATCCCTGCGGTACACCACTGGACACAGGCTTCCAGTCACAGAAACAGCCTTCGACCATCACCCTCTGCCTCCTGCCACTAAGCCAATTTTGGATCCAATGTGCCAAATTGCCCTGGATCCCATGGGCTCTTACCTTCTTGACCAGTCTCCCATGTGGGACTTTGTCAAAAGCCTTACTGAAGTCCATGTAGACTACATCAACTGCACTACCCTCATCCACACACCTAATCACCCCCTCTCAAAATTCAATCAAATTGGTTAGACATGATCTCCCCCTGACAAAGCCATGCTGACTATCCTTGATTAATCCTTGCCCCTCCAAGTGGAGACTAATTCTGTCCCTCAGATGTTAGGCTCACTGGCCTGTAATTCCCTGGTTTATCCCTACTGCCCTTCTTGAATAATGGTACTACGTTAGCTGTTCTCCAGTCCTCTGGCACCTCCCCTGTGGCCAGAGAGGTTCTGAAAATTTGTGTCAGAGCCCCTGCAATCACCTCCCTTGCCTCACACAGCAGCCTGGGATACATCTCGTCTGGGCCTGGGGATTTATCCACTTTTAAGCCCGCTAAAACCGCTAGTACCTCCTCCCTCTCAATACTAATTTGTTCAAGTATATCACAATCCCCCTGCTTGATTTTTATGCCTACATCGTCCTTCTCCATAGTGAACACAGATGCAAAATATTCATTTAAAACCTCACCTACATCTTCCGGCTCTACACACACTTTGGGCCCTACTCTTTCCCTGGTTATCCTCTTGCCCTTAATATACTTATAAAACACCTTGGGATTTTCCTTTATTTTGCCCGCCAGTGTTTTTTCATGCCCCCTCTTCGCTCTCCTAATTTCTTTTTTAAGTACACCCCCTGCACTTTCTATACTCCTCTAGGGCTTCCACTGTTTTTAGTCCTTTGTATCTGCCAAAAGCCTCCCTTTTTTTCCCTAATCCATTCTTGTATATCCCTTGACATCCAGGGTTCCCTGGGCTTGTTGGTCCCACCCTTGACCTTTACGGGAACATGTTGGCGTTGTACTCTCTCTCTTTCCTTTCTGAAAGACCCCCACTGCTTTGATGTGGATTTTCCTACAAGTAGCTGATCCCAGTCCACTTTGGCCAGATCCTGCCTTATATTAAAATCGACCTTCCCCCAATTTAGAACCTTTATTTCCGGTCTATCTTTGTCCTTTTCCATGACTACCTTAAATCTCACCGAATTATGGTCACTGTCACCAAAATGCTCTCCTACTGACACTTCTACCACTTGCCCGGCTACATTCCCTAGAATTAGGTCCAGTACCGCCCCCTCTCTTGTAGGACTTTCTACATGCTGGCTCAAAAAGCTCTCCTGGATGCACTTTAAGAATTCCGCACCATCTAAGCCTTTCACACTCTGACTATCCCAGTTAATATTGGGGAAGTTGAAATCCCCTACTATTATTACCCTATTCTTTCTACACTTCTCTGAGATTTGCCCACATATCTGTTCCTCTGTCTCCCCCTGACTGTTTGGGGGCCTATAGTACACTCCCAGCAAAGTGCTTGCCCCCTTTTTGTTTTTAAGTTCTACCCATATGGCCACATTAGAGGAACCTGCTAAGATATCATCCCTCCTTACAGCAGTAATTGACTCCTTGATTAATATTGCGACACCCCCTCCTCTTTTACACCCCCCCTCTGTCTCACCTGAAGATTCTATACCCCGGCATATTGAGCTGCCAGTTCTGCCCCTCCCTCAACCATGTCTCTGTGATAGCAACAATATCATACTCCCATGTGTTCATCAACACCTTCAATTCATCTGCCTTACGCGCAAGACTCCTTGCATTAAAATAAATGCCATCCAGCCTTGCCGTACTCCCTTGTGCCGTTACATATTTGCTCTGCCTTCCAGGCTGACTTGTTTTTTTCCTCTCTATTTGGCTGTGCATCACCTCCTACTATAGCTCCACTCCGTGGCACCGGGAGTAATCCAGAGATTATAACCTTTGAGGTCATGCTTTTTAATCTGCTACCTAGCTCCCTAAATTCTTGTTGCAGGACCTCATCCCTCTTTCTACCTATGTTGTTGGTACCAATGTGAACCAGGACCTCTGACTGTTCGCCCTCCCCCTTCAGCATGCCCTGCAGCCGTTCAGTGACATCCTTGACCCTGGCACCAGGGAGGCAACATACCATCCTGGAGTCACATCTGCAGCCACAGAAACGTCTATCTGTTCCCCTTACGATAGAATCCCCTGTCACTATTGCTCTCTCACTCTTTTTCCTCCCCTCCTGTGCAGCTGAGCCACTCATAGTGCCACGGACTTGGCTCTTGCTGCATTCCTCTGAGAAACCATCTCCCCCAGCAGTATCCAAAACGGAAAATCTGTTGGAGAGGGAGATGGACCCAGGGGACTCCTGCACTACCTTCCTAGTTCTTTTACTCTGTCTGGCGGTCACCCATTCCCTGTCTGCCTGTGCACTCTTTACCTGCGGTGTGACCACCTCGTTAAACGTGCTATCCACGAAGATCTCAGCTTTGCGGATGTTCCAGCCGCAGCTCCAGCTCCGAAACGTGGATTTCAAGTAGCTGCAGCTGGAGACACTTCCTGCACACATGTTCACCCTGGACACCGAAAGTGTCCCTGACTTCCCACATAGCACAGGAGGAGCACTCCACACTGCCGAGCTGCCCTGCCATGTCCTACCCTTAATTTACTCCCTTTACTTCCTTTAAATTAAAGAATATTAAATACACTAGGGACCTTACTTCCCTTTAAACACTACTTACTCTAAACTAGAGACCTTACTTTTACTTTAACGAGTGGACTGTAGAAATACTCACCAGGTCCTACTTACCAATCAGCTCCTTCCCTGGTTGTGACGTCACTTTAGCGGTTTCGCAGTTGTTGTTGTTTGACTGCTCCCGCTCTCGGACTCTTTCCTTGGTGTAAAGTAAGAACCAATTCCTACAGGGTGAAAAGTTAGGAAAAACAAAGGCGAAGCAAGGGAGCTCCTCCTTCCACTCCTCACCTGACTCCGAGTCACCCAACTCGCAGTACTCTGTTTAAACCGCACTCCGTACAAAATCGCACGGCAAAGCCTGGTTTTATAGGCCCTGAAACAAAGGAGCTTGCTACAGCCCAGCTACAGGAGAACCAGTTTAATCTAGTTTCCCTAATTAACTGCCTTCAGCTGCTCTGAATTGTAGGCCTTGTATATCCCTTTATAACCCTGCTTAAAGCTGGAAAATTTAGATCTTTAACAGTAAATGTGAAACAAACAAAAGTTTGATTTTAGCAAACAGTTAAGACTTCCTGACTCACCCAACTCGCAGCACTCTGTTTAAACCGCACTTAAGACTTTTATGTCTCCTCCCTAATCCAGGGGCACTGAGGTAAATGGCCGAGATCAGCTACTGCAGGACAGACTGGGAATCAAATCTAGGACCTTTGACTTGTATGTTAAATGGATACCGTAGAAGTATAGATTCATACAGCACAGAAGGAATCCATTTGGCCCACCGTGCCTGTGCCGGCTCTTTGAAAGAGCTATCCAATTAGCCCCACTCCCTTGCTCTTTCCCCATAACCCTGAAAATTTTTGCTTTTCAAGTATATATGTCATTCCCTTTTGAAAGTTATTATTGAATCTGCTTCCTCCACCCTTTCAGTACTGGAGCAAGCAGTTCATTTGCCCACAGCTATTGGTATGGGCCTTTCCCATAATGTCCCTGTACCCCATAATGTCCCTGTACCACATAGTGCATCTGGCTAAGAACAGTGAAGATGGTGACCTGTTATAGGCTTCTTTGAAAGGCTGTATGGCACTGGCTACAGGGGAGTGTGTATGCCGGACCTACTGAAGCTGTGCCAGTTGCTGGCATTAAACATACTTCCTGTTTTACAGCACTCTCAGACTGTGACCACATCAACAATGGAGACTCCATCGTACCTGACTGAGAGGATGTCACAGGTGCGGCGCAGGCGGCAGGAGCGCAGAAATACGTAAGGGGGGTGTGGGGGGGAGGCAACCAGTATAATTGATAAAACAAGTGGAAGTATGTTGAGCTTTTTGTCATAAAGATACAATTTAAATCTCTCTTAAAATATGGAGTAGCCTGTGCCAGCTCTGTATACTGCTCAGTATTTTACTTAAATTATTCTGAATTTTTATTCAGGTGTGTGTGTTGGTGCTGGGCATGGAGTGGTTTCCAACTATGGGCGTTCTGCGCCTGATCCTGTGTACGGCTCTTTCTACCCGGCTGCAACAGTCTCCCTCAGTAACTCCAAACTCAAACGCATTTCTTGCTGCACTTTTGCTTCCATCTATCTTTTGGAGCAACCAATCTGTTTTGATTTTTTCAATTGTCTTTCCCTTTCTCCTGCCTTTTGCTTGTTCTGTGGTCAGTGGGTGTCCTCTGGCACCTTGCACAAGTGGCCGTCCTTCATGTATGAGCATTGGCAGGCTATTTGACTGTGGGTGTTGTCACAGCCGAGCCCATTCATGTCCTTACCCACGTTCTCTCCTGCAGGCATCACTTGAAAGTGATCAGTAATGGGGTGTTCGAGTTGTGGAATAGAATTGAAATGAACAGTATGATTAGGGGATAAAAGGGATTGATCTGTCAAAAAGGGATGGGCTTGCTACACCTAACGGCCTCTTCCTCCTTGAGTTGGTTTTGATTACAAACCAACTTAAATCTGTAGAGGGGAAAATACATGGTCATTTTTTGTTTATGTTGCTTTATTTTGCTTTCCTAAATTATTTTAATGTGCACGCCAGGGCTTTTATAAATGGAGAGATAGGTGTGTAGATATACTTCTCATTCTTCTTCCTTTGCTAACGCTGCTGGTTTCTTGGGTGGGGGGGGCAGGGGGTTACGCTTCCATGAGTGCGTGCTTGCCTCATCCATGTGTAAGCCGAGACAGTGACTGTTGGCAGAATATTTGATCAGGAAGGGGGAAGAGGGGAGGGGAAGAGACACATCACAGCTGAGCCTGATCAGGAGTCACTGGAAAGCGATCAGGCTAAAATTTCCAGTTGTAAGAAGCCTACTGCTGCTTGGGTTCAAATCACTGAGTCAGCACAGGCCAGGAGTCAAACCTGAGGCCTTCTGGTCTTTCTGGCTTTGTGCTGTGCCATGTGATGTCTTAAACTACTAGGGTCGTGGAGGAATTAGATCTTTTTTTGAACTAGGCCAGTAATTAGAGTAATTATATCTATATTCCCCTTTAATTGAACTGCATGAATCCTGTCCTTTTGAATTAATTTGCCTTACTCTGCTCCCTGTATTTTTTTTGAAGAATTTCGTGCTTATTGTAGCGAGGGATGTCTGTGCTAGGGAACCAAAATATTTTACCCACTGTCTGAACTCTGTGCTTACCCAAGGTTAGGTGCAGAGTAAAGTTCCCTCTACACTGCAACCCTCGGGTGCAAACTCGGAAAAGCAACCTCAACTCCACAAGTGTGAATTTTTTCCGTTTCCTCTGGAAAAAGGGCGGCTGAATCTCAAGCCTGTCTGGGCCAAATTTAAGGCTCCTTTCACAGAGAACCCTTGACGGTTGCAAGAAGAAGATCAGACTTTTTTCTTTTAATTCTTTGTGCTCATCAAGGCGAGGGATGTTGGTGCTGGGGTCCAGGCCCCCTGAGTCAGCATGAAGCATTCCACATTAGGTTGACCTGGTTAGACGCAGAGTGAAGCTCCTTTACTGTGGCAAAACAATGCGTCTCAGCCCCAGATTGAGAAGATCACCCCATATTGCAACAGTGTGCTGTTGTTTCCATCCCATAGTTTCTTAGAGTGAAATTGCACATCAGTGAAGCTATAAGCCCATGTCCACTAAGAACTGAAATGAAAGGGCCCAAACCCATTTCACAAAGGACTTTTTCAGCCAACAGACAGATGAGACCTTCATCCACACTTTCAAACCCAATTCCCGGAAGTGAAAGGCCAGTGTCTGACCCATTGCATCACCCAGTTCTCTGGAAAAGAGACTTCAATCTGCTATCTGGCTGGGTCTCAAACCCAGAGGTGTGAGTGGTGGTCTAGTTAATGGTGCCACCCAAATTCCCAAAGCAACACATTACTTTGTTTCTGTTCCATTGCCTGCCAGCCCACTGAGTTTCCTTATCTCAGTCGTGCGGCTATGGGCAGACATCCAGCACGGTGAGGCAAGAGAATGCGAGCGGGAGTGTGGTGAGCGGGAGTGGAGCAGCAGGTAACCGCCCAGGCGCTCGGCTGCAGCAGACATGTTGGCAAAATAACCTGTAAATGTGAACTGAGATATAAGTGCCAGCAGGCTATTCAACTACTGAGGCATCACACCAGGATCTGATCCTCTCCTCACCTGATGCTCCCACAAGTGGATTTTCCAGCAGGGATCACTAGTTGGGAAGGTTGGCTGACTCTTCCCTGCTCCCTCTCTTGGGGCCCAGGGGCACTGAATCCTATTGTAACCCTTCTCCTGCTGCCAATGCCGAGATCGGCTAATTCAGTGCAGACCAGGAATTGAACTTGGGACATACTGGTCGTTATGGGGACCAAACTGTAATGCCAGTCTGTTACATTGACTTTTAGCGAAGGGAAGGTTCCAAGATCACGGATCATCACCTGGGAGCCGACTGAGGAGTTTGTGAGGAACAACCATGTCCTGAACACTCCCGTGCAAACTATGTACATCATGGGAGACCTGGGGCCCTACGGAAAGTAAGTGTTTCACCTCCGAATGAGAACTGTTTCAGATTGAAGTTGGTGAGATTGGTTGCTGTTTTAATGGTTAATTCTGTTCTGTGTTCAGGCTGGGGCACCCTGAGGACGAGTACGTATTGTGCACCATTAAAGTGGACAACAATGGAGTTCTCTCCATAAAACCAGACTTCAATGGCTCCAAACCAGCCCACAGGCAAGTACTGTGCTTGGACTGTGCTCTGAGTGTTAATCCGCCAGTCAACGGCATCAATGTTTCTGTATTGAAAAATATTTAGGCCGCTGCATTAGAGTTTGCGTTATTTGCAGCCATCTCAATGGTATCTTTTCAACTATTCTTTTCTGTGCATGCGATCTAGGCCCAGGCCACTTCCCTTGTTCTGAATTCCCCCATCATAGGAAATTGTTCTTCTGTATCTACCCTATTGAATCCCTTTATAATTATAAAAAACCTTGATTGGATCACCCTCAACCTTCTAAACTCAAGGGAATACAAGCCAAGTTTATGCAACCTGTCCTCGTAATTTAACCCTTTAAGCCCTGGAATTATTCTGGTGGTTCTCCACTGCACTCCTTCCAAGGCCAATATATCCTTCCTGAGGTGTGGTGCCCAGAACTGAACACAGTATCCAGATGGGGCCTGACCAACTGAAGCATCACTTCCTCAGTTTTGTATTCCAGCCTCCTTGCAATAAAGGCCAACATTCCATTAACCTATTTGATTACTTTCGGTACCTGGTCACTAGCTTTCAGTGATTTGTGTGCATGGACACCTAAATCTGTTTGCTTCTCCACAGCTCATAGTCTCTCACCATTAAGAAAATGTTCTGATTTTCCTTCCTCAGATCCAAAGTGAATGACCTCACACTTAAATCTGAACTTAAAACTAAACACTGGAAATACACAGGTCATTCAGCATCTAAAAGAAGCAGGTCAACATTTGTGTGGTGACCCTTCATCAGGGTGGCACAGTCAGGCTGAGGAATCCCCTTATACAGGACTGACTCTGGAAGTCAGGCAACAGGTAGAGGTGAAGGGCTGGATTTTGCCAATGGGGAGCTTTTGGAGGCGGGACTCCCACTTGTCGGGTTTCAGCCCCGCCTCCATCAACTTCTGGCCAACCCACGCCAGTTTCCCTTGATTGACCTTGTTAAACCCGCCCAGCGGGCTTAGCAGGCCAATTAAGGGAAAGCCGGTTACAGAGAACGTCGGCGTATGACGTTCCATCTGTCACAAATTTTTGACAGATGAATTGTCATCGTTTGACAGCTCTGTGAAGCTGTCAAACACTGACATTTTCTGTAGTTTGATGAGTTCTTGAATTCAAGACCTTATCAAACCTCTTTCTTTTGCAGAAATTAGATGGTTGTTGCATTGGAGAATGCAACTGCCATCTGTCATCTCTGCCGCGGAGGTGCGAGACTCTCCGCATACCTAACTCTTGAAGCCTGCAGGAGGAAACAAAGGTAAGTAAACTTTTTCCAACACTTTCCACTTACCTCACATACTCACCTCTCCACACTTGCACCCATCACTTACCTTCACAGCGCACTTTTGCATCCCCTCTGACCCCCGCAGACCCACTACTCGCCCCGGTGACCCTGGCGGGGTTCGGAGCCTTCGGGAAGCCCGCACTTGTGTGGGCAAAATGGGGATAATCCTCTTATCTGCCTGTTAACAGGCAGATAAGTGGCACTAATCCCCTTCCTGCCTCCAAGGAGACGGACCCGGTGCGGGTCGGCTACCCGCCTCCTGGCAAGATGGCACGGAGGCGGGTTGGGCACCTGCCCCCAAATTCTGCCAATTTCCCGGCAGTCCCGCCTCCCCAGGGCTGGCAAGATCGTGCCCGAAGAGTCCAGATATGCTAATTACATTTGCAGGCATCTGAAGCGTTTAATAAACAGGTTTCAAATATTGGAATGGGGTTAAAGTATTGTACTCTGTACAAGGGCCATCCCATTCAGTTGTTCCCCCTTCTGTTTTAGAGCCACATCTGACTACGCCTCTGTCTTTCCAGTGCTTTTGCCTACAAATTATACCCAGTCTGAGACAGTCTGTGTGCAGTGTACAACTCTTTCTATTGTTTTAAAAGCCATTGCTAGGCTATTCAACAACAACACATCTTCCATTTAGATAGCACCTTTAATGCAGAAAACTCCCCACGGTGCTTATAGGGGGCAGGGGAGTGAGGGGGAAAAAAAAAGAAACGGACACACCGTGCCAGGCATGTTGCTGTTGGCCCTTTCTAACAGGGTATTGGACCTGTGAACCCTGAGCCCTGTTAATCCAGCTCTTGTAGCCTAGGCCATTCGGTTGTATTTGGCTATTGCACTTCTTTGATTTGTTCTGTATGGAAAGGCTGTTCTCGCACTCCTTGGTCTCATTGATGGATAAATCCTAAATCCACCCACCACCATCTGTTAGTATCAACAACTTGAAGATATATGCAGTGGAAACGGGGATCTAAACTATATACATGTGGACACCTCTGCTATAAAGGAGACCTGACCATTGTAGTTCTGATGAGGAATTCTATCTGAAACATTAAGCTTTCTCTTTCAGATACTAATTGCCCTGCTTGTGCATTTCCAGCATGTATTTTTTTAATTTGAGTTCTTTAAGTTTTGTCAGATTTTCTCCTCCATCTCCACCCCCGTCCAGCCCTGAGTCTGCATGTTTATCTGACAGGCCTGTTGAAGTGTTTCCTTTTTAACCCTTCATTTCCTATTTCTGACATTCTCCATTTTTCTGTGGGTAGGATTGAGACCGAGGGCGAGAAGAGAGATCTGTGGCTGTACACCATTAACAACGCGTCCATCACAGTCCAGCAGGAAGAACAGGATAGGGAGAAAAATCTTTTCAAAGACGTAAGAAAACGTTGCTTTTCTTAGAGAGTTGATCCTTGTTTCCTTCTGTCTAACCTCCACCCAGGCCACATGTGACTGTTGGATTGGATTGTTGGGTAGAGTTGCAGCTTCTCCCTGTCAGCACAAAAGTTTAAGATGTGCTGAACAGGCCAGCAGGAAAACATTTTCTCTCCTCTTTGAACGCATCGTGGCACGCTGGGGTATGGGACCGTGGCACGCTGGGGTATGGGACCGTGGCACGCTGGGGTATGGGACCGTGGCACGCTGGGGTATGGGACCGTGGCACGCTGGGGTATGGGACCGTGGCACGCTGGGGTATGGGACCGTGGCACGCTGGGGTATGGGACCGTGGCACGCTGGGGTATGGGACCGTGGCACGCTGGGGTATGGGACCGTGGCACGCTGGGGTATGGGACCGTGGCACGCTGGGGTATGGGACCGTGGCACGCTGGGGTATGGGACCGTGGCACGCTGGGGTATGGGACCGTGGCACGCTGGGGTATGGGACCGTGGCACGCTGGGGTATGGGACCGTGGCACGCTGGGGTATGGGACCGTGGCACGCTGGGGTATGGGACCGTGGCACGCTGGGGTATGGGACCGTGGCACGCTGGGGTATGGGACCGTGGCACGCTGGGGTATGGGACCGTGGCACGCTGGGGTATGGGACCGTGGCACGCTGGGGTATGGGACCGTGGCACGCTGGGGTATGGGGAGTGGCTGATGCCACGGTACGTGAGCCTTACCCAAGTAACCCTTTTTCAATAATGAGCCTAGACAACAACTGCTCAGCAATAAAGGACAAGGACCAGGCCCAGCCCTGCCCCAGAGAGAAAAGTCAGGAGCATTGGCTAAATTCCCACCCACACCCTTCCCTAGCCCAAACACTGCCAATGTGTTGCACTAGTTAACTCCGCGCAGACCGGGGATTGAACCGACTCTGTATTTCTCAGTCTCGCACTATGTGGCATCTTTATCCACTGAGCTATTGAGTGGGGGGCAATAAAAGTCTGCTGACATTAAGGAACAATGTACAGTGTATGAATTTGGCTGTAGCTGCACTGTACCAAGCGCATTTGGCTAATAAATGGTGTAGGAGAACTTTACAAAGCTGCTATCGTCTTGTGGCAACCCCCAGCATAACTCCGATGCTCACTTAACTTTATTTGTTTTATATTCTTTGTTGTGTTGGCTTGGCTCAATTGGTATCACTTGTGCCGCGGAGTCAGAGGTTGTTGGTTCACGCCCCACTCCAAGACTGGCAGACACTTCAGTGTGGTCAGTGAAGGAATGCTGCATTCAGAGGTGCCATCCTTCAGATGAGATGATAAGCTATGGTCCTGCCTGGTGCCTCTGATGGACGTGAAAGATTCCATGATACAATCTGAAGAAGAGTAGAGAGCACTCCTGGTCTCCTCGTTAGTATTTCTCAATAAATATCTCACAAAAAATAACTGCCTGTTCATCTCATTAGCGTTTATGGTATATTACTGTGTGCACATTGACTGCCACATGTACCTACAAAAGTGACTGCCCTTTGAACTAATAGTACGTGAAGTGCTTTGGGACATTTCTGAGATGTGTGATAAGGCACTATGTAACTTTAAGTTCTTTATATGTTGCAATGATTCATAAAAGTAATTCTTTACTTTGGAGAATTATCCCTGGCAGTACTGTCTAACCTGGTTAATGCCAAGAACATATCGCCACAACGTTTGTTGGATTAATGTTGGTGTCGCAGTATCAAATTCCGGATGGGTTGAACTAATGCAACACTGTACAAAACCGACAGCAAGTCATGATCCCTGGACAGTGAAAAAACAGCCCAGTACAAATCTAACCTGCTTCTGTGTGATGTCCCCAGGAGGAGGCGCTGTTTATTCTCCTGTGTGGTGTCCCCAGGAGGAGGCGCTGTTTATCCTGCTCCTGTGATGTCCCCAGGAGGAGGCGCTGTTTATCCTGCTCCTGTGTGATGTCCCCAGGAGGAGGTGCTGTTTATCCTGCTCCTGTGATGTCCCCAGGAGGAGGCGCTGTTTATCCTGCTCCTGTGTGATGTCCCCAGGAGGAGGTGCTGTTTATCCTGCTCCTGTGTGGTGTCCCCAGGAGGAGGCGCTGTTTATCCTGCTCCTGTGTGGTGTCCCCAGGAGGAGGCGCTGTTTATCCTGCTCCTGTGTGGTGTATCTAGGCAGAGATGCTGTGCATTCTGCTCCTGGGGACACCTCACAGGAACAGAATAACCAGTTCCTCTTCCTATCTTCCTCAGATTGCACTGAAATTATAGTGATCTCTGGCTGCAATGGTTGCCTCACAACATATTGACTTCCTTCAGGCTGTTCAGTGCATTTCATTTCTCTCACTTCCACCAAGTCACACTTTTTTTGTCCCTGCAAGTCCAAACACTACCTTCCCCATCTATTGATGCTCTAGCGCTCATTCTTTCTGCGATTTCAAGCTGAGCGCCCACATCTCCTTTTCTACTGCTATTTTGTGAGGTTCTGCTTCTGTTTCGTGCCAAACATGTTTCCCCTCAATGGCTCTGTGTAAAGCCCAAATTCTTGATAACTGTTTCGATATCTAGGGAGGCCGTCCTGTTCCTAAATAGATTAGAAGCAAAAACCTAACTTGCTCTCCAACCTTTCTTATCCCTCTCTCTCTTCGATTCTATTGTGGTTGCTGCTGCTCTGAACTTTCTTCCGATGTTCTTCCTCCAAATGTGCCATCCTGTACAGTCTGACTCTTCCCTGAAGCTTTGAAATCTAGACTCAGTTAAGAGTGCCCTCCTCCAACTCATTCTTTCCAGGCCCTAATATTCATTACTCCCTCAATCCTCACTTCCTTCTGTAATCATTGAAAACGCAAGCTGAGCATCACCCAATCTGTACCTCTCAATCTACCTGTTTTCTTTTTCCAGCCTTGGTGATGTCTGACGCTAGGTGCCTTTCACCCAGGTTTCCCAGTAACAAGTCCCATCCTCTGCCCCACCCCCAGCCAGTACACAATAAACTTGACTGGGTGAGTGTAAGGCCTTGTTTATATACAGTATGCTAATTGCCATACAATGGGAGGTATGTAGATTCTCATCTGTAACTGCGTATGCTATGTCTGCATTGCGATTTATTTCAATTTTATGTAACTCCTGATAATTCAGTTTTGCCCTTTTTGATGACAGCTGTACAACAGACACAAAGAGTACCTCAACACTTTGGTTGGAGAAGAATTTGAAACTGTAAGTATGGTTTGTCAAGAAGGAGCAATAATAAATATATATATATACAGGAAACTTTTGTTTATCCGGCACCCAAATATCCGGAATTCTCGCTTAACCGGCAAAAATCATCCTCCGAAAACTCCTCTCAAATAACCGGCAATGTTGCCGATCCCGAGTCCGAGTCCGCGAACGCCGATTTAGTCAGATGGGGTAGTTTTCAAAAGTGCCACTACTCGGCCTCCTGGCGCTGTCGGAAGTATACTGCACATTTCTTGATTTATTTATTTTTCTTTGTTAAAAATAGCCTCGGTAGATATAACTCTCCGTTATCCGGTACTTTCGATAAACCGGCACCACGCCAGTCCCGTCGGTGCCGGTTAATAAAGAGTTTCCTGTATTTTAATCCAGCCCTTACGATGTGTTGAAAAAGTTGCTCTTTCTCTGTTGACTGCAAGGTTCCTTTGCAAAATTGGTGTCTGCCAGATTCCTAGTGGGAGCAAGTCTGCAGCATAACATTATGCACGGTTCAACCAGAACTGGCACGAAGCTGACTCGGAGTGGTGTAGTGTCACCATTGGAGTTGAGACACATTTGTGCAGACTGGAATTTTTTGCCAGTCGTCCCCACTTGTTGGTATCAAATCGGGTTCACTGCTGCTGTCTCCCAGCAGATGACACAGCTGCACTTTTTTAAGTTGCTTTGCCAGTAGTTCAGGGTCCTAAACTGACCCATGCTGACCGTCCCACGTTCCCTGCTTTATGCCATTGCAAAAAAAACTGCTAGTGACTGTGGAGCATCGGAAAGCTCATGAAGCAAGAGACCTCAACTTGATCAAAATACTGTAAAAGGCAGGTTTAAGTGGGCATTTCTTACTAATGTTTCCCCCTCCCCTCAGTTTTCTACCCTGAAACCTCTACTGGGGTAGAGTTCCCCAAATACCAGCATCTTTTCAGTGCCCCACACAAGTGGCCATTCATCGCATGTAAGCCTTGGCAGGCTATTCATCTGTGGAAGGCATTACAGCTGAGCCTGAGCCTCTTCCTATCCTTGCCCGGCGATCTCACCCACTCATTTTCCAGCAGGAGTCACTGGATGGCAATCACGAGCGAGTACCTTTCGTTGTCTCCCTAGCTGAGGCCCAGTATAGCTCCTGTCCCAGCTAAGATCAGCTAACTCAGCACAGACTGGGCATGAAACCTCCCTGCTCTGTATGGGTTAGTCCCACACTGGACATTGTAGTTACCCAATGAATCATCAAGGAGTACTGAGTAGCCGTTTCATGATAATTATACCAGGCTACAATCTTCAGTACTGAGTCAACTAAAGTTAAAAGCCCTCCCCTGTAAACAGACAAGAACGTAGAGTACTTGTACCCCTAGTAACAAGTCACTAGGTTTCTCACTTTAAATCAGGAGTGTCCAAGCTTTCTGTGTTCCTGGGCCACTTGGGTTTGTACATAGAGCCTTGGGAACCAGATATAGAGTTTAAATCCTTGTTCCAATCAATCTACATCTAGCTCAAGCTGCTGATGCTGCACAGAGTGAGGCCATTCGGCCCATTGTGCCTCTCCCAGCTCTTTGAAAGAGCGATCCAATTAGTCCCACTGCCCTGCTCTTTCCCCATAGCCCTGCAAATTTTCCCTCTTGAAGTATTTATCCAATTCCCTTCTGAAAGTTATTGCCCTTTCAGACATTCCAGATCATAACTTGCTAGTAAACATTTTTTTTCCTTATGTTGCCTCTGGTTCTTTTGCCAATTGCCTTAAATCTGTGTCCTTTGGTCACCAACCCTTCTGCCACTGGGAACCGTTTCTTATTTACTCTCTAAGGTCTTGACATCCTTCCTAAAGTGTGGTGCCCAGAATTGGCCGCAATGCTGCAGCTTGGACCTTGATAAAGGTGTAGCATAATTTCCTTGCTTTTGTACTCTCTCTTCCTCTACTAATAAAGCCAAGGATCCCCTGTGCCTTTTTTACAGCCTTCTGGACTTGTCCTGCCACCTTCAAAGACTTGTGTACGTACACCCCCGGGTGTCTCTGTTCCTGCACCCCCTTTAAAATTGTACCATTTAGTTTAGTTTATATCGCTTCTCCTCATTCTTCCTAGTTTTTTGTCATCTGCAAACTTTGAAATGATGCCCTGTATACCCAAGTCCAGGTCATTAATGTATATCAAAAGAGCAGTATCTTAATACCGACCCCTGGGGGACACCACTCTATACTTCCCTCCAGTGTGGAAAAACAACTGTTCACTGCTCTCTGCTTTCTGCCCCTTAGCCAATTTTGTATCCACACAGCCAGTTAGTTCCCCATTAATCCCATGGGCTTCCATTTTGCTAACCTGCTTTAAAGGAACATTTGTAGACCTTGTGATACATGTCAAACTAGTGCTGCGCATGTCTTTTGTATTGTGGCATTTCACAGGTGCACACCACAGCTAGGCTGCCCAGTGCTTCAAATGGGATGTGTTTCTGTCGGGGGTGGGGGGATCATTGCCTTGGATACTGGTGCCCATATAAAAACTATGCGTGACCCCATTATGATTGTGGCAGAATATACTCGCCTGCACAGTCTCTCCACACCTGGATATGTTTTTTGTTCATCTGCTCCCATGATGGTGTCTCTCGAATTGATTAGAAGTAACATTCTAACTTAAAACTTGTGCTGGGGTGATGGAGGGATTGGAGCAATAGTCTGCAGTGCCACCTAGTGGCAGATGTGAGTTCTTGCACATGATCCTTCGCACTCTCACCTGCCGCTTCTAATAGTAAGCAGAGGCTGGGCATTTCTCGCTGGTACGGAGATGCTGCACTTGCATGCGTCCCACAGCCTGGTCTCAGAATGACGATGATGGAAGCCCAAGAGTAGGATGCTTCCTCTGTCCTCCTCAGTGCGCGGAGAAGGAAAGTCTTATCTTGGAGAAGAATGGGGGAAAAAATATTAGAAAAGAAAGTAGAAGAAAAAGTAGAAATTCTAATTTCACATCAGGAGTAGTAGAATACAGTTTGAAGTACAGTATTGCCCCCTCTAAGTTTGCTGGTACCACATACAGTTAACTGTCCGAGTGCGAAAGACCCCTGCCATTGCAGCTCATCATAGGAATAAGAGTAGACCATTCAGCCCCTTGAGCCTGCTCTGCCATTCAGTTAGACCATGGCTGATCTGTATCTTTGACCTATATCCCTTGATATATTTACCGAACAAAAATCTTTCTATCTCGGTCTTCAAAGCTCCAATTGTCCCAGGATCCACTTGTCCCAGGATCCACAGCCTTTTTTGGGAGAGGATTCCACATTTCTACTGAGAAAAAGTGCTTCCTGATTTCGCTTCCGAGTGGCCCAGCTCTAATTTAAGATTATGTCCCCTCGTTCTTGATTTCCCCACCAGAGGAAATATTATCTACCCTATTGAATGCTTTTAACATTTTAAACACCTCAACCAGATCACTCCTCAATCTTCTATACTCAAGAGTCGACAGTGGTGACTCACTCCCTTGTCTCTTCCTCCATTCCTATGAAGAAATATCTATTTCCTCATCACTTTCCCTTCATCAGTCCTGTTGCGATAAGGAACCTGGAGATCACAGCCACAGACTGGTATCCGACTGCTCCATGGAGTACCACTTCGGAGCAGAGCACTCTGTCACCACACGTTACATGGTTTTTCTGTTGGTCAAATTGACAACTGTTCAAAAGTATAAAAGGTGGATGGTGTGTGCGATGAATATATTTGTATTGTGAGTGACTTCAGTTTTAAAATGCATTCTATCCTTATTCCTGCAGCCTCCTCTTGGTGTTCTTCAGCTGTTTGTAAATGGTGAAGTTGGTAAGTTTATTTTGATGGATCTGTGTTTTTTTAGTCCCTGTGCTCTTAGTATCAAGGGCTTAATACAGGAAGCCTTCAGCCCCACAAGAAACAGTGTGCAATGGTGACTCTGGGTAAATGCACCACCTGGTGCAGTACTAAGCCATGCGAACCAGGAAGTTCCTAGGGGTGACCCACAGTCTGTGAACATATGAAAGATAAAAGACAGGAAAAAAACCAGCTGGTCTGTCGAGCCTGCTCCATGATGCCTTGAGCAGCATGCCCCTGAACATCATAATTTACAACACCCGCCAGCAGCCATGTGATCTTCTGGGAAAGACAGAAAAACAGATTTTAAAAAAAAAAATCAATTTGGGACAAACAAATCTGAAAAATTCCTCTCTGACTTCCTAAAGCGATCAATACTGGAGAAGAACACATTGACCGCTGTTTCTATCACTTATTACTCCTCCTACCTTTTGTATGCTCTGATCTCCGCCCAGACCAGGAACGGGTCCAGCTCTCTTTTGAAGGTAAGTGAATCTGCGCTCACCTGTCAGCAGCAACTTGTTCCATAGGGATATCTGTCCTCGGAAAGGGAAAAGCTCCTGACCTCTAACCTACTTCTACTCTTGCACAACTTGAACGCGTGCCCCCTGGTCTTCCAGACCTATCTGACTGAAATAATCAATCTATATGAACACAGTCTAGCCCCTTCATTATTTTAAACACATATAATTCAACTTGTGGTACTCACCTGCTAAATAGTTTGCAAAACTCATTGGGGTCATTTATGAAGAAAAGACAGTGTTAGATGGGTGCACTTGACACAGTAAAATGGAGTCCTTGGGGTTCTTACTGAGCGCTTGGGGGCAGCACGCATGTGCGACTGACTAATTTAAATAATTTTAATATTTAAACACCTGTTAGTGTCTGCACTTCTCTAAACTAAATAAACCCAGCTTTTTAAACCTATTTCGGTAACTACGGTTGTAAGCTGGGTATTATTCCTGTGGCCCTCCTCTGAACTTTTTCCAATGCCTCATCATGTAAGGGGACCAAAGTTGAACTCTCTATTCTAAATGAGGACTAACCAAAGAGTTACACAAGGACAATATGGTGTGCTTTGTTTTAGACTGAATCACCCTGGCAATGCAACCTAATCTATTTGCTTTGGATATAATTTCATGGCACTGGTCATGAACCTTAAGGGAATTATGTACAATAATACCAAGATCTGTTACCTTCTCAACAGACTTAAGTACTTTACCCTGTAGAGTAGAAGTATATTTAGCGTTGGTCCTGCCAACATGCATAACATTACATTTATCTAAGGTAACTGCCATTTGCCAAATATGGGCTCAGTCCCCCATCGCATCAAGATCCGCTTGGAGTAGTTTATTCCCATCTACAGTCCTAACTCTGCCCCAACACCTACATCCAGGCGTTAGCTGGTCACGACCAGAGCATTAGTAAGGGTGCCACAGTAACATCAGTGCGTCTGGCAGTGGAGGAAAAAAGCCAACCAGGGTTCCTGCTCCTGATCAATATTAGTATTAGGGTGGGCAAGTATTCAGCTTGCGCTACCCAGCTGCTAAATAGTCTGCAAAATTCATTGGGGTCATGTTTGAAGAAAAGACAGAGTGTTAGATGGGTGCACTCTGACAGTAAAATGGAGTCCATGGGGTTCTTGCTGAGCGCTTAGGGGGCAGCACATGATTCTTTGTGTGTATGGCGGGACTAATTCAAATAATTTTTATTAAACTGACAAAAATAGGCTGAGTGGGATGGCTGTCCCTGCAGATTATAAACGCCATGAGGATACGAGCAGGGTAACTCTCCCTCCCCCACCTTTCTGTCTCAGTAATGGTCAAGGCTGTGACCATTACTGCCCAGACATGAGGTGGAAATCGGCCATACAATCCTTGCTGCTCCTAAGGGTTTAGCATTGTGCCCAGTAGCACGCTGCTGTCAGTTGATAAACATTGGTTCATCAGGTAATAGACTAAAATCTCTCTCTCAATCTTTCTTTTATGATGTAGGAATGGCATCATATTTAAAAAGATATTCATCCCAATGTATCCAAGTTTATGATTAATTGGAAAATTCCTGGTTAAACAGGTTAGGTAGACTGCGATTCCTCAGCTGGTGAGTTTGATCTCTGCACCTTTACCTAAGAGAAGGAGGGATAATTATGAGCCAGGTCCTCCCAGCCCACCCTTTTATGTGGTCCCTATTACAATTGCATTTCTTACAAAGGAAAAGTTCTCAAATACCTGTACACAAACTTTCTAACCAACGAACAACTAGTCTGTCTGCATCACCATGTATTAAGTGCAGCTCCAAATTTCTTTGAGAAATTTAGAGATCTTGCTTCACTTGGGGTTCAGATGAGAATGCTGAAAAGTCTGGCGACGGAGTGAAATCCTCGCTGCATTGTTCCTGATACTGAGCAGCATTACCAGAGTTGGTCAATAGAGGAATGGTGATCCCTGTGTGGGAATCTAGAACGAAGTTATAACTAACTCATTTACTAATGAACTTTGCCATGTGTGTGTCTGGTGGATCTGGGCGCACTCCATGAATGAACTGGTTTGTTTCTAGAGGTTGGCCTTATTCAGTGTTTGGTGATGCTGATTTTATTTCTGATATTTCAGTGTCAGCTCAGGGTTACGAATATGACAATCTGTATATACACTTCTTCCTTGAACTTCCAGACTGTGAGTACGCTACTGTTTATTCTTAGTGTGCACGCACACACTCTCGTATGTGTGTCTCGCGGTCTCTCACTGTGTTTCCTCCTTTTCCCCCACTCCCTTGGGACCAATTGTTGATACTCCTGTTCTTATTCAGCAGCATGAGTGAAGGGAGATTCCCACTGGCTACCCCTCCCCTGCTGCTCCACCAGCATGAAAAGAAAGACTCAGGACATCCCAAAGTGCTTTACAGCCAATGAAGTACTTTTGAAGTGTAGTCACTGTTGTAATGTGGGAAACACAGCAGCCAATTTGCGCACAGCAAGGTCCCACAAACAGCAATGTGATGATGACCAGATAATCTGCTTTTGTTATGTTGATTGAGGGATAAATATTTGCCAGGACACTCACTGGGGATAACTCCCCTGCTCTTCTTAGAAATAGTGCCATGGGATCTTTTACGTCCACCTGAGAGGCCAGACGGGCCTCATTTTATCGTTTCATCCGAAAGACGGCACCTCCGGCAGAGCAGCACTCCCAGCCTAGATTTTTGTGCTCAAGTCCCTGGAGTGGGACTTGAACCCACAACCTTCTGACTCAGAGGTGAGAGTGCTACCCACTGAGCCACAGCTGACACAATGAATGAAGAGTGGCTACCCCTCCCCTGCTGGTCCACTCACATGAGTGAAGGATGGTTTGTACAGGCTCCCCCTCCCCTGCAGGTCCAGTAGCAAGAGTAGAGGAGCAGTTCAGGTACAGGCTATCTCTGCTGCCTGGATCAGCTTCTTCAATTCCTAAAGTTTCCTCTTTTTCCCAAAGGAAAAAAGCTTACCTTTCTTAACTTTTCCTCAACTTGCATTTCTGACACCTTGAATTACCCTGGTAACAATTTTAGTCCATTTTACAGAATCCCTGCTTTTGTCAAAGCTCCACCTTGATGTATTTCTCTGCAGTCTCACATCACCTGGTCTGTTTGTTTATACTGGCAGATCTCCTGTTCATGGTATATGTGAGGAAACACTATTTAATAAGGACAGAAGCATTTTGGTGCACAACTCAACTGTGTGATTCTGCTGCTAAGGTGGAGTTGTGAGCAAACTGGCCTGTCCCTTTAAGGTTGTGAGGTCTTATTGGTGTAAATAAGCACATCCTAGAAAAAAGAAAATAATTAACTTGCATTTATATCACCTCAGGACATCCCAAAGTGCTTCGCACGCAATAAAGTATTTTTGAATTATAGCCGCTGTTCGTATGTAAGCAAATGGAGCAGCCAATTTCTGCACAGGAAGCTCCCACAAATAACAATCAGATAAATGACAAGCTAATCTATTCGGTGGTGTTGGATGAGGGATAAATATTGGCCAGGACACCAGAACTCCCCTGCTCTTCGAATAATGCCATGGGATCTTTTATGACCATCTGAGAGGGCAGATGTGGGACTGAGTTTACCATCACATCTGAAAGACAGCACCTCCAACAGTACAGCAGTCCTTCAGTACTGCACTGAAGTGTTGGGCTTAATTATGTGCTTAAGTCCTGGAGTGGGACTTGAACCCATGACCTTCTGACTGAGTGCTACGGCAAGGCTGATCCTGCTTAGAGGCTGGTTGCTAGGAAGATTCTGTAGATTGTCAACTGCTTGTAAATGTCTGGCCTCTCTCCCAGGTTCAGAAGAAACCAAGGAAATTACCTTTTTTTAAAAATGATTGATTTATTTGAAGTGTGATAGGTACATCTCAATACTATACATCTATATTAATGGATCTCCTGTAGTGTTGCTTACAGTGTATCTGAAGATATGCTTTTTTTTGCTTATGTAACAAACAATATATTGTCAGGCCCACTAATTTATGGTGATTAAGTACAAGTATTTTTATTATAAATTGTTATAGAAGGGTTAGCAACATTTTTGGGATCAAATTATGTATTTATTTCCAAAAATATTAAGTTATCCTGATTATTGTATTTTTTTAAGCTATGCCCTAAATTTTATGTCTTTTTTTTGAAGTCCAGAATCCACTGGTAGGGAAGATAGGCATGTATAAGTATTGGGGAGGTGGGGGTAATGAGGTTTGGGAGTGTGGGGAGAACTTGGAGGCAGTGGGGAGGAATGGACCTTGTATCTGGGAATAATGTGAGGGAGGATAAGCCTTCATCAATTCCTTGCACCCTCCTTTTAGATGTTTTACAGCACTAATTCCCCAGCGCGGAGTTGGGAAGCTTGTCTTGGTTATTTAAAGCTTTTAGTGTGTTTTATACTGTAATTATAAACACATTCATGTGCTTAAATAACTAAAAGAGCCTTCCTAGCTCATTACCGGGAAACAACAACAACTTGTATTTTTATAGCACCATTAACGTATTAAAACATCCCAAGGCACTTCACAGAAGCATTATCAAACAAAATTTAACACCGAGCCACATGAGGAGATATTGGGGGGACATGAGGTTTTAAGGAGGGTCTTAAAGGAGGAAAGAGAGATGGAGAGTCGAAGCGGTTTAGGGAGGGAATTCCAGAGCTTAAGGCCTAGGCAGCTGAAGGCACAGCTGGCAATGGTTGAGCGATTTAAAATCGTGGATGCTCAAGAGGCCAGAATTGGAGGAGCACAGATAACTGAGGATTATAGGGCTAGAGGATATTACAGAGCTAGGGAGGGGCGATGCCATGTAGGGATTTGAAAACAAGGATGCGAATTTTAAAATTAGGCGTTGCTTAACTGGGAGCCAATGTCGGTCAGCGAGCACAGGGGTGATGGGTGAACGGGACTTGGTGTGAGTTAGGACACGGGCAGCCGAGTTTTGGATCACCTCAAGTTTATGGAGGATAGAAAAAGCCCTTGGAATACGAGGAAGTATTAGTTAGAGGAAGTGCATGCATTGTGCAAGACTTGTAATATATTATACATAGCTATAGATGTTGTAATGATTTGGTTTGATTTGTACAATATGGTGCACTACCACTCAGTATCAAAAAAACAATCGGGAACGGCAGAATGTTGAAATAAGTGAGTGGGAAAGTCTTACTTGAAGTAACTGGAGGATCTTTATACTGTTGGCTGTTTTTTACCCTCTCCTTTTGTGATTGGAGTTTTAGTGCTAGTGTAGATTCAGTGACTTGTGTACTACCGCACACTGGCGCATGGTGCCTGCAGAGCCTAAATAACACTTTAATTTTTTCGTGTCTAGATTGGTCCTGTCCTCCAAAGCAGCAGTTGTCTGGAGTGACCCAGACTTGTTCTACCAAAGTCCAAGACCGGGTAAGGAGACTTCAGAAACAATGTTTAAACCGTGATGATCAACAAGCTAGAAATAGAGATAAGAAAATGAGTGAATATTATAAATCTGCAATAAAAACTGGAAATATACAGCAGGTCTGTCAGCATCTGAAAGACAGATTAATGTTTAGGGTAGATACCCCTCTGAAATCAAATGCCGTAACCTGTTGTTCTCTTCGATGCTGATGGACCTGCTGTATGTTTACGACATTTTTCTGTTCTTTTGTTTGTCCAAATATTTCCTTCAGCTAAAGGTTGCAGAAATGCAACATGGAACCCATACATGCACTGTTATGTACAAAATATTTCTTACTGGTTCTTAACCTTAAAGTAGCAAGTCTGGGAATTATTTTGTGTGTTAGTTTGGCTAAGCAGTAATAGTCTCGCCACTCAATCACAAGGTTGTACGTTCTAATTCCACTCCAGGGAATTGAGCGCACAAGCTAGGCTGACACTTATGTGCAGTACTGAGGGAGTGCTGCAACATTGGGGGTGCTGTATTACGCTCAGCTATGCGTAACACATCCAATGGCACTTTTCAAAGAGGAGCATTGCCCTGGCCAACATTCTTCCCTCAACCAACGCAACCAAAAACAGATCAACTGGCCAATGATCTCATTGTTGTTTGTGGCGTCTTACTGTGTGCAAGATGTCACATGGCTGCCATGTTTGGCCACATAAGTGGCTACACTTCAAAAGTAATTAATTTGCTGTAAAGTGTTTTAGGAGAAAAAAGGCACTATATAAATGCAAGTTCATTCTTTATTCCTTTATTAAACTCTACATGATTTGAATTTTCAGACTTAATTCTGTTGCCATCCTCTCCAGTTCATAATGGGTTTTTTAATGGCTGCAAATTAAATCTTTCTTACCCTTCTTATCCAAATAGTACCACATAATTCAATGTTATGGCTAGTGTTTTGCTATTGTTTAGGTAAGTGGGGTGTTAAGTGTATGGTCATTAGAAAGAAATACTTGCATTTATATAGCGCCTTTCACGATCTTGGGACGTCCCAAAGCACTTTACAGCCAATGAAGTACTCTTGAAGTTTAGTCACTGTTGTAATGTAGGAAACACGGCAGCCAATTTTAAGCACAGCAAGGTCTCTCAAACAGCAATGTGATAATGACCAGATAATCTGTTTTAGTGATGTTGATTGAGGGATAAATGTTAGCCAGGACACCGGGGATAACTCCCCTGCTCTTCTTCGAAATAGTGCCATGGGATCTTTTACGTCCACCTGACACGGCACAGACATGGTTTAACATCTCATCCGAAAGACAGCACCTCTGACAGTTCAGTACTCCCTTGGTACTGCACTGGAGTGTCAACCTAGATTTTGTGCTCGAGTCTCTGGAGTGGGACTTGAATTCACAACCTTCTGATTCAGAGGCGAGAGTGCTACCACTGAGCCATGCGCTAACACCTTAGATACTTGGTCAGGAAAATTATTTAATAAAACAAATCAGTGCCAGAGCCCACAGATTTAAAAGGGAACAGCATTGCAATATGATTCCAGTGTACTTCACTTTTAATGGTTCCCATCTGCAGTTTCTTTAAAAGAAAATGTTAAGTAATGGAAGTTAAAAGCAAGCCGGTGTTTAAGGGATTAAACTTCAGTGCTGAGCACCGTGTCCCATTGTAATTACTGTTATTATTTTAAATAGGAGAATGTGGCCTATTTTTCATATCCATTCAACTTTGAAATGAGCTTAAGAAGCGAGGAACAAACTGAGGGTGAGTTTCCCATTTTCATTTTGAAGCAAAAGGCTTCTCTTATACCAGATGGGATCTCAGAACTTCCAAGCATGCCATGCTGAGATGCCCATCTCCATTTTGCTTTAGTGATTTTAAGGGTTTCCCTATATCTGTAGAATTGTCGAGTGCTCACTAAGCTGTTTTTAACATTGACAGTTACAGAAGCTCTCGGGTTGCTTCCTGTGAAGGTACCAGTGCATCTAGTTCTCTCCTAATCCCCAATTAATTCTCCCTACACTCTGAACTGACCATGCCTGAGGTGGTGGGCAGGTGACCGCTGAACCTCCGCTGCTACTACAGAATTGTCCTTTGAAAGGAGCTTTGGTGAGGGAGTACCTGGTTTCCACCCTTCCTCACATGGACCTGACTGGGATCAGGATGGTGGGGAGGGAGGGCTTGTAGCCATGAACCTTTGTTGTAGCTTTTTACTGCGCCATGTAACTACAAATTTATTTATTTTGTTTTTCCTGCTCTACACACTTCACCTCAGCAGGAACTAGCATCATCAGGGGTGGCGATGGTGAGAAACGGAGCAACAGTCACCCCAGGCTGCTGTCTCTGGGCCATCCAGTTACTCGTTATAGAGCCTTGCTGTGCTGTGCTTTATACTCTGCCAAAGAAGATGGTGAGACAAAGTGCTCGGCGAGTAACGCAGATAGCACTCTATAACCTAATGGTAAAGGAGAGCAACCTGGGGTCACTGATGTTCAGATCTTATTTCCCCACCAATTCTCCTCCTCCTCTCCTGTCACCATACTGTTCCACAGGGACTGAAGCCATGCTGTACCTGACTCAAATAGCCATCATTTGGATGAGATGAAACTATATAACAATTGGAAGTACCTGTAGTAACCCTGAATAACTTTGCTTTTCAATGTATTATTTTCCCCTGTACTCCAATTGTGGTAAACTTCCTTCCGTCCCAGCTATGTTGGAGAGATTAAAGAGGGGAGGGGTAGAACATTTTCCAGTAAAATTCGACCCCATAGTCTAAAGGGTCTAATGGTCAGCAAACTTGGCAGCCTTCTGTTGTGGGTCAGAAGATCTACAGCTCTACATACCTGCTCCCAGCTCCTATCTACCAAACAGGTCAGTCACTGATCACTTCACAAGAGATGAGTACATATTTACTACTAATAGCTGGCAAATCTTCTTTCTCATAGTGTTACTCACTATTTATTTATATAAAGGGAGAAGTGAACCGTGTGGAGGCCCAGCCAAATACTGACATACAGGGTGCTTAGATAGTTTGTTCCCTGGTAACCAATGAATTTAATGTAATGAGCTGAATGTGACATTGAACTAAAGAATACAAAATATTTCAGATTCTGCCCACTTTATCTCGTGTTATCTGCTTGGTACACTTGAGCAGGAACCTCTTGAACTTTGAGATGAACTCTATCAACATCTTTAAACTTCTTTTGGGGGGTGGGGGATAGATGTTAAGGGCAACATGTCAGTGCTGAATTGTGGATTTTTTTCTGTCTTTATCAGGCAGGTGTCTTGACATCTGCAAACCCATCCCAGTGTCTTCAAACCAAGCCACTGACAATCCACATGGGTAGAGTTTTTATTGGTCAGACATGGAGTGCATACTCTCTCCCTGTAGGGGGACACCTCGCTTGTGAAAGCGCAGAGAGCTTAGACACAGGCTAATGGAAATAAGGCTGTAGAGAGCAACAAGTGTATGCAGGATACTGCCGCTGCAGTTTAGTCAGCTAACTTCCTGCTGCTCGTCCGCCCTACCTATTGTAGGTTATCTGGAGCTGATTGGGAAGAACCCCAGTCTCCAGTAACATCTAATCCTCCAGTTCCTATCAATGAGCCAGACTGGGTGGCCAATCATTAATAGTGCCCCAGAGTACTGCTGCCCTGCCTACAGCCAGGTGTCTGATCACCAAGTCTGCCGCGGAGTGTTTTATTGGATCCAAGCTTCCATTGTGGAAGCATCATGACTCCAAAGTGAGCCTGCTTACCCCCCCACCCCGAATGGTAATCCGAGTGTATGGACTGGTGGTGTACCTTTTTATACCCACTGTCGACATCTGAGGTAACCCTTTGCTGCTGATGTGACTATGATTATACAGTTCAACTTTGTTTAAAAGCTCACTTCAGTAATTAGAGCAGAGGACCAATTTAAAACACAAAGTTGTCTTATTCCAATTTCCTCCCCATCTCTCCTGAAGGTACTGACTCCTGCAATTTCCTCCCCTCCTGAAGGCGCTGACTCCTGAGATTTCCTCCCCATCTCTCCTGAAGGCACTGACTCCTGCTCGGATACAGCACAGTGATGCCTACTACCTTCTAGTGCTGTGTCCATTCTTTGTGTATGAGCCTAGACATGGGATTGGGGGTAAGGTACTGACTTGGGTAGAAAACTGGTTGGCAGACAGGAAGCAAAGAGTTGGAATAAACGGGTCTTTTTCCGAGTGGCAGGCAGTGACTAGTGGGGTACCGCAGGGATCGGTGCTAGGACCCAGTTATTCACAATATATATTAATGATCTAGACGAGGGAACTAGATGTAATATCTCCAAGTTTGCAGATGACACAAAGCTGGGTGGGTGTGTGTGCTGTGAGGAGGATGCAGAGAAACTCCAGTATGATTTGGACAGGTTGGGTGATTGGGCAGATGCATGGCAGATGGAGTATAATGTGGATAAATGCGAGGTTATCCACTTTGGTGGCAAAAATAGGAAGGCAGATTATTATCTGAACGGCAATAGATTGGGAAAAGGGGAAGTGCAACGAGACCTGGGTTTCCTTGTGCACCAGTCGCTGAAGGTAAGCATGCAGGTGCAGCAGGCGGTTAAGAAGGCAAATGGTATGTTGGCCTTCATAGCGAGAGGATTCGAGTACAGGAGCAAGGATGTCTTGCTGCAGTTGTACAGGGCTTTGGTGAGACCACACCTTGAGTATTGTGTGCAGTTTTGGTCGCCTTATCTGAGGAAGGATGTTCTTGCCATGGAGGGAGTGCAGCGAAGATTCACCAGACTGATACCTGGGATGGCAGGAATGACGTATGAAGAGAGATTGGGTCGATTGGGCTTGTATTCGCTAGAGTTTAGAAGAATGAGAGGGGATCTCATTGAAACTTATAAAATTCTAACAGGACTAGACAGACTAGATGCAGGAAGGATGTTCCCGATGGTGGGGGAGTCCAGAACCAGGGGTCACAGTCTAAGGATAAGGGGTAAGCCATTTAGGACTGAGATGAGGAGGAATTTCTTCACCCAGAGAGTGGTGAACCTGTGGAATTCTCTACCACAGAAGACAGTTGAGTCCAGTTCATTAAATATATTCAAGAAGGAGTTAGATATATTTCTTAAGGCTAAGGGGATCAAGGGATATGGGGAGAAAGCAGGGACAGGGTACTGAATTTGGATGATCAGCCATGATCGCATTGAATGGCGGAGCAGGCTCGAGGGGCCGAATGGCCTACTCCTGCTCCTATGTTTCTATGTATGTGTTGGCACCCAATCAACCACGGGAGACATCAAGCCAGATCTTGCCCCCTTGATATCCACACATGAATGTCTTCCAGTAGGGATCTCTAAATAGTGAATACAAGAGAGAACACCAGCTGGTTTCCCTCCCCTCCTGATCCTGAATGAAAAGCCCAGCTGTGCTGTCCCTACCACAGCCCTAACTCAACGTATACTGGTCATTGAACCTGGAATCTTGTTTTTTTTTTAAACAGCTCAGTGAACAGGCTACCAAAATTTCAAAGGTAGGTATAAGTGAGGGGACCAATCTGCCCTTCTGCCTCATCCTTCCATAAAAACCTATGATTTCCTTTCATCACCGTAATGTCCTCTTAAATGGCTCGAAAGCTTTGCCTCTGCTACCCTACCCGTACCAAATTCCAGGTATTAGTCATTCTTTGTGTGTATTGCCTCCTGACGTCAGTCCTGAACTTCCCTTTTCTCAGTTTGTTCTTGTATCCCCTTTTCCTGAGGTTTTATTTAAAATAGTGCTCAGGATTAACTTCGTCCTTGTGGAACCATGTATATAACATTATGGCATATAACCGCAATAATAAACAAATACTTGGAGCAGTACTGCCCCAATGATGGTGTCAAACTAATTCTTGATAAAGTGATGCCTCTCTTTCACCTCCCCCCCCCCCCCCCCCCAACCCAATAAGCATGTGCCTGCCCATTCATGATACAACCAAAAGAGAGTGAATTTTTTCTGTTGTATTTTTAATTTGTGCTCCCCAGTCCCTTTATGTGAAGCTCGCCTGTACCTCCATGCTTCTCAGTCCTTGTGTAAGTGTCTTCTGCATCGCTGCTCCTGAGCCTCTTGTGTAAGGATCACCTGTATCTCAGTGCTTCCCCAGTCCCTTGTGTACAGGGCTTTGGTGAGACCACACCTGGAGTACTGTGCACAGTTTTGGTCTCCTTATCTAAGGAAGGATATACTTGCCTTAGAGGCAGTGCAACAAAAGTTCACCAGATTGATTCCTGGGATGAGAGGGTTGTCCTATGAGGAGAGATTTAGTAGAATGGGCCTATACTCTCTGGAGTTTAGAGAATAAGAGGTGATCTCATTGAAACATATAAGATTCTGAGAGAGATCGACAGGATAGATGCTGAGAGGTTGTTTCCCCTGGCTGAAGAGTCTAGAACGAGGGGACATAGTCTCAGGATAAGGGGTCGGCCTTTTAAGATACAGATGAGGAGGAGTTTATTCACTCAGAGGGTTGTGAATCTTTGGAATTCTCTGCCCAAAGGGCTGCGATGCTTAGTTGTTAAGTATATTCAAGGCTGAGATAGATAGATTTTTGGACTCGAGGGATATATGGATAGGGCAGCAAAGTGGAATTGAGGTTGAAGATCAGCCATGATCTTATTGAATGGCGGAGCAGGCTTGAGGGGCCATATGGCCTACTCCTGCTTCTAATTCTTTTGTAAGGAGCTCCTGTATCTCGGAGCTCCTCAGTCCCTTGTGTAAAGGCCTTCTGTATCTCAGCACCTCAGCAATATATTGTCGGTAACAGTAGGGATATTTCAGTTTTATGAGTTTGATGTTTTCTGGATTTTGCAGGTTCCCTGCTGCAGTGGCCTGTGCTTTACTTTGGGGTGCACTCTTGTGACTTCTGGCAGAGATACCGTGTTGAGGGGTACGGTTACATCAGCATCCCTGACAGTCCTGGTAAGAAAACACTTTTAATCTGTACCATGGCTCAGTTAGTAGCACTCTCGCCTCCGAGTCAGAATGTTGTGGGTTCAAGTTCCACTCCAGAGACTTGAGTACAAAAATCTAGGCTGACACTCCAATGCAGTGCTGAATGAGTGCTGCAAATTGGAGGGGCTGTCTTTCGGATGAGACCTTGCACAGAGGCCCCGTCTTTCCTCTCAAGTGGATGTAAAAGATCCTATGGCACTTTTTCGAAGAAGAGCAGGAGAGTTAGCCCCAGTGTCCTGGCCAATATTTATCCCTCAATCAAAATCATTAAAAAAACGGATTATCACATTGCTATTTGTGGGAGCTTGCTATGCGCAAATTGGCTGCCGTGTTTCCGACATTACAACAGTGACTACACTTCAAAAAGTACTTCAATGGCTGTAAAGCTCTTTGGGACGTCCTGAGGTCGTGAAAGGCGCTATATAAATACAAGTCTTTCTTTCATAATCAGAAAATACTCCCAACACTCAGCAAGTTAATCAGCAACTGTGGAGAGAACCAACAAGGTAACTGTTCTGATGAAGGGTTAAACCTGAAGCATTAACTGGTCTGTTCTCTCTGCAGATACTGAATGTTTCAAACGTTTTCTTTTTGTTTTCCAGCATTTGCTGTTTTTTGTTTTTTATTTACTTGTGGGTTTCTCCACCCCACCACCTCCTCCTCAGCACTGACTCCTGGTGGGTATGGTTCAGGGTGCCCATAGTACGACTCTACCATGCTTGCATGCCATTCTTAATCTGATCCTGGACACTGAGTGTTAATGGGCTATTTAAGGATTAGTGAGCATCATAGCCAAGCTGATCCGGTCTTTATGTGACCTCCATGAGCCGTATGGGAAGAAGGAAAACAAGGCTCATTCTTACCCCAGTTGAGATCGGCACAGACTGAAAATTGAATCTGTGGTCCTTCTGGTTTGTATGGCTGAGTCTACACTAGGCATGGATTTCATGTCTTTGATCTCCTTCACCTCTCGACTTTGAACTTTCCTGTTATCATCCCCACCTAAGATATTGGACTAGTGTCTGTCTCCCAGAACTTTGGCAGTGCCATTCTATAGCCAGCACCCAAGGCAACCTACTTTACACTTCTCTTATTTCCATCTCCACAAGAAGTCACTGGGCCTCTGCTCTGTGACTCCCTACAACAGTGCGACTGAGAACTTGAACTCCGCAGCTGAGATCCCTGCCGGTTGAACTGCAGGGACTAAGACCAATCAAGTTGCTCCAGCTGCTAAATACGTGTAGCCCCCATCATAGTAATGACAACAAACCCAATGCAGCGATTGCAGTGACAACAAACCCAATACAGCAATGTACCTTCCCTTGAGCACCATGCGATCAAAATGTACAGCAGTTCACGCAAAATGTTTAACTGCAGATAAACTCTTAAAACTTAATTTACAAAATCTTAATTGTGGGCAACAAGCATGATTCAATACCCAGTGGCTGTGTGTGCCGTGATTCCGATGTCGCTACCCTTCCCCCAGTATGGATTTTTTTCATGATGAATCAACATGAACGGCCATTTCAATTACTGTATTAGAGAAATGTTTGGGTTTATAAATATTTATATATTTTGTGCTGATTAAGTGACAATGTTGGGGAATGGATCATTTTTCTTTTCACTATCTAGTGTCAGCATTGAGCACTCCCAGGTCAAGTTCAGCACAGTTAGATGCAGAATAAAGCTCCCTTTACTCTGCCTCAACAACGTGCCTTGCCCTCAACCTTAGAAGGACTCTCCCGACTGCACCAGTGTGTCATTTTTCGGTTTCCCACACCAGCCGTCTATGGTCTCTAACTGAGATTAAAGAAAGAAGATTACTAACTGATGGTTTTGTGCTGTTGGTTCACGTGGACTGGGAATTGGATTGAGACTGCCCAAATTCATTTCACATAGCCAGTCTGTCCGTTTCTGAAAAGATAGGTTCATGTTTTGGATATTGACCCAAGAGTATTTTTCCAGTATTTTTACTTTGGATTTTCAGTCTGTTGTCTCTGTTGGATCCTTTCATCCCATCTGTCTGTGCTGTAATTGAAACCAGATGTCAGAAGTGAAAGGTTAGTGACTAACCCAGTTCCTTCCTGGCCTACAGGTCTGCTTTTTGTTTCATGTACGTCCTAAGGTGTAACATTTTTATGGACAGGTAGCTACACAATGACATGCCAGACCTGGAGACCAATCCTGCCTGGAACATCAGCAGAAATGCGGAGATTTTTTGTTGGTGGCTCCCTCGAGCTTGAAGATATGACTTATATCCGGACCCCAAGCACATTCAAGGTAGGCGTGAAAATTACTGGAGGAGATGTGGCATGCTTGAGCAGTAAAACGCGGGCCCCCTACTGGCGCAGTTTAAGTCCACCATGTGGTGTGGTACTGAACAGCAGTAGTTTGGATCCCTAGCTTGTGCTGAAGCAGCTGATTTCAGCCAGGGTTTTGCTTGGGGTGCTACAGTTGGCCTCACTGTCCTGGGCTAGGAAGAAGAAAGATGAGTTTGAATTCCTGCTCCCAATAGTTGTCCAGTGACCCTTGCTGGAGAATGTGTGTTGTAGGTCGGCTGTGGACAGGACCGGGCTTGACTCTGCGGACATTCACCATCGTGGCTCACACGTGTCGAAGTGCCGTACCTGAGGGCAGCTGGTGTTTGTGGAACTGAGCCCCAGCAAGGAATCTTCTGCCTTCAGTAGAGATTGGGAGAAAATGGGCTGTGAAAAACAGGAGAAAAATCTATTAAATGTAAAAGTCCAACATTAGTTAGTGAGAGGCCAATCTCTGGGATCTAATTAGTTTGCAGTAAATACAGGCCATCAATTTGATTTGTCATGGGAAGGGCCATTCAGATGCCAGAACCGCACCTCGCTCCTGACACAGCTCCCAAATTTCCGTCTTGGGCTGCTGGTCTGCTTCTGCCCAATTGTCTGGCTGCTGGTTCGCACTTCCTCCTCTCATCGGCTCCAAGCTCTGTTGACTTTGTCAAGCTCCTTTACAGTTCACACCTTGAACCTTGCGCGGATTCTCTTTATTTTAATTTTACTGTTTATTTGTTTAAAAAAATAGATTGCGCAAGACTTTGGGCATGAGGTTGAAAGGGTCAGTAGAGCTAGGTGCAGGTGCGTGGGGAAAGTGGGAAGAGGCTGGAAAGAGAAACAAGATTAATTGAGAGTGGAGCATGGCGGCTGGTAAGGAGAATAAGGAATAAAACATTTCAAAAGTGCAGCAACAAGAAGGAAAGCAGGTAAAAGGCAAAGAGCAGCAAGGAGAGGAAAAGGGAAAAGTGAGGAAGAGGAACAAAGGGAATGAAAAGAAGGGGCAATCTGATCGCATTTTATTTTTAAAGGGACTTTGGCAGGGGGGAATCCTGTGATATGTGCTGGATAGGACATGAGAAAGTGTCAGCAAACGGATGCATGAGATTTACTGGAGAAACTGATCAGTTGCTGCAGTGGACCAGGGCCACTCCACTCTTCCATCAGCCCGGCTACCTGCTGGTGTGCAAGCAGGTGCACACGGGTCAGCCCAGTCTAGTGTGCTGGTGTAGGGAGCAGCTGCTTACAGGGCTTGGCGCACAACAGTACAGAATGTGTCCCATCTCTCCAAACAAGATATCTGTTACAGCTACCAATATCAGTTCTGGTACTCAGCAGGGCAGCTTGGGCAATGTGAGGCACATGAGAGTTTTTGAGAGAAACACAGTGTTTCATCCCTGAGTACTAAATCCTTCACCGTTATCCAATTATTGCCACGGGCAACGTTTCCTATAAGCACCATGCAGCAATGGGAAAGGTCCCACGCAGGCTGCTCACTGGCTTCCCCGTTGTAAATACCGCACGTGCGCGGAAATTTAAAGGAACAGCGCACTAAAAGAAACAGACCGCGCAGAACAAAGTGCAGCTTACTGGGAATATTGGCCATGGGACATCCAGATTAGTTACTGTGGAGTTGAATCAGTATGTGGGATTGGTCTGACACTGGGGTCTGCATTACAAATATCCTACTGGTTATTCCCAGATACTGGAAATCTACATAATGGAATTAATGGGATGTAAATTCCACCCTTCATTCACTGATGGGCAATTCTTGAGAAGAGATGGTGATATTTGTTCCCTCCTCTTTGACTCTTAATAGTAAAAACATTTCAAACAAAAAGATACATCTTGAAAAGCCATTACCTGAAGTATCAATGGGGAGGTTGGGGAGGAGAGAGAATGGGGGTAGGAAGGATAGAGAAGAGAGGGGGTGTGGGAGAGGGTAGGGAGGAGAGAAGAGAGGGTAGGGAGGAGAGAGAGAGGGTGTGGGGGAGAGAAGAGAGGGTGTGGGAGGGGGTAGGCAGGAGAGAGAAGGGAGGGGGTAGGGAGGAGAGAGAAGAGAGGGTGTGGGGAGGAGAGAGGGTGTGGGAGGGTAGAGAGAAGAGAGGGTAGGGAGGAGAGAAGAGAGGGTGTGCATGTAAAGGACCTTATTGTGGATGTTTGCATTGACATTGACTGGCTTTGACAAAGTTGATTCACAGGTGGCAGTATCTTGCCCCTTACGGAAGCCTCCCCACCTGGCTATATTATCACCTGTCCAAACCGCCATGATGGCGGTGTGACCACATCTTCGCCTTTCTCCGTCTCCTCTAGCACCTTCTCCCCTTTGAAACATCTTACCTTGTTCTACCACTCTCGCCTCTTTCAAAATCTTCATTGTCTACCCTCCCCAAGACCACCGAGATTGCTCTCTGAGATATCCTCCCTATTTTCCCCCTCAGCCTCTGCATTGAGCAACTCCTCATCCTTGCTGCTCATATCCTATCCCGCACCAAATCCTCCGCCCTATCACTTCTATCCTCGCTGATCTACATTGGCTCTGTTCCCTAACCCTCCAACTTTAAAATTCTCGTCCTTGTGTTTAAGTCCCTTCATGGCCTTAGTCCTTCCCATCTCTAACCTCTTCCTGTCCTGTAACCACCAAACTGTCCTTTCCTCTGACCCTGACCTAAAACACACCTCTTTGGTCAAGATTTTGTTTGCCCCTCCTAATATCACCACCTTTGGTTCAACGTCCATGTTTTGATTACACATCTATGAAGTGCCTTGGGACGTTTTCTACATTAAAAGCCCTATATACATGCAAGTTGTTAAGAGGGGAAGGGGGAAGGATGTGGATTGTGAAGGATTGATATAATTGAGGGGAGGTGGAAGGATATGGAATGTGACCACAGGATGTGAGATGCAATTAAATTATTTTGCTTACATTCAGGGAGAGAGACTGAGTCGATTTGGTTTCAGAACGGAAACCACAGGATCTGTTACCATCAAGTTTCATTGCATGCAGCAATGCAGGTGTGTGAATCTGAGAAGTCTGTGGACACTAGGCAAGGTGGGTGAGGTCTGTGACTTGAGGAGTCACTGGACTGGGTGAGTGTTTACGGAGTGGGAGGTGGTATCGCTTGCCACCAGACCAGGTATGACCTGGGGAGTTAACGACCCAAGTGCGGAGCGTATGGACTGGGGTAACCAGTCAGCAGCCCAAGTGAGTAACTTGAAGGGCCAGCATTTCAGCTGAGTGTGTTCTGTGATTGGGAGGGTGAGGGGAAGTCTGCCCTGTCTGAATGAGTGAAGTCTGCAAAATTAAGGGCAAGTAGGGATAGAAGTTTTTTAATTTAACAAAACATTTTTTAAGGCTTCCTTGCTGTTTCAGTTGGATAAGGCACAGTTCAGTGTGAAACTGAGCCATACATATCAGGAGATCCCAGGGACAGTATCTGCTCTGTACTGAGTCACCACATCTCAGCCAGAGCAGTCATTGGGTCACTATAATGGTCTTAACACCCCTGGGCTAAAAGGGGGGGCGGGATCAGCAGGGTCTGCTTCCTGAGTGATATTCATGGAGTGCTGAAAAGTGGATGTGTGGGAGCAGCACGAGGCTCTGCTTTGATAGTCACCCATGATCAAATATCCTGCTAGCACTTGCTGTGTGGGCTCACAGATGAATAGTCATTTCGACGAGCTACCAAAGGGTGACCACAGCTGTGGAACTGTACCCCAGAAATCGGCACCTTTGGGAGAGAAGGGAATTGAACTGGTGTGAAGAAAAGTTTCCCCCATTGGTATGTTTCCGCAGTGCATTCATGCAGCAGTACGCACCGTGATGGTGTGGGAGCGTGAAGTTCATAGCTCTTTCCTCACATGGTCAGATCCTAATTTCTGCTGTGTCACAAGAATAAAAATGCAGAGCGGATACAAGGCGCTTCAGTCTGGTGCTCACCTCAACAGTATCATGAGTAGAGGTATGGGACTGGGGTAATAGGGAGGGAGAGAAAAGGTAGCAAAGGGATAATAACGATCTAGTGTTGTAAATGGATTTGCTAATGTTATTTGGGTAACTATCACTGCTGGTAGTCTACTGAGGCAACGAATGGTGAATGTGAGGCATGTTTGTTTAAATTGAAGTTTGTGCTATGTGTGAATCTATTGAGTCTGTGCTGTGGTGTTTTGATAGGGCTTTTCTGGATTCAAGCATGGCAAGGAAGAGATCGCAGAATGTTCTGGAACGCATGGGAGGACTTGCTCACCAGACCTCCATCTACTCTGTGCTGGGTATGTAGTTATTCAGATGCAGCTATACTACAAGACTGTACACATAGGCTAGACTGGAAGTCATCATATCGTTTGATCAGTAGTGTTTATTGCCTTGTACATTCCTGGCATGGAGAGTTACCATTTAAATATCTGCTGGTTTCTTCATTATCTTTATACTGTTGCGCGTGTTCTGTGCTATGATGTCACACCGCTGTGTGTTACTGGTGTTTTTCCCCTGTTGGTGTAAGGCATTAAGTGTTCTGGATCCTGGATAGGGCATTGTGTTGGGAACTGCCCTGTCCTGCCTGTGACATAGGGTCAAATCCTGGCCAGATTGGCTTGGGATGAAAGTCTCTTCTGTCTGCTGAATGTAAGGGTCCTAGGTGAGAAGAGTTTGGGCAATCTCAATCCAGTTTCTCATAGCCATTGGCCCACAGTACATAAGTGCCCCAGATTTGCACTAAGTTGTCAGTCTTGCTCCGATACCTCCGGATGGCCGGTGTGGGAAATGTGAAATGCCTGACTGGTGCAGTGGGAAGTACTCTCCTGAGGTTGGGGTTAAGGCACCTTGTGGCTTTTTCCTTCCACTGACCACACGGGCTCATTATGCTGCTCCCCGATTTAGGTGGAGGGTAGCTTAGTTTGAAGAGGTAGACAAGCCTTCTTTGCAACCTTCTCCACCTCACTGTGTGCTTTGTCTTTTCTCCACTCAGCGGCGTTTGGGCAAGCTCAGCACCGTATGCATGAAGCACGAGAAAACCTTTCAAAAGACCTGTTGCACACGTCTGCGTTTCTGGATTCCGAGTCAACCGCGTAATAAATCGACCTCAGTCTCACTGGCCTGAGATATTCTGGGCTGAGAAATTCAACTGACTCAAATCCAAAAGGTAGCAAGATTCCAGGAGCGACCTAAGGAGCTTGCATTCAATTTAATTCGAGGCTGGAACACTTCACTGCTTCTTGGCTCTTCCCCAGTCAAGCTTTGTGGGTCTGCATATATTTCAGGCAATGCTGTGAGTGAAGTAATGCCTCATTGAGACAGCTATAGAATCATAAAGTCAAAGAGTTTCTCAGCTAGGCTGGCACCTGTACTGTCCAGGGTTACATGTCGAAGCCGTGGTAAGTAATGGTAAAAACAAGTCCAGGTTCAATTAAGCCATCCTGCAGGATCTTCATTAACACTTGACAACACTGCTAAATACTTCGAGGAAAATCCTTTACCCATGGCCCTGGAGTACAGACACTGCCCTGTGTAGCACATAGCTACACAAACCAGAAGGTATGATTCCCAGTTGGTGCTGAACTAGCCGATCTAATTAGCAGCATTAAGGGCACTACTACTGGCAAAGCGACTTGGGTGAAGAAGGAAATGAAGATGGTTTCCCTCTCCTGATTGCAGTCTAAGAACCCTCTGTGGAGATGTGTACACATTTGACTGTTGGGTAAAGACAGGATTGGTCTCGGCTGTGATGCCTTTTGTGGTATAATGGCCTGCCAACATTCACCATCGAGGTTCACACCTGAAGAATGGTGAGTTGGGAAAGATGCGGGAAGGCTGCTGGCTCCCAGCAAGGGTCAGTGCCTAATGGAGAGGAGGGGGAATAATTTGCAATGGGCTCTCCAGAGCGAGGAATCCACAGAACACACGTGTATCATGCTGGTTCAACACCTGCAGTGTGCTCACTGGGATTGCAGAAAGTCTTAATGGCTGTGTGGAATTTTTGTACACTAGTAATATGTCCATTTGAACTGTGAAAACATACTCAGCTGTACAATTAGCAACTGAGAAATGTACAAAGCCACAAAAGACTTGCAGCATCAGACCAGTCCCAAAATTCAGAATAATCCCTTACTAGATTCTGTCTCTCAATCACTTAATCTGCCAAATACCTATCCAAATATCTCTTGAATTTTCTGACACTACATATAATCAAAGCCACTGATTTATGGTTTTCAGAGAAAAATGGACTGAATTGCAAAATGTGATATGCAAAACACCAGTAAAAATCTCAATCTCTTTGAATAAATCAAATTCTGTTTTATTTATGTCATTGTAAATCAGTTACCCACCTATTTGTTTTATAGATTTTATGCTTCCATATTTAGGTTCGGTCTGGAGAGAGCACTTTGAGCTGTATAACACTGGGATGAAGTAGTGGTGGGTACAGGGCTGTTACTGGTGGCGAGGTGAATTTGAATAGCCTGCTGCCACTCCATCCAGCGCCTCAATTGAAAAATGACCACGTGCAAGGTACTGAAGGTTGTCTATGAACCGTATTCCTTCAGGAAGAGTGGATGGGAGGAAATTGACAACAAAAATAAAGAGATTCTGGTTTTGAGGTCTTACTAAGTTTCAAAAAGGTATGACTTGACTTGCAAACCAGTCACTCCTCCAGGTAAAGAATCCTGTAAAGCCGCTGCAGTCTTTGATTACACCTGTTTATTTGCTCTTCATGTGACTGTGATCCTGTGTTGGATGGGAAGGGTTTCTTCTACCCTGTGGACGACAACAAGCTTTTGAAATGCAACCTGCACAGCCAAGGGAGATGATGTGTTCATGTAAAATCAGTTAAGGACAGAGAAACTCTGTCACTAGATATATTTAGAGTTTTACTGTTAACATAAGTGTGTACAGAGTCTATATATTTCTCCTTTTTGAGCATAGAAAATAAGTTGTATCTCCTGTACTGAAACTTAACATAAAACTGGAACTGAAAGAGGGTCCCTAACTATTACCTTATGTGGGGGTTGCTGCTAGCTTTCCAATGAGCCCCTGCCTCTAACTCGAGGATGGCTGAATTAGAGCAGGCCTCTATGATGTACTTTTAATCCTTTGAAGTGTAACTAGTTAACAAAGGAGATCAAATGTGTTTCTTCTTGATACATCAGGCCAAATATTCCTCGAATGTCAGATAATGACTGAACTTTCCAGAAATTGGTGATAACTCGTGACGTTGAACAAACTCAGTAGTCTGCATATAAACAGCTTATTGGAAATGTACCTAATGTAAGAGCCAGGAGAGACCAGCACCAACTTAAAAGCTGCTTGAACAATCTAGTTGTTAACGTAGCTGCAGCAGCCGCCCTTTGGATTCATATGTGATGCACTGATACAGACAGGTATCAGGGCCACCGCTGGACCAAAACCATCTTTCATTACATTGCAGCAACTTGTTCCTCTGTTCCTGTACTGCTGTGGATTAGTCAAATTGTCATTTTTATTTAAATGAAGCTGTTTTCTATCCTACATGTACCATAACAATAAAGAAAAGAGCCAGTAATGTCATAGATGTCATGAGCCAGTAATGTCGTGGATGCATTGGTTGTAATCTACCAAAATTCCCTGGATTCTGAAGAGGTCCCAGCGGATTGGAAAACCACAAATTTAACACCACTATTCAAGAAAGGAGGGAGACAGAAAGTAGGAAACTATAGACCAGTTAGCCTAACATCAGTCATTGGGGAAAATGCTGGAATCCATTATTAAGGAGGTAATAGCAGGACGTTTAGAAAATCATAAGACAATCAAGCAGAGTCAACATGGTTTTATGAAAGGGAAATGGTGTTTGACAAATTTGCTAGAGTTCTTTGTGGATGTAACAAACAGGGTGGATAAAGGGGAACCAGTAGATGTGCATTTGGATTTCCAGAAGGCATTCAATAAGGTGCCACATAAAAGGTTGCTGCACAAGATAAGAGCGCACGGGGTTGGGGGTAATATTTTGGCATGGATAGGGGATTGGCTAACTAACAGAAAACAGAGAGTCGGGATAAATGGGTCATTTTCCAGTTGGCAATCAGTAACTAGTGGGGTGCCGCAGGGATCAGTGCTGGGGCCTCAACTGTTTACTATCTATATTAATGACTTGGATGAAGGGAAATGTAGCCAAATTTGCTGATGATACAAAGATAGGTGGGTTAGCAAGTTGTGAGGAGGACACGGAGTCTGCAAGGTTAAGTGAGTGGTCAAAAATTTGGCAGATGGAGTATAATGTGGGAAAATGTGAGATTATCCACTTTGGAAGGAAGAATGAAAAAGCAAATTATTATTTAAATGGAGTGAGACTACAAAATGCTGTGGTACAAAGGGATCTGGGGGTCCTAGTACATGAAACACAAAAAGTTAGCATGCAGGTACAGCAAGTACTTAGGAAGGCTAATGGAATGTTGGCCTTTATTGCAAGGGGTATGGAGTATAAAAGTAGGGAAGTTTTGATGCAACTTTACAGGGCACTGGTGAGACCGCACCTGGAGTATTACGTACAGTTTTGGTCTCCATATTTCAGGAAGGATATACTTGCATTGGAGGCAGTGCAGAGCAGGTTCACTAGGTTGATTCCTGGGATGAAGGGGTTGACGTATGACGAAAGGTTGAGCAGGTTGGGCCTATACTCATTGGAGTTTAGAAGAATGAGGTGTGATCTCATTGAAGCATATAAGATTCTGAGGGGGATTGACAGGGTGGATGCTGAGAGGATGTTTCCCCTAGTGGGGGTATCTAGAACTAGGGGGCATAATTTCAGAATAAGGGGTCGCCCATTTAAGATGGAGATGAGGAGGAATTTCTTCTCTGAGGGTCGTGAATCTTTGGAATTCTCTACCCCAGAGAGCTGTGGAGGCGGAGTCATTGAATATATTCAAGGCGGAGATTGACAGACATTTGAACTACAAGGGAGTGAAGGGGTATGGGGAGAGAGCGGGAAAGTGGTGTTGAGGCCAAGATTGGATCAGCCATGATCTTATTGAATGGCGGAGCAGGCTCGAGGGGCCGATTGGCCTACTCCTGCTCCTGTTTCTTATATTATGTAGACCAAAATGCTTCAACCTAGCCATATCCTGCCCAACTCTTCCTTTCCATCCTTTCTCTCCCCCCCCCCAATCTTTTTGAATAAGATTTCTCTTCACCTGAACCAGATCTATCTCTTGTTTGAGAGGGTTCTCTGTTCCGCTCTATTGCTGTCTTCAGTAGAATGTGATACGGGCTGGAGCCTGATGTGGAGGTAGCAGTTAGGTTGTGGAGCAGAGAGACTGGGTCCAAAGTTGGGTTGAGACTGGGGCCAAACATTTGACAGATATAATCTATGAAACATACATTGATGGAAGTCCATAATGGATTAATTATCCTTCATAAAAACTTCAGAGGAAGTTTCAAAGACGGAGTCCAATATGAATTCAGTAGGCTTCATCTTATTCTCCAACTTCCAGTAGCAGAAGAACTGTTCTGAAAAGGCGTAACGGGCAAGTTATACCAAAATTTACACAGATCTTTCTGTCTGCAAATTATGCTGAAATTTCATGGGGACCTCCTTAAAATACGATGGGTAGTTTAAAAAAAGGCATAAAACAAGTGGAAATAAGCGTAAGCAATTGGAGCCTGTGTTAAATGCCAAACTTATGCCATATTCCTTCAAGTACCTCTATGCATGAAAAATAAAGTTTGAAGCCATCAAAGTATTATTTATGCAATTGTAGAAGTTTTTCAATCATTCTGATGCCTTTAATGATGCAGAAAATACATTTTAGGTCTCAGTGAGGAGAAATAATAGAAAAGCTGAAAAAATCACAGCAGGTTTCAATTAAGGAAATTTGCTTGGGTTGCACTTGTATGGGGGTGGATCTATGTTAATGAGCAGCAACCGATTGCAGCGGCGGTTTCACAGAATCACTAGGTGATCGAAGAAATTTCAGCATTGCAAAAGCCAAATCCTAATTTCTCAACTTTTCGCGCTGTAAAGCGACACCACGCTGTTTTTTGGTGCAAATTTACAGAAAATTCCTGGCCATCGTATCAACTTCTTAACCATGCTGTTGAAAGTGAGCCTTCTGTCTAACTAATCAAACAATAGTGGTCATGATGCAGAGATGCCGGTGTTGGACTGGGGTGGACAAAAATGAGAAGTCGCACAACACCAGGTTATAGTCCAACAGTTTTATTTAAAATTACGAGCTTTCGGAGCTCCGCTCCTTCAGGTACAGTGAGGGAACACTTGTGTTCCTCACCCTCACTGTACCTGAAGAAGGAGCAGAGCTCCAAAAGCTCGTAATTTTAAATAAAACTGTTGGACTATAACCTGGTGTTGTGCGACTTCTCATTTTAATCAAACAATGGGCTGCCTTTAAAGAGGAGATGGTTTGGGTAAAGTCGAGGTACATTCCCACAAGGGGGAAAGGTACGGCAACCAAAGTCAGAGCTCCTTGGACGACGAAAGAGATAGAGTAAGATGAAGCAGAAAAAGGAGGCGTATGACAGATTGAGAATACAAGTGAGAACCAGGCTGAATATAGAATGTTCTGAGGAAAAGTGAAAAAGGAAGTAAGAGGGGCAAAGAGAGAGTATGAAAATAGATCGGCAGCTAACATAAAAGGGAATCTAAAAGACTTCTATAGGCATATAAATAATAAACGGGTAGTAAGAGGAGGGGTGGAGCTGATTAGGGACCAAAATGGAGACCTACACATGGAGGTTGAGGTACTAAATGAATACTTTGCATCTGTCTTTACCAAGGAAGAAGATGCTGCCATAGTCATAGTGAAAGAGGAGGTAGTTGAGATACTGGATGGGATAAAAATTGATAGAGGAGGTACTGGAAAGGCTGGCTGTACTTAAGTAGATAAGTCACCAGGACTGGATGGGATGCATCCTAGAATGCTGAAGGAAGTAAAAATAGAAATTGTGGAGGTACTGGCCATTATCTTCCAATCCTCCTTAGATACGGGGGTGGTGCCAGAGGACTGGAGAATTGCAAATGTTACACCCTTATTCAAAAATGGGTGTACGGATAAACCCAGCAACTACAGGCCAGTCAGTTTAACCTCAGTCGTGGGGAAGCTTTTAGAAACGATAATCCGGGACAAAATTAACAGTCACTTGGACAAGTGTGGATTAATTAAGGAAAGCCAGCACAGATTTGTTAAAGGCAAATTGTGTTTAACTAACTTGATTGAGTTTTTTGATGAGGTAACAGAGAAGGTTGATGAGGGCAATGCGGTTGATGTGGTGTACATAGACTTCCAAAAGGCGTTTGATAAAGTGCTACATAATAGGCTTGCCAGCAAAGTTGAAGCTCATGGAATAAAAGGGACAGTGACAGCACAGATACAAAATTGGTTAAGTGACAGGAAACAGAGTAGTGGTGAACTGTTGTTTATCAGACTGGAGGAAGGTATACAGTGGTGTTCCCCGAGGGTCGGTACTAGGACCACTGCTTTCCTTGATATATATTAATGACTTGAACTTGGGTGTACAGGGCACAATTTCAAAATTTGCAGATGACACAAAAACTTGGAAGTATAGTGAACAGTGAGGAGGATAGTGATGGACTTCAAGAGGACATAGACAGGCTGGTGGAATGGGCGGACACGTGGTAGATTAACTTTAACGCAGAAAAGTGTGAAGTGATACATTTTGGTAGGAAGAATGAGGAGGCAATATAAACTAAAGGGTACAATTCTAAAGGGAGTGCATGAACAGCGAGACATGGGGGTATATGTGCACAAATCGTTGAAGGTGGCAGGACAGGTTGAGAAAGCGGTTAAGAAAGCATACGGGATCCTGGGCTATATAAATAGATGCGGAGATGCCGGTGTTGGACTGGGGTGGACAAAATTGAGAGGTCGCACAACACCAGGTTATAGTCCAACAGTTTTATTTGAAATCACAAGCTTTCGGAACTATCGCTCCTTCCTCAGGTGAAGTAAATTGGATACAGAATCGTCAGAGCTCTGACGATTCTGTATCCAATTTACTTCACCTGAGGAAGGAGCGATAGTTCCGAAAGCTTGTGATTTCAAATAAAACTGTTGGACTATAACCTGGTGTTGTGCGACCTCTCAATTTTATATAAATAGACCCATAGAGTACAAAAACAAGGAAGTTATGAACCTGGAGTATTGTGTCCAATTGTGGGCACCGCACTTTAGGAAGGATGTGATGGCCTTAGAGAGGGTGCAGAAAAGATTTACAAGAATGGTTCCAGGGATGAGGGACTTCAGTTACGTGGATAGACTGGAGAAGCTGGGGTTGTTTTCCTTAGAGCAGAGAAGGTTGAGAGGAGATTTGATAGAGGTGTTCTAAATCATGAGGGGTCTAGACAGAGTAGATAGAAACTGTTCACATTGGCGGAAGGATTGAGAACCAGAGGACACAGATTTAAGGTGATTGGCAGAAGAACCATAGGCGACATGAGGAAAAACTTTTTTACGCAGCAAGTGGTTAGGATCTGAAATGCACTGCCTGAGAGGGTGGTGGAGGCAGATTCAATCGTGGCTTTCAAAGGGGAATTGGATAAGTACCTGAAGGAAAAAAATTTGCAGGGCTACGGGGAAAGGGCGGGGGAGTGGGACTAGCTGAAGTGCTCTTGTAGAGAGCAGGGATGGGCTAAATTCTATGAATTGGCAGAAGACTGAAGGATTGAAGCACTGCTTTTAGCCTCTTAATTCTTTATAATTCAAGTTTGCAAATGAATTCACTATTACATTCATAAAAGCAATTGACAATACTATTTACAGAAATATCTAAATCTGCAGCTCATCAGGACTCTCGCCAGTTCAGAAGTAATATTGACTTGTTTGCAAAGATCACTTCAATTCATGAATTTCTAGAAATATGGGTTAGTAGCATATGATGGCATTTGATATATTCCAGTAGCCATTGTACAGATTACGGGTTCTCTGTTACAATCTATCATATTATCTGCAAAAATGTAACCAGGCATTCACAATTGGCACACAGCTCAGATTCCAGATTCCCAGGCTATTGACATTCATGTTGCCATTAGCAATTTAAATCAATGAATCAAACTGGTCAGGGATCAAAAGCCCTCCTTGTACACTAACATTATGAATTAATTTCTTTTGATTCCTTGATTCAAAGTCATCATTTGCACTTGAATTAGAGTAAAATGAGCAATTACACACAATTGTAACAATTGGGAAACCCAACAATTGCCACTATATTTTGTTCCTATGTAATTAGCAATTGCTGTTATTTTGTGTCAGCCTTGGCTCATTGGTAGCACTTTCACCTCAGGTCATGGGTTCAAGCCCCACAATGCAGTAGCGAGGGAGTGCGGCGGCAACAGAATCAATGCTGGAGCACTCAAAGACCGTGCTAAGAAAGTCCTATTCAGCCTGCGCCTCACAACCAACCTGCCGACTCCCAGTGATTCAGAGACAGAGTGTACTCGAGGCCTCCATACTCAGCACCTGTGAAGAGACGCTCGGTCACTTGACCAGGAAACACCAAGACTGGTTCGATGAGAACGACCAGGAGATCCAGGAGCTAATAAGCCGCAAGCGCAAGGCATCCCTGATCTGGAAACAGCAGCAGAATTCGAGAGCAAGAAAGCAGCTCTACAGACGTCTGAAGGCTGAGGTCCAACAAAAAACTTGCGACCTAAAGAACAGATGGTAGGTGGAGTAAGCGCAGGAGATCCAGCAGCTAGCTGACAACCACAACGTGCGTGGTTTCTTTAGCACTGTCAAGACCATCTACGGCCCAAGCACCCAAGGCCCTACCCCACTGCGGGCCAAGAACGGAGAGGTACTCATCAAGGACAGAGAGGCAGTCAGTGCCCGCTGGAAGGAGCACTTCAAAGATCTCCTTAACCGAGACTCTGTCTTCGACATGAGTGTCCTCAAATCCATCCCGCAGCATGCTACCCGCCACCACCTCCGCACATCCCCAGCCCGGCATGAGGTTGAAAAGGCCATCCAACAACTGAAGAACAACAAGGCCTCAGGAGCAGATGGAAACCCCGCCGAGGCGCTAAAACATGGTGGAGAAGCACTATTGGCGCGAATACATGAACTCATTTCTCTTATTTGGAAGGAGGAGAGCATGCCAGAGGAGCTCAGAGACGCCGTAATCGTGACCATCTTCAAGAAAGGTGACAAGTCTGATTGTGGTAATTACAGAGGCGTCTCCCTGCTGTCTGCCACAGGGAAAGTCATTGCAAGAATCCTCCTCAATTGCCTTCTCCCAGTGGCTGAAGAGCTCCTCCCAGAGTCTCAATGTGGATTCCGGCCACTAAGGGGCACAATGGACATGATCTTCACTGCGCGTCAACTACAAGAGAAATGCAGGGAACAGCACCAACCGCTGTACATGGCCGCCTTTGACCTCACAAAGGCCTTCGACACTGTCAACCGTGAGTGTCCTCAAATTCGGCTGCCCTCAAAAGTTTGTTACCATCCTCCGCCTGCTTCACGACGACATGCAAGCCGTGATCCTGACCAACGGATCCACCACAGACCCAATTCATGTCGGGACCATGGTCAAGCAAGGCTGTGTCATCGCACCAACACTCTTCTCAATCTTCCTTGCTGCAATGTTCCATCTCACCCTCCGTAAGCTCCCCGCTGGAGTGGAGCTAATCTAAAGAACAAACTGGAAACTGTTCAACCTCCGTCGCCTCCAGTCCAAATCCAAGGTCGTCCCATCCTCTGTCATCGAATTACAGTATGCAGACGATGCTTGCATCTGCGCAAACTCAGAGGTCGAACTCCAAACCATCGTCCACACCTTCACCGAAGCATACGAGAGCATAGGCCTTACACTAAACATCCGTAAGACAAGGGTCCTCTACCAACCTGCCCCCGCCACACAGTACTGCTCCCCGATTATTAAAATCCATGACGAGGCCTTGGACAATGTGGACCACTTTCCATACCTCGGGAGTCTACTGTCAACAAGGGCAGATGTCGATGACGAAGTCCAACACCGCCTTCAGTGTGCCAATGCAGCCTTTGGTCGCCTGAGGAAGAGAGTGTTTGGAGTCCAGGACCTCAAACCCAGCACCAAGCTCGTGGTCTAGAGATCAGTAGTGATAACCGCCCTCCTGTATGCTTCAGAGACATGGACCATGTACAGCAGGCACCTCAAAGCACTGGAGAGGTACCACCAACGCTGCCTCTGCAAGATCCTGCAAATCCATTGGCAGGATAGGCACACCAACGTCAGTGTTCTCGCTCAGGCCAACGTCCCCAGCATCGAAGCTTTGACCACGCTCGATCAGCTCCGATGGATGGGCCACATCGTCCGCATGCCCGATACGAGACTCCCAAAGCAAGCGCTCTACTCGGAGCTCCGACACGGTAAGAGAGGCCCAGGTGGGCAGCTTCAAGGACACCCTCAAAGCCTCCTTGGAAAAACTGTAACATCCCCACCGACACCTGGGAATCCCTGGCCCAAGACCGCACAAAGTGGAGGAGAAGCATCCGGGAAGGCGCCGAACAGTCTCTTCCCTGGGAGCAAGTGGATGCCAAGCGCAAACAGTGGAAGGAGCGCAGGTCAACCCAAGAACGCCACCCACTCGCCCCTTCAACTACCGTCTGCCCCACCTGTGACAGAGACTGTAGGTCCCGCATTGGACTCATCAGTCACCTGAGAACTCATTTTTAATGTGGAAGCAAGTCATCCTCGGTTCCAAGGGACTGCCTAAGAAGAAGAAGATGATAAATTATAGCATAGCTGACAGTTCATAACAGAGAACCCTCACTCTGTACACCAGCTACTGGAATGTATCATTTGATGCCATGTCCTTCTTTATATACGGTAGACTGGATAAATACAACCAAGTCAAGACCCAAGCTTTGGACCTGTAAGTCTGTTTGCTTACATAAGATATATGAACAGGCAGTAAACAGTTTAACAATGATATATATTTTCCCCTACCCTTCTTGATATATAAAACAAAGATGCAGCTTGTGTTCTCTCTAACCATACATTTACTTACTACAACCTCAACCAACCTGACTTTGCTCATCAAGTTGGCATGAAACTTTAATCTCTCAGCCTTACAGTTGGTGATTACAAGTTGAAAAATTCTGACTACCTGAGAACTAGGAATATAAATTTGCACGGTGAAGTTCCTAGCCACTTAGTGGTCAGCTAGAGAGGGCTCTTGCCTATTGAGGTCCCTGCCCTCTCAAAAACAGCTGCCCAGGTCACTGTTCCACATTGCAGCCTACCATTTAAATTATAACCTGGAGGTCTGAACCCTCTGATTCTGAAATAAAGGCAGCAAGACAAAGCACCTCAAATTATTTAATTAAATGAAATAGCCTTTCATCAATATTGAATGAAGGCAATCTATTAGTGGTGAAGATGCTTATCAATGAATGCAAAAATTGCAGTCAAATTTGACTCCTGGAGCTTGCTATCATTCTCCGTTTAATAATTTCCAATCATACATCTAAGCCAGTATGTCTGGAATTGAACCAAGAGGAGATGTTTGATCAGAGGATCCTCGACTGGGGGAAATGGATAAGGAAACAAAATCTGTGGTTAGAGAATAAGAGTGTTGAGGTTGCAACAAAATAAAAAGGTATATCTTTGCAATGGAATATTGCACTATGGGATGAGATGTACAGATCTGACAGGTTCCCAAGGATGAATAGTAATCAAACATGTTTAGCAGATTCACATGGTTGAACAGCAAGAATGTGCTGTGTGTTAAGGTAACTGGTACTGATACAAATTGCAAGAACACCAGAGTGTTAATTCAGCAGAAGGGAACCATTTGGTCAGACACAACACCATTCATGTAATAAAGTTTGTGAAGCCTGGGGAACAAAGGGAGGTGGCTGCTGGAAAAAGATGCTGACAGTCACATAATAGTGATAGGAAAGGGTATATAGGGAGGGAGGTTACACCTCGGCAGGGAGCTGCACTGAACCGAGAGAGAGACAGACAGATGTCTGCTGGCTGTTTCTAGGATAAGTCTACTACAATATCTTGTAGGTTAAAGTTGCCTCATAGTAGCATGCTCTTATACTGTTATAGTCAGTGCTGCAGGTGTGCTGACTTGAAGCTTCTGTTAAATAAAGATTAAATAAAATATATATATATATGTACCTCCCAATGTTACCCCTCATTTTTTTGGGTGCGTGGTCCCTTTAAAGGGCTGTGCTGCCCACTCAACATTTTGCGCATGCACGAGATTTCACATTGGAAAAGCTGGTCCCGGGCTGAGGGAGACTGGCAAACGGCTGCACAGCTTAGAGGGAACGTTGGTGCCTCCATAAACTTCAGCTCATCCAAAACTCTTCTGCCCATATCGTGGCTTGCACCAGGTCCCATTCGCCCATGACCCCTGTGCTCACTGACCTACATTGGCTCCCAGTCCAGCAACGCCTCAAATATAAAATTCTCATCCTTGTGTTCAAAACCCTCCATGGCCTCACCCCTCACTATCTCTGTAACCTGCCCCAGCCCTACAATCCTCTGAGAACTCTGCTCCTCCAATTCTGGCCTTCTGTGTATCTCTGATTTCCTTTGCTCCTCCATTGGTGGCCATGTCGTCAGCTGTCTTAAGCTCTAAAATTCCCTCCCTAAACCTCTCCGCCTCTGTCTCCTCCTTTAAGGCACTCCTTAAAACCTACTTCTTGGCCAACTGTCCTAATATCTCCTTAAGTGGCTTAGTGCCAAATTTTGTTTGATAACACTCCTGTGAGCAGATGGAATCCCCGCCGAGGCACTAAAGCATGGCGGAGAAGCACTACTGGTGCAAATTCATGAACTAATTTCTCTTATCTGGAAGGAGGAGAGCATGCCAGGGGATCTCAGAGACGCCGTAATTGTGACCATCTTCAAGAAAGGTGACCATCTTCAAGAAAGGTGACAAGTCCGATTGCGGTAATTACAGAGGAGTTTCCCTGTTGTCTGCCACAGGGAAAGTCATCGCAAGAATCCTCCTCAATCGCCTTCTCCCAGTGGCCGAAGAGCTCCTCCCAGAGTCGCAATGCGGATTCAGCCCACTAAGGGGCACAATGGACATGATCTTCACCGATCCTCAATTACAAGAGAAATGCAGGGAACAGCACCAACTGCTGTACATGGCCTTCTTTGATCTCACAAAGGCCTTCTACACTGTCAACCGTGAGGGATTATGGAGTGTCCTCCTCAAATTCAGCTGCCCTCAAAAGTTTGTTACCATCCTCCGCCTGCTTCACGACGACATGCAAGCCGTGATCCTGACCAACGGTTCCACCACAGACCCAATTCACGTGCGAACCGGGGTCAAGCAAGGCTGTGTCATCGCACCAACGCTCTTCTCGATCTTCCTTGCTGCAATGCTCCATCTCACCCTCAGTAAGCTCCCCACTGGAGTGGAGCTAATTTACAGAACAAACGGGAAACTGTTCAACTTCTGTCGCCTCCAGTCCAGATCCAAGGTCATCCACTCCTCTGTCGTCGAATTACAGTATGCAGACGACGCTTGCGTCTGCGCTCACTCGGAGGTCGAACTCCAAACCATCGTCAACACCTTCACCGAAGCATACGAGAGCATAGGCCTTACACTAAACATCCGTAAGACAAAGGTCCTCTACCAACCTGCCCCCGCCACACAACACTGCCCCCCGATTATCAAAATCCACGACAAGGCCTTGGACAACGTGGACCACTTTCCATACCTCAGGAGCCTACTGTCAACAAGGGCAGATGTCTATGACAAAGTCCAACACCGCCTTCAGTGTGCCAATGCAGCCTTCGGTCGCCTGAGGAAGAGAGTGTTTAAAGACCAGGACCTCAAACCCAGCACTAAGCTCATGGTCTACAGAGCAACAGTGATACCCGCCCTGCTGTATGCCTCAGAGACATGGACCATGTACAGCAGGCACCTCAAAGCACTGGAGAGGTACCACCAATGCTGCCTCTGCAAGATCCTGCAAATCCACTGGCAGGATAGGCGCACCAACGTCAGTGTTCTCGCTCAGGCCAACATCCCCAGCATCGAAGCTTTGACCACGCTCGATCAGCTCCGATGGACGGGTCACATTGTCCGCATGCCCGATACGAGACTCCCAAAACAAGCGCTCTACTCAGAGCTCCGGCACGGCAAGAGAGTCCCAGGTGGGCAGAGGAAACGCTTCAAGGACACCCTCAAAGCCTCCTTGAAAAAGTGTAACATCCCCACCGACACCTGGGAATCCCTGGCCCAAGACCGCACAAAGTGGAGGAGAAGCATCCGGGAAGGCGCTGAACACCTCGAGTCTCTTCGCCGGGAGCAAGTGGAAGCCAAGTGCAGGCAGCGCAAGGAGCGCGCGTCAACCCAAGCACCCCACCCATCCGCCCCTTCAACCACCGTCTGCCCCACCTGTGACAGAGACTGTAGGTCCCACATTGGACTCATCAGTCACCTGCGAACTCATTTTTAATGTGGAAGCAAGTCATCCTCGGTTCCGAGGGACTGCCTAAGAAGAGGCACCTTGGGACGTTTTACTACATTAAAGGTGCTATATAAATGCAAGTTGTTATTGTAAGGGTATGAATTATGTGGCAGGAGCGGAAGACAATGGCATCAATCTGCCTAAAGTTTAGCTAGATAAAACGGCATTTCATCCAACACTAGACGTTGAACAAGTAGTCTGACAACACAGAGCCAGTGGAAGGATCAAGAGAGGTGGTGGAGAGGTAGATCTGGGAGTCATCAGCATACATGTAGAAGCTGACTCCATGTCTACGGATGATGTTGCCAAGGGACAGCATGTAAATGAGGAACTGGAGGAGGCTTAGGATAGATCCTTGGAGGACTCCAGACGTAATGGTGTGAGTGCTGGAAGAGAAGCCATTACTGAAATGTTCTGGCTGCAACAGGATAGGACAAGAAGGGATAATTCAGCACGATTACAGTCACAGAGAGTGTCATTTGTGACTTTGGTTAGAGCCATTTTGATGCTGTAGGTGGGGTGGAACCTGATTGGAGAGATTCAAACAGGGAGTTGCATGGGAGACAGGCACAGATACTGGATTAAAGTTTAAGATATCTATGAACATATGTTTCTTTACCCTGTGGATATATAATGTCCTCAGATATTATTGGCCAGTCATTAATTAGGCAAGATAGAGGCCATTGCTCTAACTTTAAAAGGCCATCAAGTGCACTCAGGAATTGTAGGGCCTAGAGAATGGATTCTATGTGTGGGTATAGTTTCTCAAATTATGCTCAATAACTGAATACTCACAGTCGCATATACACACTGGTGTTGCCAATTGGATTTCAGTGAAGCTAATGGTGTGCAGATGACATTCTGTAAACACGCACAGCAGTAAAATTATGGGAGTGTTTCTAGTTCCTTTTTGGTTTTGGTGTCTATTTTATTGCAATTTTGATAAATTTTATATTTTGTTTTGTTTCCTTTCATAAAACTTTCAAAGTTGGTTAATTCAGGCCAAAGTATTAGGCACAGGCAAAATTTGATGAATATTTTTATTGGTAAAACAGTAAAAGACAGTTGCTGTTTCAGTAGAGAAATCAGTAAAACAAAACTGTAGAACTATCTGTATGGATGTTAGGTAAAGGCATTGTTGATAAATTAAAGGTAATAAGTCAGTGTACATTTGAAATGTTTTGTTGAACATTCTAGCTCTTTCCTTCCAACCAGTACAGATTTTCTTCTCAAAAAAAGGACCTTTTAACATTGATTTGAACTGGAAAGACTAAAATTCAGGCCACTGCTTAGGTTTTCCCTGCAGAAGTGATTAAATTGAAGATCTGTGTTTGCAGAAATGGGTTCAGCGAGGCAAACTGTGTAGATGTCATCACAGGCATTGAAACAGTGAAATATAAACTTGTTGGAGTCTTTAAAGCCTGAGCATAATTCACCCTTTCTATATGGATTAATGACTTTATCTGACGAGCAGAGTGCTAATTTATGCATTTGTGATATGGATGTTTATGGTTAGTCATGCATGATGCGGATGAGGACCCTAAAGCTTGTCCAATGGCAAGCACAACAACAGTGCACAGGTCTCGCTGAAGATCCAGTAAAATGTTCCCCAAGCTTACCAAAATAGAATTCTGGCATCAACACACACTGTGAAAACCTGGTGGTGGATGTCAGTATGCTCAGATTCCATTCTTTTCATTGCAGTATTTCCACAATGGTAAGATTTTGAGTCGGAAATTGCAGTACACAAAAAAAATGTTCCTCTTTACTGCTGCTATGGTTATGTAGACCGTCACAATTCTCTCCAAATGCTTTTTCACTGAACAATAATTCTGAGAGGCACCACACTGTCAGAAACTGCTTCAAGTTTTGTAACAGTTAGGACAACTCTTGGATTCATTCCCATTTAACCGCAAACTGCAAAGTATTTTAATTTCAGTTCATGAGCAAATTTTAAAAAGGCACCTGAACGAACATAAAAAATCGACGGCATTTGTTATCATTCTGGTGGTCTTCACTGCTGAGGTAATAACACCAAGTTAATGATGTGGGTTAGGGATCATGGAACCCCAAGGTTCAGTACTAGGACCACTACTGTTTTTGATATACATTAATGACTTGGACTTGGGGGCGGGGGGTACAGGGCACAATTTTGAAATTTGCAGATAACACGAAACTCAGAAGTGTAGTAAACAGTGAGGAAGATAGTAATAGACTTCAAGAGGACTTAGACAAGCTGGTGGAATGGGCGGACACGTGACAGATGAAATTCAACGCAGAAAAGTGTGAGGTGATACATTTTGACAGGAAAAATGAGGTGAGACAATACATGCGAAATGGTACAATTTTAAAGGGGGTGCAAGAACAGGTGGTGTTTGTGCGCAAATCTTTGAAGGTGGCAGGAAAGTTACTAAAGCCTATGGAATCCTGGACTTTATAAGTAGTGGCATAGAGTACAAAAGCCAGGAAGTTATGCTAAACCTGTGTAAAACATGAGTTTGGCCCCAGCTGGAGTATTGTGTCCAATTCTGGGCACCACACTTTAGGAAGGACATGAAGGCTTTGGAGGGGGTGCAGAAGAGATTTACTAGAATGGTTCCAGGGTTGAGGGATTATGTGGGTAGACTGAAGAAGCTGGGGTTGTTCTCCTTAGAGCAGAGAAGGCTAAGAGGAGATTTGATAGAGGTGATCAAACTCATGAAGGGTTCAGATAGAGTAAATAAAGAGAAACTGTTTCCAATGGCTGAAGGGTCGAGGGCACAGATTTAAGGTGATTGGCAAAAGAACCAGAGGCGACATGAGGAAAACCTTTTTTTACGCAACGAGTGGTTAGGATTTGGAATACACTACCTGATAGGATGGTGGATACAGATTCAATAGTAGCCTTCAAAAGGAAATTGGATAAATATTTGAAAGAGAAAAATTTTAGGGATATGGGGAAAGAGCGGGGGAGTGGGACAAACTAGATCGCTTTTTGAAACAGCTGCCGCAGCCTCCTTCTGTGCTGTACTATTCCAGGGAAGCTTTAAACTGCAGCTTGACCCTTTGTAAGCTGTCAAACAATTTCTCCATACACAATTGCAGATACTCTTCCAATAGCAAACATCTTCCCACTGTTTTGAAATTATTCTGCAGTATCTAGATCAGAGTCACAGAACAACTTCCAGGTCAGCAATGATGGCCCATCTGGTCCTTTCCTTACTTTTATCTGAGAATGTGAAGAGTACAGCAATTGCTGACTCCCCACGTATCTTGGGGTTTTGACAATTGTCACAGAAAGACAGGGATCTCAAAATTAAGTCCCTGATGTGTTGGACACAAGTCGCAAATAATTCAGCCAGATATATTTGTCTTAAATTTAGGTCAACGTTGGAAAGTCTTTGCAGCTGGAGACCTAATCCAGAAAAAAATAGCCAATGGGACTTTAAGTCTGGTTTTGGGCTAATTGCAGACTGTACCACGAAATATGCAAATTCATTATTTTAGTGACAGCCAGTAGGCTGGGACCACTCCTACCTTTATCTCTTGGTTGCTTCTTAATGTTTTTCAAATTAAAGTTCACTCATATCATCAATGATAACAGCAAGTTTCAACCTGGATAAATATCTGGAGTTTTGGATCTCCACAGTATTGCTGGAGAGGGCCTTTGTACTTCACAGAGATAAGTAGTCTGGCATTATGGAGTACTGAGTGAAAGCAATAGACATTTTAATTTACACAGAAAAGGAAACATGAGTAAGGATGAAGCTCTTGGTTACAAGATTTCTAGCACAATTGTGAAAGTACGAATGAGCCTGTAAGACATATTTTGTACAATTTTCAGATCTTACTGACATAAATGTGAAAACATTTCCACAGTTTCCACTTCCTATCCCTCACCTCCCCACCCCCCTCCCAAAAAAATAGAAGTTCTAATTCCGGATCTTGAACTGTGTCTGGAGGGAGTATTTTGAGCCTTATAGTATTGGTGGCTAGATGGTAGTAGCACTCTCACATCTAAGCCAGGTGTTCATGGGTTTGAGTCCCAATGCAGTATTTGGAATATGTAAGATAGGCTGACACTCACTCCAGTGCCGTACCGCGGGATTGCTGCATTATCAGATACCATAATTAAGATGAGACATTCCAGTGGTTCAAGTGGACATTAAAGGTCCCTTGGCACAGAAAAAGCTGGGAGACCCAGCCAACATTCCACCAATAAAGTAATTTTATGTTAATCTGCCATACTATCCATTCACATTTTTGTAGGATCTTGCTGTAGAATCATATAATCTTACAGCACACAGGCCCATGGAATAAAAGGGACAGTGGCAGCATCGATACAAAATTGGCTAAGTGACAGGAAACGGAGAGTAGTGGTGAACAGTTGTTTTTTGGACTGGAGGAAGGTATACAGTGGTGTTCCCCAGGGGTCGGTACTAGGACCACTGCTTTTCTTGATATATATGAATGATTTGGACTTAGGTGTACAGGGCACAATTTCAAAATCTGTGGATGACACAAAACTTGGAAGTATCGTGAACAGTGAGGAGGATAGGGATAGACTTCAAGAGGACATAGACAGGCTGGTAGAATGGGCGGACACGTGGCAGATGAAGTTTAATGCAGAAAAGTGTGAAGTGATACATTTTGGTAGGAAAAATGAGGAGAGGCAATATAAACTAAAGGGTACAATTCTAAAGGGAGTGAATGAACAGCGAGACCTGGGGTATATGTGCACAAATCATTGAAGGTGGCAAGACAGGTTGAGAAAGTGGTTAAAAAAACATACGGGATCATTGGCTTTATAAATAGAGGCATAGAGTACAAAAGCAAGGAAGTTATGATGAACCTTTATAAAACACTGATTTGGCCTCAACTGGAGTATAGTGTCCAATTCTGGGCACTGCACTTTAGGAAGGATGTGAAGGCCTTAGAGAGGGTGCAGAAAAGATTTATGAGAATGGTTCCAGGGATGAGGGACTTCAGTTATGTGGATAGACTGGAGAAGCTGGGGTTGTTCTCCTTTAGAGCAGAGAAGGTTGAGAGGAGATTTGACAGAGGTGTTCAAAATCATGAGGGGTCTAGACAGAGTAGATAGAGAGAAACTGTTCCCATTGGCGGAAGGGTCGAGAACCAGAGGACACAGATTTAAGGTGATTGGCAGAAGATCCAAAGACGACATAAGGAAAAACTTTTTTATGCAGTGAGTAGTTATGATCTGGAATGCACTACCTGAAAGGGTGGTGGAGGCAGACTCAATCGTGGCTTTCAAAAGGGAATTGGATAAGTACCTAAAGGAAAAAAATTTGCAGGGCTACGGGGAAAGGGCGGGGGATTGGGACTAGCTGCAGTGCTCTTGCAGAGAGCCGGCACGGGCTCAATGGGCCGAATGGCCTCCTACTGTGCTGTAACCATTCTATGATTCTAAAGCTATTTAGCCAGTCGTGCCTGTGGCAGCTCTTTGAAAGAGCTGTCCAATTTAGTCCCACACCCCAGCTTTTCCCCCCATAATCCTGCAAATTCAGTTCATGTTATCACCTCTTCAAGTGCATGTCCAATTGCCTTTTGAAAGTTACTGTGGAATCTGATTCCACCACCCTTTCAGGTAGTGCATTTCAGATCTCAACAACCTACTGTGTGAAGAAATTTCTCCTAATTTCCCCTCTAGTTCTTTGGGCAATTATTTTACATCTATGTCCTCACGGGGAGGTTAACAAGTGCTATGTGCAAAATTGATGATGCATTACCCTCCACAACACTTTGGGATATTTTTGATACATGTCATGCCTTTGGATGACAGTCCTTGTCTACCTGTACCAGCTAGTTCAGATGAACATTGAAGATCCCATTCCAGTATTCAAAACGGGGAGCAATGCCAGCCAACATTCCTCCCTCAACTAACACCATCAAATGGATTAGCCAGTCATCCATCTCATTGTTTGTGGAATCTTGCTGTGCACAAGTGGCTGTCACATTTGCTTATAGGACAGCATTCTGAGGTAATTCATCAAGAGAAGAATGGGATGTCATATAAGGTACTATGTGAACACAGGTTTTTAATGATGGGAGTAATTTGAGGTGATGAATGCAGACTATCACACATTAAAACATGTTGAGTTACATGCAATTTTCCTAAATAAGCCTGGTTATAACATGAACTTATTTTTTTCATTACATCCAGTATGTTTTCCCCGAGAGAGTGAGCAGGCACCAATGACATTTCATTATGCAACGTTTTTCAGGAAAGTACGCTCCCAAAGATTGTTCTTACAACCAATCCTCCCCTCGTTAATTGCGTTTCCTCTCCATCCCAACAGTTCGGGACCGCAGGTTGAACCAATGGCCTATTGCTTTAGGCGGGGCTAACCTACCCCAACCAACACACACAGCCAACTGAGCCCGCTCACCGTTACCCGTTTTACCTGCAGCCTCAACCACACTTGCTGGCTGGCTGGGCCTTGATTGATAGTTCGGGGAACCAATCCCCTTCCAGAATTCAGGCTTCAGTCGGAAGTACGCCCCGCCCCCCGGCCGCAACGGTCCAATCGCTCGCCCATCAAGTTCGATTTCGCGGCGGCTTCACTTTGTGCGTATTTTATTTAAAAACACTAATTTTTTTTTTTAAAAATACAAAAGTTGACACACACCGCGCCGTTCCTGCCTCAGATATAAATTTTATGTATGGACGGCCCCAAATTTAAAATGTATTTTTTTCCCGTCACCGTTTAATCGACGGTCGTAACCTTTCACCTCAAAAATCACAAACCCGCGCTTGAACCGAAGCGGAAGGCGTGATGGACAGCGGCTGGCAGCCAATGAGCGGGCAGAGCGGGTTCAAACTGGATGGCGCGCTGGGCCAAGCGGCCAATGAGAGCGCGGGGTGGGCGGGAGCTTCCGCTAGCAGGTCGGGCTGCGCGGTGGCGGGAGCTGCGGAGCGGCCGGTGAGGAGCGGGAGCCGGGCTGCCGCGCAATCCCGCCATTTTTGAACTCTCCAGCTGAAGCCGGGAGTGCGAGGCCCGCGCCTCTTCCTCATTTTGGTCTACTCGCAGTTGGAGCCGCTGAGATCGGGCGGGCCTTGATCGGCCGTCTCTCCATCATCCCCCCCCTCCTCCCCGGAGCCGGCCGGCCGGCGCCCACACAGGACCATGGCGCCGCTGCTGGGCAGGAAGCCATTCCCGCTGGTGAAGCCGCTGACCGACCTGGCGTCAGAGGAGACTGTCTACGTGATCGAGCACAGCGGCGAGGGTTTCAGGAACAACGAGTATCCTTCGAGCCGGCCCGGGGGTCGCGGGATCTCGGGGGGTGGGGGGAGAGAGAGACGGCATCTCCCTAGGGACAGGGCCTAGATTTGGGGCAGGAGCCGGTGTTTTTCCCTGCTGCCAGGGAGGAGATGTGGGGTGAGAGAGAGCGAGGGGGGAAAGAGCGCCTTGGTGTGTCACTGTCTGTCAACACTCGTTCCCGGGCCCTGATCCGCCGGAAGGTCCCGTTGAGCGAATCCAGACAATGTTTCCAACTCCACAAGTTGGTCATTGTCAGCAGGCCCGATCGTGCCAGGCTGGGCCTACTCACAGCCGGCTTTACAGTAAAGAGACTGAATAAAGGGGCAGCCCGGCTCCATCCACCTCACAAAATCACTGTGTGGGCAGCGTGAGGTTCAACACTTAACTCCTTTCACTGCTGGACTGACTTTGCAGCTGTCAAAAGACTGGTTCAGCGTTTTCCTGCGCATTTCGAATGCTGTCCCAGCATCAGCCTTTTTTTTGTAGAAGCCTGCGATTTAAGTAATATTTGCAACTTTTCTTGCTGCAATATTGCTGTCTGAATTGATTTTAAAATCAACCTGGATTTGTGTCGGTATACTTAAATCTTCGTGCAGAAACGAAAGTTGCAAATGCTGGAAATCTGAAATAAAAACAGAAAATACTGGAAGTATCCAGGTCAGTCAGCATCTGGAAATCAGGGGTGTGTGATAAGGGATCCCCATCTGAAGTGTTAACCTATCTATTCCCTTATAAGATGCTAATGGACCTGCTGTGCACTTTTATTATTTTGTATCTTAGCCAAAGCTAAATGTTTTGCAATATATTTCTAATATGGACACTACAGTCTGTCGTGGAGCTTTTTATGAGAAATATTTACAACATTTTCATGTTGTATTAAAGTGATTTGAAAATGGATTGGCACAGGAATGCTGCGAAGCTGTTATAAAGATGTTGTAGGGGTTTCTTAAATAGTTTGCAGACTTTTTTTTCTTTGGTTTGAGCAGTGTCCTGTATTCTGAACTTGGGTGTTTGTGTTTGGTATACCCATGAATGTTTTGTTTTTACTTCTGACATGTCTTAAAATGCAAGAATGCTATCTTTTCATTGTGTCCTTTTGTACTTGGCTTGCTGAAGGCTCAGTTTAAGCATTTGATTCTAAAGCACTTTAAAAAGATGCTGCTGGATTTTGCACATAGACGAGTGTAAGTGGAAAGGAAATGGAATCCCTCTGAAAGTAGTGTTTTTTAGTTGTAGCAAAAAGCCTTCATAAATCTATTTTCTTTTTCCTTTCTTAGCTAGTTGCTATGGCTGTGCCCACCCAGCCTTCTAGTGGCTCAGGCCTATATATAGGTTTGAACAACATGCCCCGTGGAAGGCATGAAGATTACATTTAAGTTTGGCTATTTATGTAACCTATTGAAACAAAGTACCTTTTGTATCACTGGCACGGCTGTTTAAATGTGTTGGTAAAGATTTTTGAGGAAGAAGAAAACTTTATTTAAAATAAAATTTAAACTTTTAGGGTTATTATAGGAGTTTGTGTAACATTTCTAGTTTTAGTTTATTATCTTGGTTTGGAATGTATGGACTTTAGAACACACTCTGCTTTGATCAATAGTGTACTGTAAGGACAGTGCTGCAGATATCCTAATATGCCCTTCCAATTCAGCCTTTTAACTTGGAAAAGGTTTAGAACTATGACCTATATTGACTTCCTGTTCATTAAGATGTTTTGGGTGCAGCATTTCATGTTGGAAATTCTTCATGATGAGCACATTCATTAATGTGTAGGCTGGCACTAATCTGATATTTCAGGGTTTCTCTTCCTGAGTGCCACCCCACCCCTTAAAAAAAAAGACTGGTTGTATTGAAAGCATGGTTTAAAACTGTGCTATAGTAAGGTTCTTTTACTTGGTCAGTGCTTGTTTAGAAATGGTACCAGTATGTCGGTGTATTTTAATGAATGCTTCACACTAGGGGTTGGAGGTGAGTAGAGTACAGATATTGGCTTAGTCACTGTCTGTTCTTGTGGAAGAGCAGCATTTTATTTGTGCTTTAACACAACAACTAAAGAGTTTATGCCACACCTAGAGGAAGAGCTCTGTTTGAACAGTCCTCATTGCCTGTTTGCGGATCTTTACCTGCAGCACAGTGAGTGATGCTGGGGGTCTCGAACAAGAAGTGAGAAAACTTGATTTTGTATTTTTAATAAAGGGAGTGGACTCACTAATTATGGTCACTGAATGCTCCTTTGCCCCCCCAACCCCCCCCCCCCCCCCCCAACCAGTCCAAATTTGACACCACTAAAAAATAAGTTATTGAGGTGTTTCAGTTTGCTTCTGGTGCTCTGCACAGCTCAAGAATTAGTCCAACCATTGAGCACCTCCCGAGGCCTTGTCGATAAAGGCACTAGTGGTGTGGCACTAGAGCAGATGGCTCTAGGTAGCATTCCCAATTTGTGGTGAATTACTGACTTCAGCCTGGGTAGCAGTTGGGGTACTGCTACAGTTAGCCTTAATGACCCTGGGCTAGGAGAGGAAGAATCAGATGATTTCTCCAAACCTGATTACTAACAAGTGATCTCCACTGGACAAGTATGGGCGGGAACAAGACTGATGCTGTCCACTGTTGAAGAGGCAGCAGATGCCACTGTTGATTCACATTATTACTGACATCTTTAGAATGAACACAGTTTTTCAGGACCATGCTGAGAAGGGGTGAAGGTTACTTTGGTCTTGTCTGTTTAATGATGACAAAGCCCCGATGCAGGTTGCACTTGTGTTTAGAGGTTGTTCAGTGAGCAGTTTTTGAATTGACATTTCCTGTGCAATGTTCAATCTAGCCATGTGTAAGCTCCCAGTTGGGCACAGCAAGAAGGGATTCAATAGATTTGATAGCTTACTTTAAAGGTTGATGCAGAACTGGTGATTTGTTACTGTCTGCCACCAATAAGTTGTGCTGCACTTTTCCTCTCTTGACTTGAATCCAGTGTCATACTTTTGAAAACTAGAAATTGGTGTCTGCTTGGACATCTAGTTTAGGACTTTTGTTTGTGTATATAAAAAATCCCAGATTTATGTGTAAAAACCCTCTCTGTAGTAATGTCCTTGAGGGCAGTCTCCAATCTCCCAGTCTAGGTAATGTGTGTCGTATTGTTGTCACTACACCTATTTAGTGTATTGGTACCAGTAAACCAATACCCTTTAACGTGAGATATGCATCTTATGTGATACTCTTTTTTTCTTCTCTCCCCCTCTTCCTAAAGATAGCAACTCCTTTATTATGGTATGGTTTGATGGGCATCATTTGCTCTCTGGTACCTCACTGAAATGGCCATGGGGGGAGTGGAAGAGCATCATAACTGAGGCCTAACATGTTCATTGGGATTGTTCGATAGTGATCAGCAACAGAAAACTGGCAATGCTATAGAGAACATTGTACTGTACTTGAAACAATACATTGCAATGCTGTGTGATGCACTTCTAGTGTGATACTCTTAGTTAATCAGCTCTGGTTGCTCCTGCCATTACCACCACCAGTGATGGACTGTAACTACCAGTACTTCACCCTGCAGCTCAAATGTTCTTTCCAGGGAATCCAAGTCTGGAATCTGTAATTGTACTGCTGGGTATTTTTCATAATACTAAATTTCATCTGTTCAAAACCCTAGTCTTTAGTGATGAAATCTTGTGGTCCTCTTTAAATGATGGGAGCATTGTTAAATTCTGTATGTATTAATTGTAACTTTAAGTACTCCTGTACTCTGTCAAGGTGGTGTCATGTAATTCAGTGCTTGACTGTGTTTTAATTACAGAAGGTGCTACAAGTTGGGTGAAAGTCACATCATTGTTGTCACTCATATTTAGTATATTGGTACCAATAAGCTTTATTGAAAACTGTACCTAAATCATAGGTTTTAATCTTGTATAATAGATTCAGTACCTCAATTGCTGTGGCCAGTACATCAATGACCTGTATTTCACCCATGTATTCTGAAGCTCCTAAAACTCTGAAGTTTGGAAGGTCAAAATCTACAATTGACTTGGGTGTTTTTCATGTGGACACAGTATGACAATTTTATATGTTTACTATTGCATTTTATTAACGCTCTAGTGATAACCCTGCAGATTGTCATAATAGTTGTGATGGTGAATGTCTTTTGAAGTATTAAGTTTCTAGATTTTCTCTCTGCCTTTCTATTCCTGTTTCGTAGTGTTATTCTGTGGATGGGAATGGCATGTATCTGCTCATGTGGCTTGGAGAAGTTTAAAAGTAGCCATGTTGACTTGCTGACTTTTTATGCTGCTGGGCTTGTCTGTGTGTTATCCTTGAGTTGAATACTTCTCTGGTGCTGTTCACGTGTAGAGTGGCTACGTTTGTGAGGTGCTGGTGCTACAACCGTCAAGAATTTTAGGGGTGGGGGTGCAATTCGAATATCCACTTTTAGACATGTGGTTTCAACTCATCTTGAGTTTGTCACTGTTCCGATGAAGCTTGAGGACCAGCACCTCATCTTTTGATTAGGCACTTTACAACCATCCGGACTCTACATTAGGTTCAACAATTTCAGATCGTAATCACTGCTTCCATTTTTGTGGACAACAGGTGCTGGTAATGGTTCTGCTGTTGCCATTTACACCTCCTGCAGACCCATCTTTTAGTTCTTTGCTTGTCCCATTACCATCCCCTTTTGCCTTGCCCCACCATCCCTTTCGTCATTTAATCTCTCCTGCCTTCCACCCTATCACAGACCTTTTCTTTTGTTCTTTCCTCCCCTCCCTTTCCCTGCCTCTGAACTTGCTTTAAAAACTGTTACATTTTCCAGTTCTGACGAAAGGTCATTGACCTGAAACATTAACTGTTTCTCTCTCCACGGATGCTGCCTGACCTGAGTATTTCCAGCATTTTCTCATGAATAGAATTTTCTTTTCCAAGACCTGGCAAAATGTAATGAAAGAGGGATACTTAGCTATACTAGCCCAATGCTAGCAATTCCATTTGTGTCCTCTATAATAGCAATGATGATCAGGAATGTCAAAACTATGGCCGATATGGCACCCGAGTCCTTGCAATTTGGCCTACAAAGCCAAGGCAACTATACCCTATTTGTAGTGCTTCAATTTTATGTGCCCGGAAGTTTGTAAAGGACTTTGCACTATTACCTCATTGGTGGATAAATCCTAAATGAGTACGCCAAGATCTGCTAATAACAGCCGATTGAGATAATCGCAGGTTAATGTGAACGTGGATTTAAACATTAGAAATGATCCCAAAAGCTCCATGATGCAAAGCTTGGTAACCCATTAGGGAAAAAAAGCTTGAACACTCCTGGCTAAGGTAGTGTTGAGAAACTGGTGTGCTAGGGTTCTGAAACATTGGGTTTATACACAATCTCAGTAGGCACCTTGCTTCCTCATTCGTTCAACTCAACGTACAAATGCTATTCTATTGGAGATAGTGATGAATTCACATGGGGTAGTGTGCAGTATATTGTCAGGGCTGCCACTGACCGCAGCCCTGACATCAGTGCACGGGTCTGCAGCACATTTTAGAACAGTTCATGTAGAAATAGTTCTGCAACATAATAAGTATGGTAAAGCCCTCAAGTCTTTTGTTATTGTCGAGGATGCTAACGGGAATTGCAACTATTGGGCACAAGTAGTCTAGCAAAGTACAGCCTACTTTTCTTAATGGGAATTTGCAGTCAGATCATTGTTAGCTGAAATGTCATGGTGTCCAGCAGTGGTGGGAAGCCTCAGGAACCACAGCTACTGGCCTCAGACCAGTATTTTCAGTGCCTGACATACTGTTGACTGTGAGTTGCACTGACATCAGTGACAATGGAGATATGTGTGTCTGCATGCTTTCACAAGCAGCCCAGTCAGGCAGTGAAAAGGCATTCAGATGACAAAGTGAGGTAAAATCTGCTCTTAAACCTCTTTCCAGCCTTTTTACAAATAAAATCTGCAGACTACCAAACCCATTTGCTGGTTCTTTGTGATAGTAGTTAGTATACTCAACTTGACTTTACTTGTTCCTCTGTCCTTCTGTGAAGGGGGCCTCACTTATCTTCCATTTCTGATGCAGAGGTTACACCCAAAATATTAACCTGTCTTTGCTTTCAAATTCTCTTGGACACTTTGTCCAAGATTTTTTTCTCTCTCCTCTTCTCCTTCCCCCCCCTCCCAACCTCCCAGATTTCCAGCTCTTGCAGTGTTTCTTTTTATTACTGCCACTGGAACGTAAAAACAGGATATAGCACCGCTGTGTACCTCCACAGGTCTACAGATGCTCACTTTCTAGTCTCTCACATGATGAGAAGCTAGAAGATGCCTGGGGCACTGTACCTTAGCAGGACGGTGCCTTCAGAAGAGCAGAGAAAATTGGGGAAGATTGAAGAAAAATATGAAACAATTGAATAAAAAAGGATACCGTCAATGTTAAGTGAGTTAGAATGGGGCAAATGGATTCAGTGGTTTGGGTATAGGTAACAGAAGGTCAAGAGTGTGAAACAGTACAAATGTGGCATAATGGTGATTGACATTTCAAAGGTTTTTGTGTAAAACCTAAATTTCCTCCTTTATTTTCCTGAGCTGATATTCAGAGAATATGAAACTCGACTGTCTAGATACGCAGAGCGGATCTGGACGTGTAAAAGCACAGGCAGCAATCAGCTCACTCACAAGGAGGCCTGGGAGGAGGAGCAGGAAGTAACCGAATTGTGAGTATATAGCCAATTCTGAAATAAAAGGTACAATTAATATATGTTGGTTGCAATTTAACTCAACCTGTTACTGGGATGAATTCTGTAAATCTCTCCAAGCTTTAAAGAGGAGGGGGTTTCTAAACTGATGTATGTGCACCTGTTTAATCTTTATATTATATATTCAGGGGGCTAAATCCTATTGGTTGAAATGATGGCAGGATTAGGTTTTCTGATTACACTGACACAAGGTTGTATGATGCAGATTTTTACCCTGCTTCCATTGTAAGGCAGGTTGGAGAGGGTCAAATACAATAGTTACAGAAGCTGCTGGCAAAGTCTGTCAATTGGGGAACTGTGCTGGGGGTGGGTGAAGGGAAACTGATTCCGAATTACAGTATTACTGGGCCTACCTGGAAATATAATAGGTTGGAAATGGTGCTAATTTGTGACTCTTTAACCCTGTGAGATGATGCGTGAAAGTAATTCACACTTCACTGTGTTGGGGCTTCAGTAATTATGTCAAACTGTTACTTCCTACCTGATCAAGGAGGGGGAGAAACAGAAAGAACATGAGCACATGCACATCCATGTGGCTAGAGATATGTTCCTGGCACTTGGTTGAGGTCACCTTCATTTCACTGTTATTGAAAGTCTGTGTATCTTGGGGCAACTTTAAGTGCAGTTCATGCTATATTGAAAGGAAAGAACCTTGCACTGTCTCCTGCTCTATCTCATTCGTTCTTACTACCCCAAATTTTGGAATTCTTTAGTCTCAGTCTTTCCTTTCACCTACAGTCCTCATGATTTTAAAACCCAGTCTTGGCAGCACCTAATTGCTAATTTGTAATTCACCTCATCTCCTCTTACTCTTTTCAAGCTTGGTAGTGTCCTGCATTATGGGCCTTCAACCATCACCTTGGTTTCTCAAATTTAAAGAAAATGGCACAATATCCCCAATGGAAATGCTGTCCTGTTAATTGGTTGGGTGCTAGATTCCAACTGAGATAAATCTTATACCGAACCTCTTAAAATAGCCCTGAGCTGTCCTTCTGGGAACTTGTTTACGTTGCCAGATCTACTGATTTACTGCCATACCCTTAGTACAGAGACCTTTTAAACAAGCACCCCAGAGTTTGGAAAAAGAGCTGTGGAGAAATTGCTCAACAGCAGCAGACTAATCTCCGTAAAAGCTCCAATACCCAACAATACTTCATTTTCTGTTCTAGCAGCGGAAAGTTGGCCCAGTTTTCTCTGGGATAACACTGGCTGGCAGAATGAGCCAGGTTTTCCAATTTTCCCATCCCAGTTTTTATTTCAAGTGCAGTGACTTCAGTTGCAGGTAAGTTTGGCAAAACAGAAAAGCTAGGCAACCAAAATAGTCCATTGGTAACCTCAAAACTGCACCTGTGCAAACTGGAGATATTGCTTCAAGAGGAATAAATTGAGAGTTGGGTTCAAGGATTGCTTGATGGCCCAATGGTTGAAGGTACTGCCTTTATTAACACTGAGCTATGCAGAACACACAGTGCCAGCTTTGATTTCTAGTTTGGCCGAATGATCCAATCTCAGACAGGATAGTAGTTGGGACACAATAAGTGGCCTCAATGTCCCTGAAATGTGCGGGGTGGAAATCAGCCAGGATCATGACTATCACCCTGAGACTGTTTATGGTAAGTATGTATTTGAACAGATTAGCTTCTCCTGCCTATACCCCCACCCCCACCCCCTGGAATAGTTTGTTGGCACTCTGTAGGCTATCACACTGGGGTGGGGGGGGGCACTTGGGCAAGGTGCCAGAGGGCTGCTGGTGGTCATTAAAAACTTACATCAGCACAAATCAATTTGGCTGATTTTAACTTTTGACAGTGATTGAAAACGGACGGTAGTGGATCAGTTGTACACCCCGACCAATTTTCTTTTGCATTGAAATTAATGGAAAGGAAAATCTGGGGTATCTCTGGCAGCCAATCCGCTGCCACCCATTTTCCACCCCTTCTATCTTCAGGAGAGGGAAAAATTGATGGTTAATACTTTAAATGGCTTTATATTGAGAGGTGGGGAGGGTGAATGTGCTTAAAAACAGCAGTGATTATGGAGATACATAGTTCGCATACTTTTTAAATTATGAAATATGTCTTCAGAAAAAAATATCTACTATTACCTCATTAAAAATGGCATTCATTAGTCAATGTTTGTTTAAGAACAGATTTTATAGTATTGGGGTGGGGGGGGGTGTTTGGCAGTAACACTTGTTTTGTCAGTAGGTTTATTTAGCATGCTGGTTCAATACTCTAAACCAGTGCACCTCAGTGTGTCAATTCAAGACTTGTGGAATGTTTCTTCATACATCACCTCATTGCTTTTGCCACTGACATGCAAGTAGCAACCAGTACTTCATCCTGTGGTGTAGCTCAAAATACTCTCCTCAGGCACAAAATAAGTTTGGAAGGATGATCTCCAATCCAGTTGTTTCACATTTTGAGTGGGCACATTCATGTGTCCACCTTTTACACTTGAATCGTAATTACAACACTGAGCAATACTGTCAAAATGGTCCTCTCTAGTGGTGGTTCGTTCGGACCGGGGGAAAGTTTTTGGTGCTGTTTAAGTCTTGATTGTGCTGGTGTGAAAGTGACTTGCAATTTGCACCCCTGGACAGTTTAAAAACAACGGGGTCAGGTTGCATTACAATGTGGCTTGTACAGTGATTTCATGGCAGTTAGAGGCTTTGTTACTGCTAATGAATTACTGTGGAATTCAGATGAAATACACAATAATGCTGTAACCATTTGGCACCAGTGCCCTTGAACTAGGAGGGAAATCAGCCAGGGTTCCTGCTTCTGATTGCTGTTCAATGACCACTGTTGGAAAATGTGATTGTGTGGATGTATGGAAATGTTGGCTAAAGATAGGATCAGACTTCGTTCGGATGCCTCCACGCTCAGACTTTTGACTGGAATCGCACGTGAAGAATGGTTAGCTGACCTCATGAGATACCAGAGGGTTGTTGGTGGATTGTCAACAGGACTTTGTGCTTTCAGGAAAGGAGGAGGAGTTCAGACAAAGGGTTGGTTACATTTTTAATAAGGATGTGAAAGCAGTGCTCCCAAAAGGAGACGGTAGTGGTGTGAATCAGATTCGTAATTTTTACTTGTATTGCCACTGGATACTTTTACAGTTTGGCCCCATCTACTGGTTGAGTGCAGCATGAACTCTTGCTGTCATGGAGACTTCTTGCATAAAATAAGCAAGCGTTAATATAGAAAGGGGGAGCAATTGAGCATGTTATTGTAAGTTTAGGAAAGAGGGGCGTTCTTGTTCTGTAAATGTGCTTTGGGGGGAGGGGTGTACCTTTTCCTGTAGAAGCAAAATTAGATGGGACTCAATGTTTGGGAATCTTTTGTTGTGCCCAGGGCATGCAAATCTGTAGGGCATGGACATGTGCCGGTTCTTGGATGTTGAGCAGACAAAAGCTGCAGCTGCCTGTTAATTTTTCATTTGAAGCTCTTTCTGATCCCTACGTCCTCCTTCCACATGTTGAAATCAAGAGTCATTTCACTTCCTCTTACTCATCCTCAATTCCTCAAGCTAGAAATCCTTATCGCCTTTTTTATTCGACAATCGACAGGCTTTTTAAACTCAAGCTTGGCACCACCTAATCACCAATGTTCCCTTTAGTGCTCTGGAGGTTCCGCGCAGCCGGTTCACCAGCTTTTAAATTGAAAAACCATGCATGCGCAGAATTTTGAATGGGCCACGCAGCCTGTTAAAGGCGTCCCGTGGCCCCCCCCCAAAAAAAATTAGAGGGAACACTGCTAATAACTAATTCCTTTGGCTAAGTTTCTTTGAACCCTGTCTAAATTGCTGTTGCGTTAATTTATGATATTTATGTAGCATTTTTACCTTGTTCTGCTTTGTTGTTCTGCAGGCTAAAGGAGGAGTATCCAGTGTGGTTTGAACAGCCTGTGTTGGAACTGGTTCATCACAATACAGTGTCCCTAGACAAACTAGTTGACAAAACATGGATGGAGATCATGACCAAGTTTGCTATTGGAGAGCACTGCGAATTCCAGGTCAGTCTTGGAAGACATTTTGTACAAGCTTGAAAAATATTTCCGTAATGGCTTAGTAGGTAACTACATTTCCTGATCTGAACCATAAGTTCCAGGTTTAATCCCTAAGCTGTGGTGCTTTTGCTGATCTCTGGATGGTCCCTGGGCTGATGTAGAAAAAATCAAGCTGGATCTAAAGTCCTGATTGCTGACCAGTGCCCCATTGAAAAGGGCACTTTTATGGACACCAGATGTAGGCAAGATACTGCTTGGCTGTGATGGGCCTTCCATAGTTGGAAGGCATGCCAGCATTCACTGTACAAGCCTCCGTGAAGAACAGCCACTTAGACATAGTGAAGCTGCACCTTGCCCTGAGCCACTGCCTCCTACGGCGTGTGAAGAGAAATACTAGAATTCAGCAAATCAGACCATGAAATAATCAAAAGATCTTTGGAATAGAGGATAAAATTATATATATCAATATGTTGGAAAAAGAGATGAGGATTGACTAGGTGGTGGAGGTGATTATTGCTCTATCATCTCTGGAACCTGGGTTTAATTGCCATTGGAGAGTCCTTTTCTAAAACAAATTAGTTATATTTGCAATAACAACAGAAAATGCTGGAAACACTCAGCAGGCCAGGCAGCATCCGTGGAGAGAGAGAAACAAAGTTAACGTTTCAAGTCTGGGACCCTTCATCAGACCTGAAACGTTAACTCTGTTTCTCTCTCCACGGATGCTGCCTGGCCTGCTGAGTGTTTCCAGCATTTTCTGTTATTTCAGATTTCCAGCATCCGCAGTATTTTGCTATTGTATTAGTTATACTTGCATTTGGTTGTCAAATACTAATGTTAGTAATTCTGCTGCCAGCAGCAATAGTGTTTTTATTTATAACATAGATGTGTGTAAATATTGTAAAATTAAAAGTTAACCCAAATAAATGACTTACTTTCTTGCCTAATAGGTTGGGGAAAACAAAATCCTTCCAGTGGTGGTGGTAAAAGTCCATCCTCTGGAACTGAAGGAAGAATTATCTTCAGAGAAGAAAACTGATGGATCCTGCGACTCGCCTTCCAGTGACAAGGAGAACTCCAGTCAGGTGGCGCAAGAGAGCCTTGGTATGGAAGTCTGCAACAAAGTTGAGGAGAACAAGAGAGAGAGCAACACCAGTAAGTGTTCAGTCACATTATGTGTATAGTAGAGTGGACAAGCATAGAGAAGTGGTAGGGGGAGAATTGGTAGCATTTTTTTCTATTAACTTGGGAGTCCTTAGGACTCTGTCCCCTCTTTTCATTAATGAATTCCTACATTACAACAGTGACTACACTTCAAAATTACTTCATTGGCTGTAAAGCGCTTTGGGATGTCCAGTGGTCGTGAAAGGCTCTATATAAATGCAAGTCTTTCTTTTCTTTCTTTCATGACCTCGGCACTCCTTAAACCCTATCCCATTTTACTGATGATTCCATTCTACATTCATGAATTTCCTTCAAGTTGCAAAGTCCGTTCACAACCTCCAGCCTTCTCTTGGTACAATGGCTAAATCTTGAACATTTTGCCCCATGGTAATGAAAATCTTGTTTTTCAATTTTTCAAAGACACAATTTCTCCATATCCTTTGCAAGTCTAATCAGCTGCCACCTCTTAACATTTGGCTGCAGCTTTTGTTCTTCAACCATCAACAACATCCTTGGCCTCACTATCTCTTCTGATCTCAAATCGAACTCTCACCTCTCTTCAAAGCAGCCACTGAGAAGCTCTTTCATGACAAGCCATTCATTTCCCTCAAAAACTCTAAAAGGAGTGCAGCATTGAGATTTGGGGCTTCAGAGAGCTTTAAAAGTGGGAAGATGAGGTGAATAAGTTGATTTATAAAAAGAGATCCCATGTTTTATAAATAGGAGTATAAAAGCAGAGGTAGTGCTTAACTGATACAAATGGTTAGTTAGTCCCTAGTTAGAATATTGTGTCAGTTTTGGTTACCTTTAGGAAGGATGTTATGCAGAGGGTGCAGAAGAGATTTGCTACAATTATACCAGAGATGATGTGCCTTTGTTATGAGGGGAGAGTAGAGTAACTGAGACTCTTTAATTTGAGCAAAGAATTTAATAGAGGTGCTCAAAATTGAGGGGTTTTGATAAAGTAAAACTATACTATCTCTTCTGATTTCAAATCAAACTCTCATATCTCCTCTTTCTACTTTCAAAGCAGCCACTGAGAAGCTCTTTCATGCCAAGCCATTCATTTGCCTCGACAACTCGAAAAGGGGGAAAATTTTTCCCAAGGATTCTGTAACAAAGAGGGCATAAATTTAAGATCTAAAGAGGGAGGGTGAGGTTGGGAGAATATTTTGCACATAGATGTTGGCACTTGGAATGCCCTAGCAGGATACATGGTGGAAAAAATAATCCATAGTAGCTTTTAAAAAGGAATGGATAAATATTTGTAGAAGAAAAAAATGAGTATGGGGAAAGGGCAGGGAAATGGGACTAAGTGGATAGATCGTTCTGAGATCCAGCAGAGGCAGGATTTGTGTCTCGTACTGGGTGGGGGTGGGGGGGGGGAGGGAGGGAGAGTGGGGCAACAGGGCAAACACTAAAGTATTCAATTATTTTTGTTAGATTGAGGTGTTTCTGTTTAGTAATCCCTGAAGTTGAGAACCTTTGCTATTATTAGTGTTTTTCAAAGTTATGGGTTCATGAGCTGAAAATACCAGGGAGACAGGAGATTTTCTAAATCTGCCAAATTTAAGCTTGTAATCCAGTCGAGGACTGCAAATTGGTGTTTTGTAACGAGGGCTAAAATTGGAACCTTTTGAGTTGAGTTTTTAAACTTGGTGCTTTGGGATTAGCCTCTGGGGGAATGGCGCTGATTTATGCTTCTGCTTGATGACGTATTTGGCTTACAAATCAGTGGAGCTGTTCTTACAGGTGTAGGCAGCAGGCTGTTGAGTGCAGATAAAAGTTGTGATTATTCTCGTTCCATTCCAAACAGCATGGTAGAACCCTACAAATAGGACTGTGTAAGGCTTTAAAACTATCGGGCTTTCTTGCCTTTTCGTTTAGTTTGATTTGGCTTGTTGCATGCATGCAGTAATGCAAGTGGCTGTGTTATCACCAGTATCTCGTCTGCATTGAGACAACTGAGCAGTCGGCATTGTAAAATAAATAACAATGGCTATATTATGGTCATCAGGTGACAGAGCTCGTCGATCACCACGGAAGCTGCCTACAAGCCTCAAGAAGGAAGAGAAGAAATGGGTTCATCCGAAATTTCTGCCCTACAAATACGATGTGAAGCTGAAGGATGAGGACAAAGTGAGAAATAAAACTGACTTTAATTTAATTTCTTTGATCATAGACTGTTGATCAATCTGTAGAATTTTTTCCATATGTAGATAGGTTGGTTTATACCCAACAGTGATTAAAGGCAGTCCCAGGAGATGAAATGGCACCTAGTGCATAGGGAGTCTCTTGACCTGATGCATAAGGCATCACAACTGTATGGGATAGGCTAGATGGACTAGCCGATCTTTCCTGTCTTGATGTTTTCGTATGTTGTTGAAGTCATTTTGTAGTCAACATGTGGTGACATTCACTTTAAAGGATACTGATGTCAGTACTGTAAGTGTTCTGAGTAAATTACCAGAAGTTCTATAAAGTCTGTACCAGTTTTAACTTCATTTTTTAGGAGAGGCGGGGTGAGGAAATGAGGGGAATTTTATGCTCATCAAGGTATGGGGTGTTCATACCAGTGACTGGAATAATTTCCATTTCAGACACGTTGTAGCAGCATTGAGCATTCCCAAATCAATTCTAGCAGTTAGATACAGAGTAAAGCTCCCACTACTCTTTCCCAAAAATGGATTTTAATCCTAGCCTCAGAAGAGCATCTCCTACTGCAGCAGTGCACGATTTGTCAGCCTTCCAAACCAGCCGCCATGTTCTCTGACTGAGATTTTCCAGTTAGGGGCAAATTTGTGCTGTGGGCCTATATCTGCTAAGAACTCAATTGAGACTGCCTAAACTCATTTTCAACCTCTCATTTCGAGTTTTTAAAAAAATCTTAAGACTTTCAGATGTCAAAATAAAGCTGAGACTGTACATAATGCAACAGTGAAAGAGGGTGAAGAAACATGACAGTTTCCAAAACCTAGGTGGTGATTTTGGCAACACTGACATGAGATGGAATCTGAACACAAAATTGTTCTGAAACTAGCAAGATCCATAGACTCCTGCATTAACAGCACATTGGGGGGGTGGCGGGGGCGGTGTAGTTCATAACAACAACAACAACTTGTATTTATATAGCGCCTTTAACGTAGTAAAACGTCCCAAGGCACTGCACAGGAGTATTTTAAGACAAAAATTTGACACCGAGCCACATGGAGAAATTAGGGCAGGTGACCAAAAGCTTGGTCAAAGAGGTAAGTTTTAAGGAGCATCTTAAAGGAGGAAAGAGCGGTATCAGGCAGATCTGTATGTTAATACGCCCAGCTACTTCTGGGCCCAGAATGTAATTTGGATCAGAATCAGCCTTGGAGTGTCATTACTTAATAATTTGAATCTTTTAATCTTAACCTTTCAAACTTTTATCATTCCTTCTTGGCTCGATGATGTCTGCTTTATAGCCTCCACGAATTAGAAGTGTCATGCCTTCCATGCTGGGTGTGACTTCTGTGATCTGTTGCCATTTTTTGTCACTATTTGCCCAGCATTTAGTAGTTGGCAGCTCTTGCCACCTTGTTCACTGATACTCTGACACTGGATGATGGTCGGGCACTACATTTGCATCACTGGCTATATTCTAGGAGAATGCTCACCAGCAATTTTCATAGACTTGGAACAAATCTTGCTTTTGTGGCTGTAATAATAAACAGGCTAAATGTGAGATTCAAAATAACCATTTAAGTGCTCACTGGATTGCTTGCTGTTTTAAAGCAAAATGGGCATTCACCGTCTCCCCTGGAAAATACTCAATCTCAGTGGGTACACTGTTACACAAGGGCCAGGAGCCCTCCTGTACCTTTCCCAAGTGGCCACTCTTTGTGTGAGCTAGATATTGACTGTGAAAGGTATCGTGCCAACCATGATCTTGACACCCAGACAGACTAGGTTTTTATTTAAGCGGGAGTCAGTGGGCTGCTTTCAGGAGTTGGACTGTAGCTAACTGCCACACCACCCTAACCTATCTCTGGCACCGACGGGTGTTGTCGCATCCCAAGTGCTGTATTGGTTGAGATCAAGTTCGTCCCTGGTCCAAGCTGAATTCCTCATCTGTATAGTCTAGACTTGACTATCCCAATTCTCTCTTGGCCAGCCTACCATCTTCCCCCCCTCCATAACTTGAATTCACCCAAAACTCTGCTGCCCATATCTTAAGACGCACAAAGTCCCGTTCACCCATCACCCCAGGCTCCCAGTCCGGAAACTACTAGATTTTAAAATTCTCATCCTTGTTTTCAAATCTTTCCATGGCCTCGCCCTCCCTATCTCTGTAATCTCCTCCAGCCCCACAACCCTCTGAGATCTCCTCCATTTCTGGCCTCCTGTGCATCCCCAATTTTAATCGCGCCACCATTGGTGGCCGTGCCTTTCGCTGCCTGGGCCCTAAGCTCTGGAATTCCCTCCCCAAACCTCTCTGCCTCTCTACCCCTTTAAAACCTTCCATGTCCTAATATCTCCTTATGTGGCTTGGTGTCAAATTTTGTTTAATGTTCCTATGAAGTGCATTGGGATGTTTTACTACATTAAAGGCACTATATAAATGCTAGTTGTAGTTGTTGTATAGTTCAGTACGACACCATGTTGGATTCAACAGGCTGATTTGACCAAGTAGCTTAATTTGTTTAGTTAGTTCAGTTTGCTGAATCCAGCATTGTCCTGATGCATATCCTCTGTAATCTCTTGTATTCTACAAAAACCCACACTGAGTGTGTGAACTTTTTAAAGTTTCATTTTAATAAAGTGAGTGCTTTTCTTGTTGCTCTAGATAATTAGTAACGTACCAGCTGAAAGTCTCATCCGTTCGGAGCGGCCGCCAAACAAGGAAATCCTGCGCTATTTCATCAGGCACAACTCGATGCGGATGGGGATGGGAGAAAATGCACCCTGGGTGGTGGAAGACACACTTGTACAGAAATATTCGCTGCCCAGTAAATTCAGTGACTTCTTGCTCTCTCCATACAAGGTAACAATCTTGCATTTCTCAAACAAATAATTGGGTGAATTTTGTGCTTGGGGTGAAAGTGTCTCTTATGAGAAATGTTACATTTTGTACACTCCTAGTTCAGGCATAGCACAGCTAGGTACAGAGTAAAGCACTTTCTACTCTTTTCCCAGCAAAGTGCCTTGGCTTCAACTTCACTGGAGCACACTGAAACTGTGTGACATGTTTCTGCTTCAGCACCATTCACCCTTTGTGGCCTTGACTGAGATTTAGTGCCCAGCTTAGTGGCTGTTCTGTGCCGTGGGCTTTTATCCACTAGGAGACTCACTTCAGGTAGAAGTCTGCAGAGAGAGGAGGTTTTCATCTCCTTGGTTTGAACAGGACTTGAATCTGGGTATCTACCCATTGCAACAGAAGTTGTTGGTTCAGTAAATTTGTCCAGTGAGTAGCTGAGCCAGACAGATGTGAAAGATTTGTGGCTCGATTCCCCAGTTTGTGCTGCGTGTGCTGATTTCAGCTGGAGTGCCATGGTTTGTCTTACTCTGGGATTAGGGATGGGAAAATGGGCCAAGTGTTCCCCCTCCTGATTGCGATCCAGTGATTGTTGTTCCAGAAAGGCAGACCTTGGCATCAAGTGAGAACATGTTTGCCCTCAGCTTGTGATGTGGAGCAGTGGGACCATGGTTTGTAAGCAGATTCTCTCATTAGGTACGTTCCACTCCACAAAGTGATTGGATTTTCCTTGGAGCAAGAGTGGGAGAAGTTTCATTGCCTGCATGCACCCGCATAAAGTGGTATTGTCGGTGTAGCTTGTAAGCCTGAAATTCCTTAATGTAAACTGCAAGTTCAAAGTTTTAAGTGATGCTTTGTCAGCTGCCTTGCCAGGTTAAAAGCAGCAGAAGGCAGCAAGATTAAGTTCAATAGTGCCACATAGGGCTGGAATGTAATATGGCTTTCATGCACATAGTGGGGTTAGAGGTAGGTTGCAGAGATCTGGGCACAGCCATGTTGAGCTTCCTAGACCTGAAATGTAATTGTTCTTTTGTAGCCAAATGCATGAAAATGTCCCTTAACGTGTTTGGTCTACGCTAGTACTCCTGTTTAATCCTCCAATATGTCCTCTATTGAAGGTGCTGGGGTAGAGTTCCACAGGCCTTGGGTATCTGCCAGTACCGTTGCCCAAGTGTGTAGACAGTGAATATTGACAGGTTATTTGATGGAAGAACGTTCGAGTTGAACCTCGTCCAGGCTTTGATGTATTTACATGTGAACTTTTCATCATTGGATAGCAATCGGGATCAGGAACCCTTGGTCCTTGTTACTTAACCTGGGGCACTGAGGCCAGGTGTAATGCCCTAACTTCTGCCCTGGCTAAGATCAACTTGGCATAGACTAGGAATCAAAGCGGAGAGCCTCTGGTCTATGATTTCAGTTAGAAGCTGGTTATGCTAGCTAAGCCATTTGTTTGTTTTTAATCGTCAGGTTGCGGCGGGTGGGGGAGGTTTTTACTTTGCTTGGACTGAGGTGTTGTAATTTCACAATCGCCAATCTCCCAGACTGATCCCAGCACAGCAGTGGTTTGAGATGTTAATATGAATTTCTTGATAATTAATGCAGCCTCCTAAATGGACTGAAGACGATGAGGTAAGCTGCTACGTCAGTCCGATCTGCATGAGTCATGGTGCTATTAGTGCTGGCTGTGTGTCTGTTCAGAGTATGGCTGCTTCTTTGCTGTTTACCTGTATTATCTGCTGCCGTCATCTCAAGGATTCTTATCCGTGCCCCAACCCTTCAAGAGTTCGATGGCATGTGCCTTGGATCATTTTTGGAGCCAATGCTACTCTTTAAATCTGTTGGAAAAATGATGAGGCATTCTTAACAAGCTAGCCCACTGATGCCCTCTTCCCCCACCCCCAAGAAAATCCATACGTGAGCTTGATGGGTTTGTGCATTTAATTGTTTTCTGTGTTTTCCATTGTGATTTTTTTTCAATGAACAGAAATTTTTCTGAATGGTGGCAAATGATTTTGTTGTATTAAGCACTCTAAATTGTTAGTTCAGATAGTTGAGGGATGGGTTTGTAAAGTACCAGATGTGAAGTGTTGTCTAGCCTTCAGTAACAAGCAATACTAATAACGTTCTTATAAAAGGCTAATTAGTGACTAACTGCTCCACTATTGTATTTGATGCAGTCACATGTAATACACCAGATGGTCCTGTCAAAATGCTTTGGTCTGGCCACATATACGAACTGTATCCTTTTGGTTCTTTGTCCTCGTTCCTCTCCCAGTCACACACCATCCAGACTTGGGCACAAACTGTCGTTCCTTTGTCATCGTTGGTTCAATATGCTGGAATTCCCTACCCAACATCATTATGGGAGCGCCTTCAGCATGAGGACTGCAGTGGTTCAAGGAGAAGGCCCATCACCACCTCAAGGACTAGGGATGGGCTGTAAATGCAGCCTTGCCAACTGCCCCCACATCCAGAGAACATGTTAATAAAGTTTGCACCCCGTATCATTCAGTCCAATCACATGCACACACACTGTCCCCTTTCCCCTTCGGTCTGTTGCGTTCGCGTTCTCAATCCTTTGATTCAGTTGTGTGCACTGTACTCTTCCAATTACAACTGCTTTTGGAAGAAGTAGGGGCACAATTTATTCGCAAACGTAACTACTTCTACAATTCTCTACCATTGCGTTAAGACCAGGGAATCACACTTGGCGAAGTGCTTTTTTTTGTTTCCAGTCTCACTAACGGATGATTGATGAGTAGCGTTTCCTGTCGGTGTACTGTTTACTAAGTGCCAGTAACAGCTAGTTTTACATCACTATTTTTCCCTACCCAGTGTAATGGCAAGAAAAAAATGAATGTGGTATTTATTCGCTTTGATGCTTACCAAGATGTAAACTCTTAAGTGGTACAGGTGGTTTAAAAACACGGGTTGGAAAATGTTCTGCTTATGAAGCCCCAGTGTTGGAGGGTAACACCCTTTTTGCTCTATTCGTCTCTCCTCCATTTTTCGCTAGGTCCCTGACACACTTTCAAATACAATCCTGAAATATAAAAGTATAACAGTAGTTTAGGCTGTAGTTTCAGAATATCTTGATCATCCTCACTCAGGCTGATTCAGAACTCTGCCTGACTTGTATATAGGTGATTCCTAGTATCAGAAATGTAAGTTATGAGCAAAGATTAAGGAATGCAAGTTCATATGTTTAGAAGAGGAGAATTAATTGAAGTGACACAATTCTGAAGCAAGTGACAAAACTGATGCAAGCCAAATCATTCACTGGTGAACAGTTCAAATACCAGAGCGCACAGTTTAAACATTGGGAAGTTGGGAGAGGGAATGTCGGGTGGAACTTTTTCACCACAGGGCAATGCAATTGTGGAATAAGTAATTAGTAGGACACGTGATTTATCCTTTAGATATGCTCAGAAGTCTGCATTTTCACTAACTTCTAGAACTTTTATGCAGGTTTTATTGTGAAATATCTCTCCATAAAAGGCCATTGAAACGTAGCATAGAGAGACAATTGGATTCATTTCGGGAGGAAATGATGCACTGCGAAGGTGGATATAGGTGGGATTTATCTATGAAAAGGAGCAGGCTTATTGTGTCTAATTGCCTTTGTCCCTAAAATGTTCTAATGTCTGTTTGGTCACCACACCCATCGTGCTACCTACTGAATACTGGGGTTGGGGTGGGTTAAAAGTAAAATTGTCTCTCTGGGGAACTACATGGAGAAAATACATAAACGCACGTAGGGAAATAAAAGTTGAAAAAGGATGGATTGCTATAGTTTTAGTTCAAATTTATTATAGAAACTAGTTGATCTGTTGTGTGTTCTTGCAGAGGAAAAATAAACATTTTCTGTTTTCTGTAACTGTCTTTCTGTTTCGCTCCCATTTTCTAATTCTTTGTCTGCCACTCTGGTTTCTACCACTCTCTTTTCTCTACTCATCTCTCTCTCTCTCTCTCTCTCTCTCTCTCTCTCTCTCTTCATATACTTTTTATATGTATGTGTATTGTCTCTCATCCTTTCTATTTGTGTCTTGCTCTCCTTTTTCCTCGCTCCTTCCAAGGCGATTTAGAGCCAAATTCAAGGCTCCACTGATGGCCACAATAGGTATCCTATCCCTGGGTATGCAGCTATTCTGTCCTCTGGTGTTAGTGTAATCCTAAAGCTCCATTCAGAATAATCTGACCAACACAGATGCACTTAGTGAATCTGTAGAGCAGGAAGCATTTCCTGGTCCATCCCCACACCAGTTGCCTGGTGTGTTTTGTTGGAAACTTGGGAGGTGACTTTGCATGGTGGTGGGGGAGAGCTACTGCCGATCAAAATCCAAGCCTTAGTTCCAGTCTTGAAGGTTTCTTCACTAAAATCTCCAAGGAAACTTGTAGTGCTAATCAGGATAAAAGCTAGCATGACTTGGCGTCTCTCATTTACTCACCGTAATGTGCAGATGAGCAAGAAACTGTAGAATTGGCCTAGAACGGAGTGCGAGGAGAAGCGTCGCCTGCTGTGCGGCTCTGGGAGTGAATGGACCTGGGCCTCGGTAACATTTAGAGTTGATGAGCCCGAGAGTGAGTTGCTGGGTCATGGGGCAAGATAGCCAACAGGTACTGAATCTCTCACTTCACTGGTCTCTCCTAAGCACATGCTCATCAATAGCCAATCAGAATTGAGTTCCTGGAACGCAGCTGTGGTAAGTTACCAATCATTCAGAGTCGTCATGCTTTTTAAAAAAAACTTATCTAGATAAGCTGCTGGGCCTTTTGGTAATACTGATGTTGAATTTGAAGGAAGATTCACGTGTTCTAGTTGATTTCCTATATTAAAGCACACTGTATAGGCCAAGAAAACAGATGTAATGAATGCCTCGAAGTTTTATTTTGTTTAGAAGCTCTTTCCCTTCCCTTTTTTATGAGCTGTGTCAGGTAGGATAACTGCTGCTGATAGAATAAGGTGATAGTGGTCTAATAAAGGAGTTTCATTGCCACCAGTATGTAGATGTGCAAAATCACTTAACTGGCGGTCTGGCAGTACACCCAGCTGTATGGTCTCAGCTGGGATGATGGAGTGACTGCTACCGTTGGCTAATGGGCTAGCGAGGGGTGAGGTAATTAACCGAGGTTCCTGCTCCTGATCGCTGCCCAGCAACCACTGTGGAAAAAGGCCGACGAGAAGCAAAACCACCCTATTAGATGAAACAGCAATTGATGCTTTTTGCTGTCGGTACATGTAACTTTACTGCATTCGTACTGTTTTGTTTTGTGGGAGGAGGGAGAAGGATATATGAACAGGCCCAGGTTATATGTCACAAATACCAGCTTTGCCATGTTGAATGCTTGCATGATGGAGGGCAAATGTTCACATTTTTGCACAGAAAAATTCAGTTCTGGAAATAACTCTGGCCCCCAATGCTTGGCTAGTTAAGCTAAATCATACTATTAGCTGACCTCAGTTTGGCTGGCAGTAGGGGTGTCACTATTGGCCTCTTTGACCATTGGTTAGGGAACACAAAGTTTCCATGCAGCAACTCCTGCTGGAAGTGCCATGTGCATGAACATCAGAGGAGGGGTTCAGGCTCTGCTGTGATGTCCTGGAAGCTCACTTAGGTGAGGTACAGGAGGTTGACTCCAGGAAGGAGTTGATACCTTAAAGAGTGAGGGAGAAGTGAAAATTGGCAAGAAAATAAAATTATATGAAGAGAAATAGAATATATGGGGGAAACTAGTACATTTATAAAATAAAAGCTTAAATTTTACAGATTAAATGGGTTCTGATGCTCCTGCATACCTTAAACAGTTCTGTATAAAAGCAGTGACGTTATCAATATATGTGATGACGTCATCATCATCTGATTGCGGCCTGAGCTCAGTAACTCACTCCCACACGCTCGTACTGCAGCTGCTGGCCTGACAGCAAAATGTGTTTTTAATGCCACATTCATGGAGCCTCCCAGTTTTTCTCCTGTAAGCCAGTTCCTGAATGTCATAAAGAGAGTGGAGGTAAGGATTTTAAACTGGAGATTCTAGTGGAAGGTGGCCAAAATTGTAGGAGATTGGAGTGTATGTGCTGAGCCGAGAGCAGTCAGGAGTTAATTAAGGCTTGTGATTCTGCTGCTGAAGAGGATGTTTGAGAGTGCGTGTTTCTGTACTTAAGTAAGGAGAATATTTTGGCCTTGGCTTTGTAGTAGCAATAAAATGTGGCGTCTTCGGTCTGTGGGAGAGCTGTGCTTTGTAGTGGCGTATGTTCCTGGCTGCTTGTTTTTGTTAAATACATCCCAATACTGGAATTTAGATCACTGTTGACATTATTTTACCTTCTAAAAATGGGCCTAATGAGCAGGGAAAAATATTGTGGTTCTGGTTTTCTGTGCAGGTCAATTGTTCTGCAGGGGAGGGCTGTGTTTATTTCCTCTCTAGTCCCCTTCACCCCACCCACACTGTTTCTTTTCCTCGTGGGTTGTCATCCGTACATGAGAAAATTTGGGATTTTCTGTCTGTAATTCCACCTTCTATTCAGAAGTTTTTTTTAAATGATCTTTTGGTCGTTGACCCTCTCCAGTACCTCATCCCAGATAGCTATTTGTGTGTGAGCATAGGCAGTGAATTCTGGCTGGCTACTTCAGCATGAAGGGCATCATAGCCAAGCTTCAGATAGATCTTTTATATCAGATCTTGCATGACATTACTCCTGGTCGAAAGATACAATAACTTGAATTTATAAAGTATCTTTTAATGCAGAAATAGTCCGAAGTTCCTTTACAGAGGCTTGGGAATAGAAAATCGAAGGAATTCATTTGGGGGGGGAGAAATTAGGAATGATGACCAAAACATTGCCAAAGAGATGGGTTTTAAGACGGCTTTTGAAGGTGGTGAGGGAAATGAAGAGGTGGAGGGGTTCAGAGAGGAATGGTGTTTCAAAGAGTAGGAGCGAGGCCACTGAAGTGCATGCCACCAAATTCTGCTATGTGGGGAGGGATATTGGACCAAAGGCCAGGGTCAGTAGGGGATATAAGGCTGAAGGCGGTTGCAGAAATTTAGTATGGTGAGGTTGTGGAGGAATTTGATGATGCAGATAAGAATTTTAAATTTAATATTTTGGGAGCAGGGAGCCAATGTAGGGGAAAGTGGGACAGGATACAGGTAGCTGAGTTTTCAGCAAGTTGGAGTTTGTGGAGGATGAAAGGCCAGCAAGAATGATATTTGAGAATTATGGACTTGACAAAAGCTTGGATAAGAGTTTCAGTGGCATAGGGACTGAGATGGGCAGTGTTGCAGAGGTAGAACAAAGTGGTCTTGGTGCTAAATAGGATGTGGAGTTTGAAGCTTAGCTCTGGGCCAAAAAGGATGCAAGATTTTGTATGATCTAGTCTAACCTGCGAGAGTGGCTCAGGTGAGGGATGGCTTTGGTATTCCCGATATTCATTTGGAGGGTGCTTTGTCTTGTCCGTAATTTGTTGTTGGACAGGCTGTCGGACCACATGGAGACGGTCAAGAGAACTGTTGAAATCTGACCCTAACTGTGGATGAAATCTGTGAGGTGCAGCATGTAGTTGAGAAAGAGGGTGACAAAGATAGATCCTTGGGGGACTCTAGAGGTTTGGGCACAGATAGTGGAATCACACACACTGTCCCATGGAGCTGGACAAATAGAGGAGATGCACTGGAGGAGGATGGTTTGTTGAACTGCTGCGGAGAGGTTTTCTAAAAAAAGAAATGAGGGTGGAAAACACACTGGTACAGCCATAGAGGATGTCATTCATGTCTTTGGCCAGAGCATTGTCAGTGCTGTGAGAAAGGCGGAAGTGAAACTGAAGTGATTTGAACAGGGAGTTTTGGAAGAGGTAGGCACAGTGCTGGGAATTGGTGACATCTTTGAGAACCTTTTGAGGGGGAAAAAAGGGAGGTTAGAGGAGGGTGGTAGTTGCTGAAAATAGATGGAGCCAGGAAAGATGAAGGGGTGGATTGTTGAGTGAGAAGGCAGCTCAAGTGTTTTATTATAAGGGTGCTATCAATAAAGTATGACCAGGAAAAGTGTTACAGGAAGCAAATGTGACACTTGCAGGAAGTGCGCGGTATGCATAAGATGTTTATTATGTACTAGTTGATCTCCCGTGACATTGCACAAGTCAGGGATTGGTGTATCACCTTGTATCGGGGAATATGCTCTTGCTCTTACCTGTTTGTCTTCATATTTCTCTTTCTTTCTCCTATTCTGCTTCTGTATTTCTCTTTCTTTCTCTTTTGCTTCTCTCTCTGTCTTGTACTTCTATTTTGTTTTCTTTCCTTTCAAGTGGGAGGTGGCAGGCAGCATGGCATAAGTGATATTGGGAAATGAAGGCACCAGTGGCTCCAGTCGCTCTGTGGTGGGGATTGTGAGAAGAAAGGTAGCCCTCGGCTCTCTTCCCAACTTCTCCAATCACTTGTGCTTCCCTCGCCCCTTCCTGCTACCTCCCTGTCCCTGTCCCTTCCCTCCCTTTGCTCTGCTGTCACGCTTCAATGGAGACTTCAAAAGATACAAAGGCCAATACAGTGTATAAATCTAATCATGTTATGTGAATTGTCAAGGAAACATAAAACATTACTCTGTTTTAGCCTCCAGTGAGGACACGCACTCTGTTTTCTGCTACTTATTTCATGTTCATAGGTTATCCAACCTTCCCTGCTCAATTTCCAGACATTGCACAGAACATTGCTTAGAAACCCTGAGTTAAGAAAATGTTGGATCATTTCATGTTACTGCTCTGCTGTTGGATAGCTCTCTTTAAATTTGAGACTTGAATTAACATTTGATCCATTGGCATGGTATACTCCACTTTGGAACTGGTGTGGGTTTGAAATGAGAGGAAATTCAGCTCACGCTGTGCAGAGCAACCACTAAGAATTGTTGCTGGAAAAAGTGATCCCTGCTTTCTTCTACTTTGTTCTGGAACTTGTTGCAGTTTATCTGAAAACCCCAAAATGCATGTAGTATGACAATGCCAGGCGTAGCAACGTCCACATAGAAATGCATACTTCTTCATTTAGATGTACGCATTACTTATAAAGGTTTATTTTTGAACTATTTAACCTCCTGAATGCTGACCAGAAGTTTATTCATCCAGATGTGGTTGGACAGTGGGGACGAATGACAAGTTTACATGTCAGCAGCAAGTACACTCCATGTTTAATATTGCTAATGAGACTTTGCTAATCTCTGAATCTAAGCATTTCGTTGGCTAGAAAATTGGCTTTTAAAAGTGGTGGTATAAACCAGTGCTGCAGAAGGGGGAATGCTTCTAGTTCCGAATTCAGTGAGAGTTGAGGGGGTTCAGAAAGGCAAGTACAAAATATTTAAAGCATTATAAAAGTAAGAAAATGCGGTTTTAAAAATAGGAATTAAACAGTTAAAAAGTTAAATACTGTAGAAAGCAAACTAGATAGGGAAAGCATGTGAATTTTAATATTTTTAGGGAAAAAAATCATGCTCAAGTACAACATTTTTCATGGATTAACTTTACCTACCTGTCTTTTCATCACGTCCTTCAACTCTTCTCTCTCCAGGGTTATGCTTAATATATTAGTGAAGCTAATCTTGATGTCAGCGTACCATTTTTATTCAAATAATTTGCATCTGCACATCTGAGCTGAAAACACCCAGGAGCTGAGCTTCCTGGCAGTCTAATAATTAAATTATCTGTTCCCATCTCTAGGCAGTTCAGTCTCCTAGTGACTGCTTAGTTGATGCCAACATTCTTGTTTACTGAGCCATGGTCTTAAATTGCTTTAATAGATTTATTAACAAATAAATAAATAATTAAGAGCGTTAAGCTCTTTTAATTACACAAGTAAATTGATTCAGTGATTTGCTTTAGAAGACCAGCAATTGTTCTATAAAAACAAACCCCATAACCACCCAACGAGTATGCAATCCCCATTGTTTTTGATTGTTAGATAACAGTAACAACAACTTGCATTCATGTAGTGCCTTTTAATGTAGAAAGAAACGCTCAAAGTGCTTCACAGAGGCGTAAGGAGAAAAAATGGGACTGAGCCAAATAAGGAGATATTAAGAGGGCTGACCAAAAGCTTGTTCAAAGAGGTGGATTTAAAGGAGTGTCTTAAAAGAGGAGAGGAAGGTGGAGAGTTAACGGGAGGGAAGATGCATCCGCCATTGGTGGGGCGAAGGTGGGGGAGGAAGCATACATAAGCTACAGTTGGGAATAAAGAATTTGGGAGGGGAATGGAAGAGGTTACCTTTTGATGAGAATTTTAAATTAGAGACATTGGGGGACTAGGAGACAACGTATGTCAGTGAGGACGTGTAGTGGGTGAGCTGGACTTGATGCAAAAGAGTTTTGGATGAGTTGAAGTTTACGGAAACTTCACTCGTGGACGAATAGGACGCTGATGTTGTGAACCGTCTAGTTCAGCCTGAGACGATCGCTGGAATCGGTGGCAAGGGTATGGAGTTTGTGGCCAAAGATGATAACTTTGGTCTTCCCAATGTTTAACTGAAGTTAATTACGACTCATCCAGGGCTGGATGTTGGACAAATAGTCTGACCACATAGGCAGTGGAGGGGTTGTAGTCAGCATATATGTGGAAGCTGACCCCCTGTCTCTGGGTGATGTTGCCAAATCATAGAAATTTACAGCACAGAACGAGGCCATTCGGCCCATCTTGTCCGTGCCGGCCAAAAAAGAGCTATCCACCCTAATCCCACTTTCCAGCACTTGGTCCGTAGCCTTGTAGGTTACGGCACTTCAAGTGCATATCCAAGTACTTTTTAAATGTGTTGAGGGTCTCTGCCTCTACCACCCTTTCAGGCAGTGAGTTCCAGACCCCCACCACCCTCTGGGTGAAAACATTTCTCCTTAAATCCCCTCTAAACCTCTGACCAATAACTTTAAATCTATGCCCCCTGGTTATTGACCCTTCTGCTAAGGGAAATAGGTCCTTACTATCCACTCTATCTAGGCCCCTCATAATTTTATACACCACAATTAAATCTCCCCTCTGCATCCTCTGTTCCAAAGAAAACAACCCCAGCCTATCCAATCTTTCCTCATAGCTAAAATTCCCCAGCCCAGGCAACATCCTCGTAAATCTCCTCTGCACCCCCTCTAGTGCAATCACATCCTTCCTGTAATGTGATGACCAGAACTGCACGCAGTATTCCAGCTGCGGCCTAATTAGTGTTTTATACAGTTCAAGCATAACCTCCCTGCTCTTATATTCTGTGCCTCGGCTAATAAAGGCAAGTATCCCGTATGCCTTCTTGACCACCTTATCTACCTGTCCTGCTACCTTCAGGGATCTATAGACATGCACTCCAAGGTCCCTCTGATCTTCTGCACTTCTCAGTGTCCTACCATTTATAGTGTATTCCCTTGCCTTGTTAGCCCTCCCCAAATGCATTACCTCACACTTCAGATTGAATTCCATTTGCCGCTGTTCTGCCCACCTGACCAGTCCATTGATATCTTCCTGCAGTCTGCAGCTTTCTTCTTCATTATCAACCACATGGCCAATTTTTGTATCATTTGCAAATTTCTTAATCATACTTCCTACATTCAAGTCCAAATCATTGATATATACCACAAAAAGCAAAGGACCCAGTACTGAGCCCTGCGGAACCCCACTGGAAGCAGCCTTCCAGTCACAAAAACACCCTTCGACCATTACCCTTTGTTTCCTGCCTCTGAGCCAATTTTGGATCCAACTTGCCACTTTGCCTTGGATCCCATGGGCTTTTACTTTCGTGACCAGTCTGCCATGCGGGACCTTAGCAAAGGCCTTGCTAAAATCCATACAGACTACATCAAATGCACTACCCTCCTTGTTACCACCTCAAAAAATTCAATCAAGTTTGTCAGACACGACCTTCCCTTAACAAATCCATGCTGACTGTCCCTGATTAATCCGTGTCTTTCTAAATGAAGATTTATTCTGTCCCTCAGAATTTTTTCCAATAATTTTCCCACCACCGAGGTTAGGCTGACTGGCCTGTAATTACTCGGTCCATCCCTTTCTCCCTTTTTAAACAACGGTACCACGTTAGCAGTCCTCTGGCACCACACCTGTAGCCAGAGAGGATTGGAAAATGATGGTCAGAGCCTCTGCTATTTCCTATCTTACTGCTCTTTACATTCTGGGATATATTTCATCCGGGCCTGGGAATTTATTCACTTTCAAAGATGCTAAACCCCTTAATACTTCCTCTTTCACTATTTATTTCATCTAATATTTCACACTCTTCCTCCCTGATTGCAATGTCTGTATCGTCCCTCTCTTTTGTGAAAACAGATGCAAAGTATTCATTGAGAGCCATACCCATGTCTTCCACTTCCACACACAGGTTACCTTTATGGTCCGTAATAGGCCCTACTCTTACTTTAGTTATCCTCTTGCTCTTAATGTATTTATAAAACATCTTTGGGTTTTCCTTGATTTTACTTGCCAATATTTTTTCATGCCCTCTCTTTGCTTTCCTAATTTCCTTTTTAATTTCACCCCTGCACTTTCTATACTCCTCTCGGCTTTCTGCACTATTGAGTCCTCGGTCATAGGCTTCCCTTTTTTTCTTTATCCAGGGAGCTCTGGATTTATTAGTCCCACCCTTTTTCTTTAAGGGAACATACTTGCTCTGAACCTTGACTATCTACTCCTTGAATGCCTCCCACTGCTCTGACACTGATTTACCTTCAAGTTTCTGTCTCCAGTCCACTTTGGCTAAATCATCTCTCAGCTTAGTAAAATTAGCTTTTTTCCAATTGAGAACTTTTATTCATGGTTTATCCATGTCCTTTTCCATAACTACCCTAAATCTAACTGAATTATGATCACTACCACCAATATGCTTTCCCACTGATGCCCTTTCCACCTGCCCAGCTTCATTCCCTAAAACTAGGTCCAGAGCTGCCCCCTCTTGTTGGGCTTGCTACATACTGGCTAAAAAAGTTCTCCTGAATGCATTTTAAGAATTCTGCTCCCTCTATGCCTTTCACACTAATTTTATCCCAGTTAATATTAGGGAAGTTGAAATCCCCTACTATCACTGCCTTATTTTTGCATGTCTCAGAAATTTGCCTACATATTTGCTCTTCTATCTCCCTCTGACTGTTCGGAGTCTATAGTATACTCCCAGCAGTGTGATTGCCCCTTTTTTGTTTTTCAGTTCAACCCATATGGCCTCATTTGATGATCCTTCTAAGATATCCTCCCTCCTCACAGCTGTAATTGATTCTTTAATCAATATTGCGACCCTTTCTCTTTTTTTATCCCCCTCTCTATCTCTTCTGAAAACCCTGTAACCAGGAATGTTGAGCTGCCATTCCTGCCCTTCTTTCAGCCATGTCTCAGTAATAGCTATAATATCATACTCCCACGTGTCTATCTGTGCCCTCAGCTCAACTGCTTTATTCCCTCGACTCCTTGCCTTGAAGTATATACCATTTAGCACTGCCAGACTCCCTTGTTGTCTATTTTCTAGCCTTTGTTCCCTCTGCCTACTGAACTCGCTTACTAATTTTCTGCCTTCCATTTCCAGCTTTGCTTCTCTCCCTTCTGAATCCACTCTTGGGTTCCCATCCCCCTGCCAAGCTAGTTTAAACCCTCCCCAACAGCACTAAAACCCCGCCGCGAGGTTATTGGTTCCGGTCCTGTTGAGGTGCAACCTGTCCGGCTTGTATAGGTCCCACCTCCCCCAGAAATGGTCCCAATGCCTCAGGAATCTAAAGCTCTCCCTCCTGCACTACCTCTCCAGCCACGTATTCATCTGCTCTATTCTCCTGTTTCTGTACTCACTAGCATGTGGCACCGGGAGTAATCCGGAGACTACTACCTTTTTGAGGTTCTGCTTTTTAATCTCTTTCCTAGCTCCCTAAAATCTGCCTGCAGGACCTCAACCCTCTTTCTACCTATGTCGTTGATACTGATGTGGACCACGACCTCTGGCTGTTCACCCTCACCCCTCAGAATGTCCTGCAGCCGTTCAGTGACCCTGACACCAGGGAGGCAACATACCATCCTGGAGTCATGTCTGCGGCCGCAGAAACGCCTGTCTATTCCCCAAGCTATCGAATCCCCTACCACTATTGCTCTTCCACTCTTCTTTCTCGCCACCTGTGCGCTGAGCCACCCATGGTGCCATGGACTTGGTTCTGGCTGCACTCCCCAGAGAAACCATTCAGAACTGAATACTGGTTAGCGAGCGAGATGCACTCAGGGGACTCCTGCACTACCTGCCTGGTCCTTCTCTTCTGTCTGTCAGTCACCCACTCCCTCTCCGCCTGCACACTCTTAAGCTGTGGGGTGACCACCTGCAGAAACGTGCTATCCAAGTAACTCTCAGCCTAGCGGATGCACCGCAGTGACTCCCGCCGCTCAAGCTCGAGCTGCTGTAGCTGGCGACACTTCCCGCACATGTGGACGTCCAGGCCACGAGAAGCGTCCAGGATTTCCCACATGGCACAGGATGTGCAATTTACGGGACTGAGCTGCCCTGCATTGCCTCTATATAAGATACTATGAACTACCTTGACAGAAATAAACTTAAAAACTTAACAAAAACCAATCGGCTCCCTTTGTGCCGACGTCACTTTTGAATTCTGACGTCACTCCTGTGTTGAGTTCCTCTCGCCGACTCTGTGCCACTCCAAGTCCGCCGCTCAGCTCCGGTCCTAGGCCTCCTCTCCGCGCTCCTTTTATCCTCCTCTCGCCGACTCTGTGCCTCTTGCAGGTCTGTCGCTCAGCTCCGCGAAGGCAGCATGTAGATGAGGAAGTGGGGGGTGGGGAGAGAAGTTATTGCTAGAGGTGCTATGACTTAAGATTAGTTATGTAAGAATGCAACCAAGTGATAGCAGTCCCACTGAGTTGGTCAACGGAGGAGAGTCGTTGGACGATGATGGTGTGGTCAGCCGTGTCAAAGGTGGCATATAGGTCGTGAAGGGACAGTGCACCGTGGTCACAGTCACCAGAGGATGTTAATTGTGACTTTGGTTGGGGCTGTTTTTGGTGTTGCAGGGACGGAAATCTGTTTGGAGAGATTCAAGCAGGGAGTTGTGGGACAGATGGGCATAAATTTGCGAGGCAACAGGAAGATTCTAGATTGGGTGGTAGTTTGCAAAGATGGAGGGGGTTTGAGTGGTTTTTTTTGAGCAGGGGGGGTGATGGTGGTGGTTTTGAAAGGGAGGGTGACCGTACTAGAGGAGAGGTAACCATTTCCAATGTGAACTAACATGGGGACCAGGAAAAGAAGTTGGGTGGTCAGCAGTTCAGTGGGAATGGAGCCAAAGGATCAAGGTTGGTCTCGTGGAGAAGAATGCTTGGAGGGAGCATGAAGGGAGATGGGAGAGAAACTAAGGTGGGGGGAGGCGGGAGCGTGGGGAAGTTTGGCTCGATGGGAAAGCGGGGAGCAACAGATGCAGCTGAGTGGATGGTCTCTGTCTTCGTAACAAAAGTCCATGAGCTTCTCACTTATTTTTGGAGGCAAAAGTGGGAAGGGGCAGGAGAGTGGGTTTGAAGAAGACAGTGGTAGTGGAGAAAAGAAAAAAAGATGATTCTAGAGTAGTGGGTAGTCTTGCAGAGGAGAATGAGACTCCATAACACTTAATGTGCTCCAGCCCGATCTGTTGCTGGATGGCTAAACTATTTGAGCGCCAGTTGCACTCAAGTCTGCACACCTTTGACTTGAGTGAGCAAAGATGAGAGTCATACCAAGGGCAATAACACTTTCCCTTTGGAATTATCCCAGAACAAGGAGGACATTGAAGTGATTATTGCAAATTTGTAATGTACATTAATTTCAAGCACTTTTAATTGTAACTGGCTGAATTCATGTTGGTGACTTGATGTATCTGTAGTGTATTGTGTAAGATTGGTACCAGTTTTGGACCCTTGCTAAATACTAATACACTTTTGCATTTGTTTCAGTACATGATTCATAATCCCGTTGTGAATTTGGGAAAAAGAAAAAGTACTGGCTCACCAGAGGGGAAACTCTCAAAAAAAGCAAAAGGAGATGGAGACCCAAGCAAAGAGAAAAATAAAAAGCGGAAGTATGGAAACAAAGAGAAGATTCCTCTCAGCCCACCTTTGAGTCCGACATTATGGGGTCACGTGCATGTGAAAAAGGCCATGAATGGGACTGGAATGGCATACAGACCCAAAAGGTCTCCAGAACAAGAACTGGAAGAAGTAATGAAGATTGTAACACCAACCAAACTCAACACCAACTTCCACATTCCCAAAAAGGGCTCAAACGCTGCTCGGAACTTGAAAAAACTGCAAACTAAGGATAAAATGAACAAAAAGGAGAGATCCAAGAACAAGACTAAGTTGCTTAATGGGCAGAAGTCTCCAGGGAACAGCAAATCTCCAAAAAAGGGCCTGAAAACTCCAAAGATGAAGATGAAACAGATGACACTTTTTGAAATGGCAAAATCGAGCACGTCCAAGACAGGAAAGACGCAGAAGGGTGTTGGAGGGACATCAAGATCTGTGACTAAACCTCAGAAATACTTGCCACCATTGGCTTTACAATTCCTTCGATATTACAAAGACAACAAAGGAAAGGAGGAGAAAAAGGGTGCAGTGTCTGCATTCATCACTAGGGTGGCCAAAGTGCTTTCTGCTGAAGATCGTGCTCGCCTACCGGAGGAAGTTGGTGATCTTGTGCAGAAACGTTACGAGATACTGGAGCACAAGAGGAAGTGGGCATTGATGACCCTGGAAGAACGAGCAGATTATCACAAGAAAAAGCGTGAAGAGCTAAAGGAAAAACTGAAGGAAAAGGCCAAAGAGCGGCGAGAGAAGGAGATGCAATTAAAACTGGAAAAGCAGAAGAGATTCGAAGATCAGGCTCTTGTAGGAAAAAGCTTGCCTGCACTAAAACTGGTAGACACACCTGAAGGGCTCCCCAACACACTTTTTGGTGATGTTGCTATGGTGGTTGAGTTTCTCAGCTGTTATGCTGGTCTGCTAATGCCAGATGACCAGTATCCAATCACAGCAGTCTCCTTGATGGAAGCACTGACTTCAGAAAAGGGAGGTTTCCTGTATTTGAACAGAGTGTTATTGATCCTCCTTCAGACTTTGCTCCAAGATGAAATCGCAGAAGACTACCGAGAACTGGGGATGAAGCTTTCTGAAATTCCTCTCACCTTGCACTCTGCTTCAGAGCTGGTTCGGCTCTGCATGCGCAAATCCGATGTACAGAACGAAAGCGAGACGTCCGAAACTAATGATGACAGCAAAGATTGTGTGGGGTTTGAAGACAACGAAGTTGCAGATGAATTCCTAGATAAGCTGGAAACTGCTGAGTTCTTTGAACTGACGCCAGAAGAGAAAGTGAAGATTCTGACGGCGCTCTGCCATCGTATTCTGATGACCTATTCAGTTCAGGATCACATGGAGGAGTCGCAGCATAAGTCTGCAGAGCTGTGGAAGGAGAGGCTGGCCATGCAAAAAGAGGAGAATGACCGGAAAAAGGCAGAAAAACTGAAGAAAAAAGAAATGGAAGCAAAAAAGAAAGAGCCAGAAAGCATCAAAATGGGTGACAAGAAAAAGTCAGAGAAGAAGAAGGAATTTGATAAAAAACTTGAAGTGGACAAAGGTGGAAATGACCTGTTAACGGATGTCAATGGCAGTGAAGATCTCATCAGTGCCATTAAAAGCAGACGACTGATGGCAATGCAGGCAAAAAAAGAGAAAGAAGAGCGGGAAAAACAGGAAAAAGAAAGAATGGAGAAAGAGGTGGAGGAGGAGAAGATTCGCAAGCACAAAGCAGCAGCCGAGAAGGCTTTCCAGGAGGGAATTGCAAAATCCAAACTCGTCCTCCACCGATCACCATTGGGCACAGACCGCAACCACAACAGGTATGTGTGGTTACCCCTTTCAAAAGAAGTGTTTTGTCCCTTTCATTTGGCTTCTCACAGGACAATGCTACATCTTTTGGTGAGGGGCAGTTGACCTTTTTGGGTCTCTGCAAATGATAAGTTAACTGCAAGGAGGGACACAAGAGAAGCCCTTTCTGTTCAGCCTGACTCTGGTTGAGAACTTTTCACTGGGGCGGAGAGCAATCATGGACACAAATCCATATTCCTACTATACTGTTGTCTAATGGAAAAAGAAAAGCTATTGGGCTACCGAACATGTAAGGTTTCTCGACTCAGCAAAATGTTAACTCAGGGCATGGATTAGACAGGCGAATATGTGGGCGACCAACCATCTGACCCACTGCGCGAGGGCGAATTTAATTCTTGGGCCTCATGCATGCTTGCAGCGAGTCTCTTGCTTGAACCTGGCAGGATCCTCTACCTGACTGGCAGGTGGGAGCATGAATTTGGGTTACAGGAGGCCGCCACTGAGGACCTGAAGGAATGGTCCTTGATGGGAGGGGCGGGATTAGTGGCCTGGGGGGTGGGGGTGGGGGAGGAAGCCTGGCGCAGAGAAGGCCCAAGGTTTCCTTGTGAGGCATAGAGCAGCACTCCTGGAAACAAAAATAAAAATTTTAAATGCATTTTTTTGTGTGTTCTGGTCCTGGATCCACTGCTGCCAGGTTGGCCTGGCGGGGAAGCCTTGACTCTTGCCCTGCTCACGCCAGCAGTTAAAATTACAGTCAGGCCCCGATGGTCTGTTCAGAGCCTTCAGCTCTAATGAAAATGTATTGTACAGGAGGAGGGCTTGTAGCAGTTATATTGCACTTTGGGAACTGGAGTAGCTTCAAAATCGAGTACCCACTCTGGAAGTAACTATAGATTTTTCATCAACTGGGGGAAGTTGAGGTATCGGAATGTTCTGGTTTAATTCCTGGATTATACACCCAAATGATGTGTGCAGTGGCTTGTGCGATGCTTAATGCTCTGTGTTCAACTGCAGTGAAAGGTTATTAAAAGGTTTCTTAAAAGGTTATAGCTAAATCTTTCAGGCTGAAGTATTGCTATAGTGGAAATGCGTTAGAACAAAATTCTGGATGTGGAGTCCTGTAGTGGCTTGCCTCCATCTGAACAGGCTTGTGATTTTTCTCTTCTGCAGGTTCTGGCTGTTTTCTGATCTGGTACCTGGTCTGTATGTAGAGAAGGGTTGGGTCCATGACAGCATTGATTACAGCTTTATCCTTCCTGAAGAGTACACAAACCATGAAGAATATCAAGACTCCAAAAGTAAGACTACAATCCTTATTTGTTTAACCTTCATGTAAAAATTAATTCAGCAGCTGTAGAAATTGAGAAACACTGCCAAAGGAAAGTGCCCTGTACTGTACTCGTAAGGTCAATAGTCAAGAAGCCATTGCCTTAAGCTGACTAAGAATGTCAGTTGTCCTGATGGCCTAAGGATTAAAGGTCCTTGATAGTTTTATATTGAGCAGTACAGACCTGAAGCTCCTATGTTGGGTGCTAAAACTACTTTCGGCACCCAAGGGAGAGAGGGGAAATGGGCTGCTCCTGATTACTGTCCTGTGATCCATGTTGGAAAGTGTAGGTCTGGGCATCAGATGAGAACATGATGATCCTTGGCTGTGATGTCCATCCAGGTTTCATAGCTTGCTAACACTCAGTAAAGATTCACACAAAGAATGCCACTAGTGCAGGGTACTGAGGGGACTACCAGTGCAAGTGAAATATCCTAACATGGATTGATGGCTTCATGGGCAGAGGAGGAAAGATTATGGAGTGCTAAAGAGAGAGATTTGAAATGCTTGTGTAAGCTGCAATGTCAGTTTGAACACATGCAGTTGTTTTGGGAAAGATTCTACAACTTGTGTGTCAGTAACTTTTCCTAGTAGCTGGGGAAGTGGTATGGATGAGCAGTAGTGAAACTGTATAGGCTTCAGCCTCTCGACCTGCCAGTCATGTTTTTGTGCTGACTTTGGTGTCTGCTTGACTTCTGTTTATTTACATCAAATCCTTGTGGAGAAAGCAGGCTGGTATGGGATAGAGCTGGAACAGGAGGCTTTTGCAGATGGAGTTTACAGGGCAAGGGACCCGAGATGTTGGCCTTTACAATTCTGTGCACGCTCCTGTCCTTCATTTGGGAGACATTATCACTGGCTTGTTACAGCCACAGCATTTATTACTTTTTGAGGCTGCCTCTAATTCCACATGGCTGCGCCAACATTAGTAAGAAAATGGATAAATTCTGGTCTCCCTCCTCTATCTCGTGTGATAATTTGTTTTCTTGGCTTGAATGATTTCTAAAAGTTTTTTTCAAACTCTTAATTCAAAAGGTTGATAGATTAAAATTACATTTAAAAAATGTAATCACTCATGCCTGGTCCTACAAAGTGATCAGGGGTCTGTAATCAAATCTCAATCTGATCCACCTGTGCAGTGACCTCAGGAAAATGGTACAGTTGGCACCTATGGGATAAAAGAAAGAAAGACTTGCATTTATGTAGCGCCTTTCATGGCCATCAGATATCTCAAAGCGCTTTACAGCCAATGAAGTACTTTTGAAGTGTTGTCACTTGTAATGCAGGAAAGCACTTTACATGGGGAAATTCATAGAATCATAGAATGTTTACAGTACAGAAGGAGACTATTTGGCCCGTCGAGCCCGTGCTCGCTCTCTGCAAGAGCACTTCAGCTAGTCCCACTCCCCCGCCCTTTCCCCTTGGCCCTGCAATTTCTTTTCCTTCAGGTCCTTATCCAATTCCCTTTTGAAAGCCATGATTGAGTGTTCCTCCACCACCCTTTCAGGCAGTGCATTCCAGATCCTAACCAGTCACTGCGGAAATTTTTTTTTCCTCATGTCGCCTTTGGTTCTTCTGCCAATCACCTTAAATCTGTGTCCTCTGGTTCTCGAACCCTTCTGCCAATGGGAACAGTTTCTCTCTATCTACTCTGTCTAGACCCCTCATGATTTTGAACATCAAATCTCCTCTCAATCTTCTCTGCTCTAAGGAGAACAACCCCAGCTTCTCTAGTCTATTCACGTAACTGAAGTCTCTCATCCCTGGAACCATTCTCGTAAATCTTTTCTGCACCCTTTCTGAGGCCTTCACATCCTTCCTAAAGTGCGGTGCCCAGAATTGGACACAATGCTGCAGTTGAGGCCGAACCAGAGTTTTATAAAGGTTCACCATAACTTCCTTGCTTTTGTATTCTATGCCTCTGTTTATGAAGCCCAGGATCCCGTATGCTTTTTTTTTTAAACCACTTTCTAAACCTGTCCTGCCACCTTCAACGATTTGTGCACATATACCCCCAGGTCTCTCTGTTCATTCACCCCATTTACAATTGTACCCTTTAGTTTATATTGCCTCTCCTTGTTCTTCGTACCAAAATGTATCACTTTGCACTTTTCTGCATTAAGTTACCTTTCCTTCAAATCTGTGAACACTTTACCCCTCTACAAGAGAAATGCACAGCATATTTCCTTGTCAATGAGGACAATAACACTGCATGGCTAGGAGCCACTTTGGCTGCCTCTGTATACTATCTCCCCTCCATCACTGCTGAGCTGATTGAGCTCTCATGGTGAAACCTTAAAGGTCTGCTTTGCGACACTGCCACTTTCTAGTTTCAGGCTCTAGCAGCTCTTTAGCAACAAAGATCATTTGTGAAACAGACTTTTAAGGCACTGACTCCAATTAAAAAAAAAAGCATTAAACCTATCTGTGTAGAAAGTGGCCTGCATGCTGCATTGTCCTCTTTAAAGCCAAGGATTTCCTGTTTTTTGCAGGGACAAAACAGGCCATTGAAGTAATTAAGGAACTCTATTCTAAATGACTAGATTCTTGCTTCTACAGATTCAGTTGGAAGAGCTTCAGTTCACTCAGCGTTCTCTCGCCACTACTGATTGTCAGACCAACCAATGCCAGTATCCACAGCTGGTAGGGCAGGAGGGCTGAGTTCAAAAATATTTGAGTGCCATTGCATTGAGCATTAGAACACCGTTTTAGCACGATGGATTGGGTGGCATATAGGCTGTATTGGCTTATACCACTGTTTCCAATTTCAGCAGCACAGCTGAAGAATGGTGCAGGCTAAGGAGCTTATTGCTTGGGGTGGGGGCTAAAAATATTTCCTGGGGCATTTGCACACTTCACGGCACCACGTTGAATGCAGAAGATTCCCGCCCTTGGGAGACCAAGGAGGAGAGGAAATTGGGCAAGCTGGTGCGTGTGTCCCTGTAGATTGATAATATGCCAGGAGACTGACTGATGCAATGGGTTAGACACTCTGGGAGCTGTGTTCAAATCCAGCCCAGACTATTGGAATCAAAAATCCTCCTCTCTGTCATTTGGGTAGTGTCAATCCAATTCCTAGTTTGGCACTAATTGGCAATCTCACTCTGGAGGACCAAGGGATGGCTGATGTGAGAAATGGAAAACATCACACTGGTGTGGTTGGGAGAGTGGAAAGACCTTTTCTCTGCATCTAACCATGTTGTAGCTGAAATGGGAAACTGTTCTGTTCTCCAATACTGATGTTCCTCACGCTAAGGAGCACAAACAAATAATACTACGGTGCTTTTTTTTAACAAAATTTCTTTGTGGGAAGGAAGCTGAGACAGAATCAGTTTATGATGGGCAGTAGATTTATGATTGTTTTTTGATTGTAATTATGTTTAGGTTATTAGGTTAAAAATGCTGATATTTTCTGATGATGTATCTTGATTAGAGCTAACGGCTAATTATTAATATTCTGAAATTAAGGTAGGTAAATGTCAGTTACTTGTAACTTACTGAATATGTTTATCTTTTAGGCAATGATGACGACAGCATTGCTGAGAGCAGCTTAAATGACAGTGGCCACCAGGGGTCCTCCCATACTGCAGAAGTTTGCATTGAAACCACTGTACCTAAACAAGGACAGAACCTATGGTACCTTCTGGTTTTACACCTCACTCTATTTACTCCTAGCGGTTTAGATGCTCAATGATGTCGGGATTTATAACTAAATGAATAGTTTCAGAAACTTGCTCAAAATCTGGTAGTTTTAAATCTAAATATTTGTCTTTTTTAAAGACTAGTGTGGTTATTACTACACCATAAATACACCTTGTGACAAGTGGGGGGTGAGTGTGTTTGGAATTCTGAACACTGGAGCAACACTTGGCTTCAGTTTACCTAGATACTGTGTGAGAACTGGATCCGGCTCGAATGTGGCGCTCTTCCATGGTCAAAGAACGTACTACACTCACTGTCTAGGCTCCGACATGAGCAGCGTACTGGAGGAATGGAACCCTAAATCACCACCTTCAGAGCGGAGGAAATTGCTGCCAAAAAACTCAACATAAATTTGTTGTCTCAGGAACTTTGTTGTTCCACTAAATTTGAGCCACGTTTCATACATCCTTCTGGAGTTTATGAAACTTGGAGTCATGTTGCAGCATCCCATTTAGAGAAAAGATCCAAGACCGGTTTGTGATGGAGCAGAGCTAAAAGGATATTTTTAGACCTTCTGTACCAAAAGTGGGTTGTTTTTCTGTAAAGGGTGAAGGGATGGTCATTAAACCACTTTTAACAAATTTTGTTCCTAGACGCTCTCATCTGAGTTTAGAATTTCTCCATTGCTGTTTTATTGTTTTACTTACTAGTAACAGCCTGCACATTGTTTCCCAATTGAGATGTGTTAGCAGGCAATCTGCAACAGTATTTTGGGATACAACTGACCCTTTATTTTCCCTGCCTCCTTCCCAATCCTTAGAAGACCTGATCTTCACCTTTCATGGGGCAGTACTACAAACTACCATGCCATCTGACTGCTTGAAGTACTTTTCTAAATCAAACCCTTTATTTTATTGCAGTATTTTGATTGCTTTTTGTATGGTTATTATAGTCTTGTCAACTTTCTCCTAGGGTATTTTCTGTTCAGGTATTGGCTCACCATTTCTGATGTGTATATGCTTGCTTTTTTCCTCCTCTGGAAATATTGATTAGTAGTGTTGCCGATTTATCCACAGGTTTGTGTGTGACACCCAGAAGGAGCTGGACGAGCTCATGAACTGTCTTCATCTTCAAGGTGCCAGAGAGAGTGCACTCAGAGAGCGTCTTCAGAAAAAGTAAGAACTCTTCAAAGTTCCATAAATCGGGCATACATACATACATACTCCCTTAAGGGCAGAATCAAGCCATTGTACTTTGGAATTTATGCACGTGATTTCTTTCTTTAAACTGAACTGGGATTGCTAACTGTTCTGGCTGAGACTTTAAATGCTACTGGCAATTGGTATCATCTTTAATGTCGTGTGCAGATGAAAGGTAAAGCCAAATGGAATTCCAGAGCTGCTGTATGTGAAGTACCTGTTGTGTCCATGACTGTAGCTTTTTAAAGCTTTTCCCTCCCTATCTTCTGCTGAAGGCACATGCCTCATGCTGGGTTATGTTCCACGGATATCAAGCACCTTCCAGTACACCACCACGTAGCTGTTGTTCACTTGGCGGCAGCAGCAGTCTACGTAACCGAGAAAAGGCATCCGTACCAGCTGAGCCCATTACCCCCTCGCCCATGTGGGACTGAGTGATTGGGAAGGGACATTTTAGCTAATTTCCCCACCCAGATCTCTCTAATCCAGAGCAGCTAAAGCCAATGTTAGCAGCCCAACAGCTGCTCTGGCTAACATCAGCTAACTGGACACAGACTCTGAATCAAATCTGGGGCCTTCCTGTTCTGCGTGGATTAGTGTTATGCTCTCTTTACCAACGGAGTATGGGGAAGTTGGCTACATACCATTAACCAGCAAGTTTAAGCTTTAAACTACCATGGTATTGCATTACTGTAACTACTGAATAAAGGTCTGTGATTAAATACATACCTTGGATTTGCAGGTTTTTATATATGTAAAGTATGTGCTACTATTTGGTCTCGAGGGATCTTGTTTCTATAATTGGCCATCCCAGGCCTTTGTTGAAATGCTGTAGATCAGTATGTGAAGCAGAGGTTGAACTTGATGTAATGTTATTGAAAAATATTCCCTGACTGGGCAAAGTAATTCCAGACTTCAGGTGTATAATCTTTGTAACCAGAATCTTTAAAGCTGCAGTGTTGAATATAGAGCACGGTTAAACAAAAGATGATATTTCCCCCATTATCATTCAGTTGCAGGGACCAATTATGTTTTCTTATTCTTTCTGTCTAATAGGCTGGGCTGTACCTGTCAACTACCATACTCCATTTTTGATGTGCTAACCCCTGGTTCAAGCTTTTGAGTTCAGTAGGGTTCAGCTTGTGGGGAGATGAATAGTATTTTTAGTTTTCCACACAGTAATGATTTAACTCATTTGGAAAGAGAAGCTGCTGCTAGGTGATAACTACTTTCTCAGGTTGTTGCCGATTGTATTAAAAATATCCTTCCCTGAAGCTCCAGTCCTTCCATTTGGGCCTGATTTGTTGTGCAATGATTTGCAAAGGCAATAGTGGGAGAAGACATTAAATTACTGACAATCTTGCCATGTTTAAGAACACGGCACCACTTTGCATCAGTCTGCTGCAGCCTTTAAAAATTAGATCACTGACTGATGACTGGGTTAAGTGTATTGTCCAGCGGACTGAACCATATTGTCCCAAGTTCTAGGGCTTAATCATTGCTGAGTCAGCGGATCTCATTTGGGGAATTAACATTGACATTAAATCCCTGGGGTATGGAGTGGAAAAATTAGTTGGTTCCTGCACCTGATCGCTAACCAGTGATCCCTGAAGGAAGCTTGTACATGTATATGGAAATCAGATGAGGACAGCAATAGGATCAGCTCGGATCCCTAGCCTATGGTCAGATGCGAGTTTTTAGTGTGATGTGCGATTGCCTGGGTTTAAATTGATAAATCCAGTCATATCACTCTTCGGGCAGGGGGGAAGGGGGCTTAAGTATTCGGTTTCATTTTCCAATTTCTCCTTTTCACTTGCCGAAGACACTGACTTATGCTGGGGATGTGGTTTCAAGGCCAGGTGCTTTCTATTACTTTGGACAAATGGCCACTCGTGTGAGGCTACTTGTTGAGTATTAGTAAGTGTTTGATTTTTTTTGCGGGAGGAGAGAGGGCCATCAGAGCTGAGCCCAATCCTGTCCTCGTCTTTCTGCACGCACTTTCCAGAATAGGTCACTATTGCAATCCGGGGAGCTACACCAGCTGGTTTAATTTCTTCATATTCCTGGTAAAAGGGGTTCTGAGGATAACTGTAATCCCCCTATAATTTGCTGCCCTGACTGCAATTTGTTATTGCAGAAAATAAACTAGTGTTTCATATTTGAACTATAAATGTTCTGTACATTTAAACATCACCTGTATGTGCTGATTTTATAATGATTTAACAATGTGAAACTGTTCATCAACAAAACAATCCTTTGTGTTGATTTAGGAGGTATTATGGTTCATTGGCTGGAAACTATAGTCTATGTTGCATAATTGGCTTAATAAATGTTACAATTTTTAAAAAAGCAACTTCTATTTGTAGGTATAATGATATCCTTCACTCACTCCACTTTGCACGGAAACCAAACCTTGGCCTCAAGACCTGTGATGGCCATCAGGAGCTGCTCAACTACCTGCGAACAGACCTGATTGAGGTGGCAACCCGGCTGCAAAAGGGAGGGCTGGGCTACATGGACAAATGTGATGAGTTTGAGGAGAGGGTGAGTGACCACACAGGCATACTAGTATCCGCAGCAAAGAGGTACTTGTATGGCTACCAGCTGTAGTACAAAGGGGATGTTAGCACAGTGTTTCTTTGTTAATAAACAGTCATTCAGGATCCATGAATTGATTCCCAGCAAAGCAGAGCTAGTAAAATCGCTGCTTCCTCTTAGTTTAATGTCAAAATGAAGGTTTGGCTTAACGCCATTTGTTTTCTTTGTTCCATTGAAAGGGGACAGACTAAAACTCATGGGTCCCAGCCCAGCAAAGCACAGTTGTTCCAAACCAATGTTGTGCAGATATTTTGGATTTGCACTCCACATTAAGAACATATCATCAGGCTTTAAAAGAGCAACTTGTATTTATCCTTTAAAAATGCCTTTCTCAACTGAGATTATAAACTCTTGTTCAACCTCTCCACACAAATAGGATTGTTTCCATCATCCCTCCAAGGATGATGTCAGGAGCAAGATTCAGTTAACCAGGAAGATTATGGAAAGTACAGGAGGGAATTGGAAAATTAATACAGGAGGCAAAGAGCGGTTACAAGAAAAGATTAGCCGGCAACATTAAAGTGAACCCTAAAATATTTTAGAAACATAAAGTGAAAGTGGTTAGCTAGGGAAAAAGTTGGGCCTATTAAGAACCCAAAGGGAAATCCTCATGTAGAGGCAGAGGACATGGCTAAAGTACTAAATGAGTGCTTTGCATCTGTCTTCACAAAGGAAGTGGATGATGTGAAGGTTGCACTAAAAGAGGAGGGGGAAGTTATGGACAGGATAGTAATAGGTAGAGAAGATGTACTAAAAAGATTATCATTACTGAAAGTTGGAAAGTCACCTGCTCCGGATGGAATACATCCTAGGTTGCTGAAAGAAGCAATGGTAGAAATTACAAGGCATTGATCGCAATCTTTCAATCCTTATTGGATACAGGAGTAGTGCTGGAGGACTGGAGAGTCACTAATGTTATGCCACTATTCAAGAAAGAGGAGAGGGATAAACCAGGAAACTACAGGCCCGTCAGCCTAACATCAATGGTAGAGAAATTATTGGAAACTATTATCAGGGACAAAATAAACTTTAATTTGGAAAGGCACGGGTTAATCAAGGAGAGCCAGCATCGATTTGTTAAAGGCAAGTCGTGACTGACTAACTTGATTAAATTCTTTGAGGTAACAGAGAAGGTTGATCAAAGTTAGAGCAGTAGATGTATATATGGACTTTTGGGTGCTTATTAAGAAGATGGAAGCCCATGGAATTAAGGGGAATCTGGTGGTATGGATACAAAATTGGCTCAGTGATGGGAAGCAAAGGGTGGTGGTGGATGGATGTTTCTCAGACTGGGAGATGGTTTGCAATGGTGTTCCCCAGGGGTCAGTTTTGGGCCTGTTACTCTTGTCAATTTTTATAAACGACCTACACTCGGGTGTAGGGAGCAGCAATATAAAGTTTGCAGATGATGTGAAACTTGGCAAAGTAGTAGATCATGATGAGGTTAGTTATAGGCTTCAGGATGACATAGGCAAGATGGTGAAATGGGCAGAAGCATGACCGGTGGCGTTCATTGCAGAGAAGTGTGAAGTGATGCACTTTGGGAGGACTAATATGGAAAAACAGTATATTATAAATGACATGATTTTGAAAAGTGTAGATGAGCAGAGAGACCTTGGTGTCCATATAGACACACATCCTTAAAGGTGGCAGGGCAAGTTGATAAGGTGGTTAAAAGCATATGGGTTACCTGGGTTTATGAATAGAATATAAAAGCAAAGATATCATGCTATCCCTCAATCAACATAACAAAAACAGATTATCTGGTCATTATCACATTGTTGTTTGTGGGAGCTTGCTGTGTGCAAATTGGCTGCCACGTTTCCCACATTATAACAGTGACTACACTCCAAAAGTACTTCATTGGCTGTAAAGCGCTTTGAGACGTCCGGTGGTCGTGAAAGGCGCTATATAAGTGTAAGTCTTATTTATTTTTATGCTAGAACTTTACAAATCACTGGTTAGGCCTCAGCTGTAATATTGTGGACCGTTCTGGTCACCACACTTCAGGAAAGATGTAAAGACCTTAGAAAGGGTGCCGAGGAGGTTTACCAGGATGTTACCAGGGCTGAGGAGAGGTTGGAAAAGTTAGGACTGTTCTCCTTGGAACAGAGAAGGTTAAGAGGTAACCTAATAGAGGTTTTCAAGATGATGAGATGTTTTGATAGCGTAGACAGAGATAAACTATTCCCTCTGGCGAGTGGATCAATAACTAAAGGTCATAGATTCAAAATATTGGCAAAAGTTATAGAGGGGAGATGAGACATTTTTTCTCTAAGTTGTCGAGATCTGGAACGCTCTACCTGAAAAGGTGGTGGAAGCTGATTCATAAATAATTTTAAAAGCGAGTTGGACAGGTGCTTGAGGATGAGGAATTTACAGGGTTACAGACAAAAAGCGAGGATGTGGAACTATGCACGACTTCTTTCAAAGAGTGGCCTCCTTCTGTGCTGTAAGTTTCTATGATTCTTGATAAATGCCCAAGGATGCTGCCTCCAAAAAGTCTGTGCCCTGTGTGGATAGGTGATCTCTTAGTTCTCTTCCTGTTGGCAGTAGATCACTTTGTTTCACACAAGAACTATTTCTACTTGTAGGCGTTCACTCAGCTGCTGATCTGCTATCAGTGGTGCCTCTGCTCCTATAGCTGGTTTCCAAGCTTGTGACTGAGGTGTGAGCAATTTTATTACCTCCATCATTTCGACCTTTGTGCCATTTGAAGTGGCCATTTTGGCTCCAATTTTGGTATTAACCATGGTAGGTTCTGAGCCTTGGCAAGAAGCAGCTGCAGCTCACCCACCAACTCCAGCAGGGTGGTGGCTGAGATGCCATTGTGCTGTTCCCTCAGCCACTGAAGGCTTGTCCCAATATATGGTTGTTTTTGTTTTCAGGGCCACTGAATGGTGCAGTTAGATACTGGCCTTTTACCTTTTGGGACCTGGGTTCAAACTCGGCCTGGTCAGATCGGATGCAAAATCCTTCGTTTGTTGCCTATAAATGTTTAGGCAGAACCAGCCAAGTTCTTGTGGACATGGCTCATAGCCCCAAACTGACCCTAATTTGGGGCTTGATTAGAAATCTCATTCCCGATGCTGGGTGTGGGAAATGGCAAAATATCGCACTGGTGCTGTAAGGGTGCGCTTCTGAGGCTGGGACTGAGGCATCTGACCTGGAATGTTGACACCGTGTACCTGAAATTTCTTTGCACCATCATCCCTTACTTTGAGCCCAAAATTAACATCAAAAAGTTATGTGCGCTAACCCCTCCTTGAACCAGGGGTTAGCACGTCAAGTACAGACAATGTGGTTAGTCGTCTGACCAGAGGAAAAACTAAAGTGCCTTCAGAAAGTCAGCTGGGTAAACGGGATAAAAGCTTATCCTGGCAAGCCACTTGCCAAATGTCAGAGGAGGAGAGGAAGGACTCTCCAAATGGGGGTGGGGTGCTTACTCTTGTTTGGTACTCCAAATGTGGGAGAGCTTATTCATTGGCACTCTCCAAATGTCACCGTAGAGAGAGCTTCTGCAGCATCCCTCCCTTTCCCTAGCCCACCAAGCTATGGTTTTCCCCCTGCCCTAATTCTGAACTCTCGTCTTTCTCTAGTATTTCTCCTATCTCCCCTTGAGCTCTCCCCAAGCTCATCTTGACAATGAGACCGACCTCCTGCTCTCTTCCCACTAAATTGCTGACCACACTAGTTCCCTTTCTGGCCCCCACGCTAGTTGATATTGTAAACGGTTCCCTATCCTTTAGTACTGTCCAGCTCCCTTTCAAATCTGCTGTCATCATCCCCTCTCCTTTTTAAAAAAAAAAAAAATAATAATTATCCTTAACCACTCTGTCCTTCCAAACTACCACCTCATCTCCAACCGCCCTTTTACTCTTGTCCTTGAACATGCTGTCACCTCCTCAATCCATGCCCATATTTTCACAATTTCATATTTGAACCCCTCCTATCAGTTTTCTGCCCCTGCCTCTGTACTGAAATGGCCCTTATCAAAGTCACACATTACATCCGTGCTGCACTATCCCTCCTTGTCTTTATTGACCTATCTGCAGCCTTTGATACGGTTGACCATACCATCCTACTCCAACACCTCTCCATTGACTAGCTGGGTGGGACTGCCCGCGCCTGGTTCCATTCTTATCTATCTAGTCGTAGCCAGAGAATCATCTGCAACGGCTTCTCTTCCCACACGCACACTGTTACCTCTGGTGTCTGCCAAGGATCCATCCTCGGCCCTCGGCGACATCATCCAAAAACAGATCACATTGCATATGTACGCTGATGACACCCAGCTCTACCTCCCCACCACCTCTCTCTAACCCTCCACTGCCTATGATTTGTCACGCTGCTTGTCCACCATCCAGTATTGGATGAGCAGAAATTTCCTCCAGTTAAATATTGGGAAGACCAAAGCCATTATCTTCAGCCTCCGCCATAAACTCCATTGTCTAGCCACCAATTCCATCCATCTCCCTGGCCACTGTCTGAGGCTGAATTGAACTAGACTGTTCTCAACCCCTACATCCTATTTGACCCTGAGCTGAGCTTCCAACCCCATATCCTATCCATTATCAAGATAGCCCTACTTCCAACTCTGTAATATGTCTCCGCCTCTGCTTCAGCCCATCTACTGCTCAAACCCTCATCCTTTGTTGCCTCCAGACTTGACTATTCCAATGCTCTCGTGGCTGGCCTTATAATTGCCACGCTGCGTAAACTTGAGCTCATCCGAAACGATGCTGCCGTATCCTAACTGGCACCAAGTCTCATTCTCCCATCACCCCTGTGCTCGCTGATCTGCATTAGCTCCCAGTCCAGCAGCGCCTCAAATTTCAAATGTTCTTCCTTGTGTTTAAATCCCTCCATGGCCTCGCCCCTTCCCTATCTCCATAACCTCCTTCAGCCCTACAACCCTCTGAGAACTCTGCATTCCTCCAATTCTGGCCTCTTGTACATCCCTGATTTTCTTTGTCCCACTATTGGCGGCCCCAAGCACTGAAATTCCCTCCCTAAACCTTTCTACACCTCTCTTCCTTTTAAGACACTCCTTAAAACATCTCTTTGACCAAGCACCCTGTCCTAATATCTCCTTATGTGGCTCAGTGTCAAATTTGTTTAATAATGCTCTCATGCAGCGCCTTGAGACATTTTACTACGTTAAAGATGCTATATAAATGCGAGTTGTTATTGTACAGGAATTGCAATCTCCAAATGGTGGAGGGGAGATATTTTATACTTGTAGGGCACTCTCCAAGTTGGGGGGGTGGAGGTTGTTGAGTGCTGGAGAGCTTATAATGACACTGGTAGTAAACTCTCCTGATGTGGTAGAACAGCTTTTCCTGGCTGGGGACTCTCCAGACAGAGGGAGGGAAGAGCTTATACTGGTGCTGGCAGGGGACTCCAGTATCTGGTGGGCAGGATGAGGTGAGGAAAGCTTGTTTATAAGTACGCTGGCAGTCAACCCTCCAGATGGGTGAAGAACTTATACTGGCAAAGGGACTCTCCACATACATTTCCCTTGTAGCACGTATGTCAAGTATAATTTAGTTACCACAAAGATTCTCGCTATAGCAGGGAATCATGTGGGCTAGCATATATAACATTAGTCAGCTGTCTATTCTTCTGCACAAGTTGCCCATAGTCATGTTTGATATGGGGCCAGGTTGGCTTCTTAAATAATTGTTCTCTGTTTTGTGTAGCTGAGCTCTTATCTTTCCACCTGATATGTCAGTCTTGGCTCAGTTGGTAGCACACTCGCCTCTAAGTCAGAAGGTTGTGGGTTCAAGTCCCACTCCAGGGACTTTGAGCACATAAGAACTTGGACTGACAGTCTAGTGCAGTGCTAAGGGAGTGCTGCACTGTCGGAGGTGCCGTCTTTCAGATGAGACGTTAAACCGAGGCCCCGTCTGCTTCCTCGGGTGGACGTAAAAGTCCCATGGCATTATTTCGAAGAAGAGTAGGGGAGTTATCCCCGGTGTCCTGGCCAATATTTCTCCCTCAATCAACATAAAAACAGATTTATCTGGACATTTTCACATTGCTGTTTGTGGGAGCTTGCTGCGCGCAAATTGGCTACCGTGTTTCCCACATTACAACAGTGCTTCATTGGCTGTAAAGCGTTTTGAGACGTCCGGTGGTCCTGAAAGGTGCTATAGAAATGCAAATCTTTTTCTTTCTTTCTGATATACAGAAAAGATGACTAAAGCTTCAATTTTTTAGTAAGGGAGGAGGGAGAAGATGCACAAGAGGTTGGAGCCAGATACAGAAAATTCAGGATGGAATTGTAGATCTGGGAGAGGTTGCAGGGCTAGGAAGTAGTGAGGGATTTAAACACGGTGAGAATATTAAATTTGAGGCATTGGGCAACCGGGAGCCATTGTCGGTCAGTAAGGATAGGGATGATGGGCAGGTGTGACTTGATGTGGCATAGGATAAGAGCAGCATAGTTTTGGATGACTGAAGTTTACAGAGGGTTGAGGATAGGAGAGCAGTTAAGAGAGCATTGGAATAATTGAGTTTTGAGGTGGCCAAAGTATGGATAAGGGTTTCCGCAGCAGAGGGGCTGGTAGGTGTTGCTATGGAGTTGAAACATGTGCCCTTTTTGATGGAGAGGATGTGGGGTCAGAAACTCTGCTTGGGATCGAACAAGACACCGAAGTTGCGAACAATGGTTTCGGCCTGATACAGTGGCCGGGGATTGGTGGGGAAGTTGGAGTCAATAGGGAGGGTATGGAATTTGTGGTAAGGATCAAGACTTTAGTCTTAATATTTAGCTGGTATGTCTGAAGGCAGGATCAGGGGCATGCTGCTTCATGAGTGACTAGCCTGCTGACGCTTGCTAGTTTGGCTGGTACATGAAGGTTGGATGAGCTACTGGAGGGCAACTGGAGCTATATACCCGACAGAACTCAGCAGCTTTTAAAAGTCAAGTGGTCAAAATTGGCACAAAAAACAACTGTAGTCCCATCATTCTGGGCTTGATTTGAACCAAAGGTGAAAGGAAACCAGAGTTGGCCCCCCCGTCGTCATCACAATCTGGTTTCTGTGAATCTAATCTAATATGGACTTTATCCAATATGCACACGGTGGATTTAGAATCCAGTGGGATTTGGGAGAAATTAGGCTGTGTACTATATAACCCGGGTATGAATAAATCGACATAAATGAATGCTGGGATAATTTGTGTGAGATATTTGTGCAGAGTTGGTGGAAGCTGTAGTATTAGCCGTAGTGATACAGTAACTGTGTTTGTATGTAATGCTGAAGCATTTACTGAGTTTGCTGGCTGCCCTGATGGCTCAGTTGGTAAAGTTAGTGTATAACTGAGCTATGCCGATCAGAAGGCCCCGGTTGAACTCCTAGCCTGTGCTGAGTTAGCTAATCTCCGCTAGGGTGGCAGTAGGGGCATCAGAATCCCTTGGCTAGGGAGCAGGAAAACTGGTCAGTGGTCCTGCCCCTGGTCAGCCTTCATTGACACCTGCTGGAGATTTGTATGTACAGCTTGGATCAAATGTCCCCACACTGGTATAGTCTTCAGCGCTCAATGCAGAGGTTCCCATGAAGATTGCCACATGGCCGAGGTATCAGGCAATATGTTGGTGCACGTGGAATTTTCAGTGCTGCCATTGAATGATGCCTTTAGGGGGAGGAGAGAAAAAATCATCTCGCCAGTGGTTCAGCGAATTTATCCATTAAGAAAGAACTTGCATTGATGTTTATGTTCATGACCTCGGAATGTCCCAAAGCACATTGCTGCCAATGATTTACTTCTGAGGCTTAGTCACTGTTGTTTTCCAGAGAATTGTGGCAGCCAGTGACTAGTTAGTTACACAATGATGAGTTCATCTTTCTAGTGGTGTTGGTTGAGTTAGCCAGATCACTTCTTGCTCTTTTTCCACTGGTGCCATAGGATCTTTTAGTTGAGCCATATAGAGGGCAGGCTTGGACTCGGCTATGTTGGCCCTTGTCCCCTCTCTTCTCACCCCCAACTGGTGGTCACATGCCTGCTAACATTTGCTATCCAGGCTCGTGTGAATGGCAGCGGGGCAACGTACTGGAGTCAACCTACTGTCAGTAGGGCCATACTCCAATAAAGAGCTGAGTCGAGGAGAGGGAAATAATTTAATAGTTAGAAAAATCAATGCTTGCTAATCTTCTGGTTGTACCCTCTACCAGGTACGCTCATTGGAGAGTCTGAAGGATTTGGGAGAGTGTGTGATCACACTGCAGGAGTGCATAATAAAGAAATTCCTGCAAGGTTTTATGGCCCCCAAGCAGAAGAAGAAGAAGGCAGGGGAGGAAGCAAAAGTAGAGGAAGTGGATGAGGAGAAAAAAATGGCTGAAGAAGCTAAGGTAAGTTGTGGAATTTCATGCTGGCGGCTGAGAAAAGCTTCGATTGGGGTATAGTTAGTCGGTTACTTCACTCACCTGAGCATTCTACTTAATTGAAGTCTAAAAGAGTGGAACTGTGCTTTGCCCCAGATTATCGCCTGCGGCCCCGGGCTGTGCATCCCCCGCTTCCTTCGTCCCACCTTATCTTCAGCTGTCTAAGCCCTATACTCTGGACTGCCCTCCCTAAACCTCTCTGCCTCGCCACCTCTTTCTCTTCCTTTAAGACGCTCCTTAAAACCTACCTCTTTGGTCAAGCTTTTGGTCACCTGTCCTAATGCCGCCTCCTTTGGCTCGGTGTCAGTTTTTGTCTGATTACACTTCTGTGTAGCACCGTGGGACATATTACTGCATTAAAGACACTATAACAATGTAACTTGTTTGTTTCTCAGAATGGCCAAGTGAAAGAAGCACCTCATTGGCGTGTTGTCACCAGTCTTTACCTTAACCATACTGATAGGTTAAAGGGAATATCACATTTACACCAATATACTTTAATATTGTATGGTATGCTGCTTGTGGATATCTAATTCATCACCACACATTGGTCCCACTGCCACTACTTCACCCTAGTTTCAAAATTCTGTCTCCAGTTTTTGAAAGAAATGTATTGTGCAGTTCAAGTGAACATAATATGGAAATTTCACACTCCATTAAACTTTGATGAAATCTTAGAGATTGCTATATTGTGCCCTATTAAGTTCTTCTACATGGGACAGAATGATGGGTGCAAACCGTCTGTTATTCAGCATGCTGTCAGTGTTGTGTGGCTGAATACAGCTGTAGTTGCATTGTGTAGAAGTGACCAGCAGGTGGCAATGTGAGTTAGTGTTACAACAGGATAGTCATTCACTAATTCTGGAGAGGCGCCAGCATGGACAACGGGCAGTAATCGATTACTCACTTATGAAGCGGGGTATTATGCTACTAGTTTTGCTTCTGTCATGAGGCTGGTTCTACTTTAGGGTGTTGGTGTTATTCCATAGTAATCAGTTATTGCTGAATAAACACATGAATTTAATCCAGCCGTGTGTGAAGAGTACTGATCATTAATCTCCACTTGTCTACCCAGTGGCAGCAAGAGTAGATTGTAAACTGAATCAAACTATCGGGATAAACTCTGGTGTACTTTGGAGAGTAGCAGATGGCAGGGAGTGATTTCAATGTTATTTTCACTGCTGGGTCCAAAAGAAATTGCCATTTTTTCCCTTCTCCCCCTAACCTGTTGCTGGGATAATGGGCGAAACTTCTGGAGTGTAAAACTGGTGGCATTGGATCGGCCGCCCGTTATGCACCTTGACCAATTTTCATTTCTATCGACTGTGCCGAAGTTGTAAGTTCCGCCTGTGGGTTCCACGGGTAACAGCAGCCACACAGTGCCTCATTAAAGTGGCTATTCTGCATCGGTGAGCCTGGACACTGAAAGCTGTTTTGTCACGAAGGCATCACCACTAGGCCTGATCCTATTCACCTGACCGTCCCCTTCCTCGAGTCACTAGAATAAAGAGCAGAACCTCTTTTTCATCTTTCTATCTTCCCCCCCCTCCCCATATCCAGGGGTGCTGCAGCCATTTGTAATACTCGAACTGCTATCCCTACTGAGAACAGCGAACTCCGCATAGAGCTGAGATCAGCCCTGGGAACTTCCAGTCTGGTGTTACTACCTTGCAATCCAGCCCCAGAATGTTTTATTCTAATGCATTACCTGATGATTACTTTATTTATTGATAAAACTAGAAGTGATTCATCCACTTGTGTCAGGTTGTTGCACTTCAAAAACTAAATAAAACCTGAGCATAGAATTGACACTGTAGGCATTACAAGGGTGTAATCTAATTCTGGGATTGTTAAATCAGTCAAATTTCAATACAACCTAGACCCCTCAATTACTTCACAACCCTGTAATTACTTCCATGTCCTATACAGTCCAAGTGAAATGTATTGGCTTTGCACCTTGTTGAGGTAGCTCGTGTGGGTGTACAGTGGGTGCAGCTGTTGTTGAATGACAAAACAGCTGTTGAATGGCAGTTCTGTGTGACAGCTTACTGTGGGGTGGGGGGGAAATCAAGGGTTGTGCTAAAACATAAATAGTCTTTTCCCTTTCTTGAAAATTGGCAGTAAATATTTTAATTGTACAGGGAATTTCAGTGTACAAGAAAGTGAGGATATCTCTCAGTATTGAAGTTGTTAGATTGCCACTCAAATTCTCAGTTCCATCAGAAGTTGTGCTTTCTATGGTGCATGGTCAGTGAATCTAGGAAATATTTGGTTCCCTATTGTCATGTATACACTCTCCCTGTATCCTCTCTGTTGAAATCAAGACTCATTGCACCTACTCTAATTCATGTTTTTATAGGATTTCAAAACTTTGGAACTGATATCTTGTCTTGCTTTCTTCCTACAACCTTTTTTAGGTTTTTAAAACCCAAGTTTGCATCACCTAATTACAACTGGTTTATTTCACCTTCCCTTTTACTCTATTCAACCTTGGTGGAGTCCTGCACTCTGTCTTACCATGCACCTTAGTTTTTCCAATTAAAAAAAAAACCCCATCAAACCCCCCTAAGTTTATGTATAATTAGTAATAAGCTGTTCTAATGACTAGCATGTTTTAACCAGGTGCTTTGGTTCACTGGTAAATGAGTGTGTAACTGAGCCTTGCAGACCAGACTGTGTGAGGTTCCGTTGCCGGTCCATGCTCTGTGAGCTGCCTTCAATTAGCATGGCAGGATGGGTACTACGATTGGCCTTGGTGTGCCTGGGCTTGGGTTCACACGTGCTATCTCTTAGCCTCTGCTAGGATGTGCTTATCTAGTGAGGTTATGATTGGAATCTGACCCTCCCAAGATAGAAGAGCCACCCAACACTCACCGTCTAGGCTCACAGTTGAAGATTGGCCACTTGGGCTTGGTAGGACTGAGAGAACCTGCTTTGGGGGTGTCTTGTGATGGCTGTTTCCAACTATTTTTATTTGCATCAGGTTTAAAGGTGAAAAGATGCCTAGAAAATTTCTGTATAAAGTACTTCATCTCTACAATTCTTCAATGCATCTAATTTTTGAGGTGTTCACGTTAATCCTAGCTATACGATGATGTAAACCAGGAGTGTAACCACCATTGTGATCATAAATGATTGTCCATGTTTTTCGCACGTGTTTCATTCTCTTTGAAGGTAGACAAAGAAAACATTTGATAAGACGAGGCCAGATATGAATAATTAAGCTGCTTTATTTCACAGCAAGTAAATATAGACTAACAGTCATTATTGAATTTGCTTATTTTGAAGAGAGCAGGCTATTTTTGTGCAATAATACAAAATTATGCTATGCTTCTCCACGTCAATGGGTTGCCTTCACTTAAACAAAATACCTTCTATCTACTCTTCTGTATGCTTCTTTTGAGCCTGGCCAAAGCTTGCCATTGCAGCTTTCTGTTTGAAGATTTAACTGGTTTTGCAGCCTTTGCTAGACCTCCCTGACTGCCTGTGTCTCTGTTTATTTATCACCCGTGCTTCGATCCAGAAAGGACCAGTGACTTTTCCTGGTTCTAAAGTTTCTTGTTGTGTAATTGCCTCTTCACCAACTTACCCCACAGGTTGCTTCCGCCCTGGAGCTATGGAAAAGTGCTATCCAAGAGGCTCAGACCTTCTCTCGTATGCATGTGTTGCTGGGAATGCTGGATGCCTGTATCAAATGGGACATGTCAACTGAAAATGCCCGCTGTAAAGTGTGCCGTAAGAAGGGTAAGCACTGCAGTTACTGGACTCTCCTCCGTGAATTGATTTTTAAATTATAAGTGTCAGGAAACCAGTAGAAAGATGTGTTTCAATGGACCTCTTCACAAGTATAGATTAAAAAGAAATACAAAACTGATCAATTTGTATCTGAAGGAGAAAACCTAGCTTAATGATGTGGTTTAAGACTACCAACAACTTCTAAGGAAGATTTTCATACAGGAATATTATCTGACCTTTCTGTTGTCAGATGCTGGCAGACCTGCTTTGTGTTTTGGGCATTTTTGAGATTTATTTCGGATTTTGCCCAAATACTATGTTCTGAGCATTATCTCATTCACAGAGCACCAACTCCACCTCATTAACAAAGTACTGCTCATTTTTCTTGGCTTCTGTGTTCATATCAAATAAAAATGAACTTGAAAGGGGTTAGAAAGTCTCGTGGAAATGCTTTTTGTCTAAAGTGACCCTCCTGTTAACAAAAGCAGTACCTTTAGCTTAAATTTGTCTTACTTTTTACACACCATCAATTTTATTGGTGCCATGCTGACCGTGTAAAGGTTTCCCTGCTCGCTTACTGCTGTGTCCTGGAGTAACTCTGCAAACGGCGGGGGGAGATCACCATTTCAAATGAAGCTGAGAGCTACTTAGGGGCCCACCCACACCATGCAAATAGATGTGGAAGAAATTTAAGGTATTTCATTCTACAATGGAAAGGGTAATGCTTTTGAATAAAAGCTACTCCCTGTAGACTTTCCTTCTGCTTTATTTTTTAAATTGGTCTAATTCCTGTTTAACAAGATCAAGACTGCAGCTTTTGAGGTTAGGACTGAAATATTGGGTTTCTGTTGGGGTGCAACAAATGTAACTAGTGTTTTTACTTTTAAAACCTTGATTTATGAAGTTGCTAATAAAGCTGAATCATTCTGGTGATTACTTCCAGTTACACCTCCCTCAAACTGGGCAACCCAACTGCATATGGGGGCATTCCTACATCCCCCTCAAACTCTCCATTTCTCTGGCTCTAGCCTCTTTCCCATCCTTTTACCACACCATTCACAATCCATCTGGGATCCACTCTCTAAATTCCCTTCCTGAACATCGCTGCCTCTTCACTGCCTCTTTCTTAAATCCCACCCTTTTGAACACCCCTTCTATAAAGTGCCTTGGGATACTTTTCTACATTAAAAGGTGCTTTATGAATGCAAGTTATTGTTTTGTTAGGTTAGTAGTGTGAAGTAGGGTGGGGCATCAACACAGGTAGTGTGAAGTGTTTGATTTGTCAGTGGTTAGTTCAAAGCACTTGATCTACTTTGCAATTTCTAAGTGGGATTTCATTGATAAAATGGAATGAGTTCAGCAATGTGTGCATCTGAAAGCAATTTGTCCCCCCCGTAACTCAATGCATCATTGCTTTTTTACTTATTCATATTATTTGGATGTCTTGGGAAGATCTATGAAGTGGTAGCATTGCTCTCTGGTTCGCCTGTGTATTCATAAACTCTCCAGTAAATCAAGGGCTTGTCCAAAATGTGACTAGAGTGTTTCATCAGACTGTTTTTTCCTGTAAACAGGAGCTGGGTAGCCTTGTTAATGTGAAGGTTTGAAATTGGCTTGGAACTGAGAAAAAGAGAATTTTGTTCAGTTTAAATTTTTACGTGAGTGTGTGGGATGTTCTGGTTTGGGTTTCACAGGGCCAAGGTCGACACCTGTACCCCATTTTCCCGTTGAGTGTGTGCCTACAACTAATAGTAACATTATTTAGAAACCTATTATAGTTCTCTGGGATCCCAAGGAGAATTTATTTGATTCTTTTAACATTTTACTATATATTATGAAAGCATAATTGTTCTTGGTCTTTATTTCAGAAGACTGACTTAACTCTAAGATATGTATACATTTTCCATGGTCTGTAAACCCAGATGTGTGTGGCTGACGTTTTGTTTTGTTGCTCCCCAGGTGAAGATGACAAGCTGATCCTGTGTGATGAATGTAATAAGGCTTTCCACTTGTTCTGTTTGAGACCAGCCCTCTATGTAATACCAGATGGAGAGTGGCTCTGTCCAGCTTGTCAACCAGCCACAGCCAGGCGTGGCACACGTGACAGGTAACCATACAGCTAGCTTACCGCTGCAGTGTCTGTTGTCTTCTGATCTTCGATCATCTTTTACACAAATGATACTGCTGCTGAAGTGGATTCCAACTGATGCAACTGTCTGTAAAAGTTTTTTAAAACCCTTGCCTATGCTTTTTATTTGCATACAGGGTCATATTAGATCAGCCCACTGGGTTGTTTTGGGTTGAGTTCTTGTATAATCAACGCAGGGCAGTTCCTCTGACCAGTGATTTACTTGAGTTATGTGCAGCTTAACGCAGCTCAGTTTTTTTAAAAAAGACTGTTTATCTTGTGTCCACTGTCTCATTCTGTACCTAGCTGCCCTTTTCCTCTCTGCAGTCCACCTCTGGCCATAGCGCAGAGCTGGAAAGCTGTGAATTGAGGCCCAGGGATCCATAATCGCCGAGGAGTTGGGGATTGGGCCATTTTGGGAGCACAGCTGCCCTTGGCTAGTCTAGCCAGAGATTCTGCTGTTCAGTCAATGTGGAAACTAGTGACAACACACTGAGCATGACTGTGTCCAATCATTGAGTGTGTGATTGGTGTGAGCACAGTGCTTTCTCTGTACTGGTGCTTTAAAATGAGGTTTTATTTTTAACATGAAGCTTTGAAATTGTCTTAAAAGTGACTTATTTGGGTTTTTTGGAATTCAGGTGACCAAATGTTTTACTTGGGAGCAGGGAGTTTGCATTGATTTTTGTTGCAGAAATTGAGTTGTTGCCCTCCATTCTTCCTCAATGGGTAGGAACAGAAGGGAAGGAGGGATGTTTTTCTAAGTATTGCCAGAACAAAACTCACACTGATTCAGTGCATAAATCTATTTTTCTGTTTAAAAACTGCAGCTTGCCAATTGAAATGTCTAATCTAGTTAGTAATGTTTGAGTGTGTGAGCCTAAAACCATATATTTTAAGTAAAAATGTCTCCCTGCTGTCACTTTCTTTTAGAAATTATGCTGAGGAGGAAGATGAAGACAATGAGGAGGAGGAAGAGGAGGAAGAAGAGGATGAGGAGGAGGAAGAGGAGGACGACGACTATGAGGAGCGAGGAGGGCCCAGACTTCGATGTAAGTTGTGAACTTGGCCGTCTGCTTCTAGGGAATAATTTTGAACATTTAGCGGATTGGGTTTTGAATTTGGAGTGACCAGTTTGTGTTTGACTGGAATTGAGGGTCCCGTCTCCGCCGCCTCCCCTAAATTACTTTATTGTGTAAGCCACTAAGTGCTATGATTCAGATCTGGACAATTCAAGGGAATTAAACTGTCAGACGTGAGGGTTTTTATTTTGTTTTACAAATTAATCAAACCAGCACTTGACTATTTCTTTTCTTACATTTATCTGCAATAACACCTGCTTCAAATTTAAAAATTATTGCGTCTCCTACAATACTGTCATTCCCAAAATACATTTTTTCCCCCATCGTGCAGAAATCTGAAAAGTACGGGTATCTTTGTACTTTTTGCCTGTTTTGCTCTAGATTGTCTGCTTGTAGCTGTACAGAACAGCTGGGGCGACTCCCTCTAGTGCGGTTCCTTGGAAATTTATGTGGGGAGATTTGAGTGTCTCATCGTTTCATGGGTACTGTGCGTTGGAGCTGCAAAGCCCTGCCCTTGACCTGTGCTGAGTTTAATTTAAAGATATTAATTACAGTTTCCTCACATGAACAACAACATTACCGTAATGAATGGAATTGAATAAGCAGCATGGAATTAACCAGGAAAAGTAAAATTAACCCGGTGTAGCATTGAGCTATACAGCCCAGGAATGTCCCAGGTTCATTCCATACTTTGCGCTGCTTAGCTCAGCAGGGGTGCTACAAATGGCCTTAGTGATTCTTGCGCTAAGGAAAGATCAACCAGACTTCCATGTCCTAATTATCATCCAGTGACTGCGTGGATTTTGGATTAGAACAGTGTCTGGTTCAGCCGTGTATTTGTTCATGGACAAGGTACTGGAGGAGCCTCTGGAACTGTACTAACATAAGGCCAGCAAGAGAGGAGAACATTGTGGGGGAGTTTCCTTTAAAACTAAAGTTTCCATTTTAATACTAATGAATTTCAGCATAATCCTGCTATTTATTTTAATTTGGACATGGGGGCGAGTATGATGGGGTGAGAGAGTTGGTAGTATGCAGCTTCAACTCAAACAAAAGCTTTGCTGGAATGCCACTTGAGTGGCGAGCATGAAAGGATCTGTGTGCCAGCATAGTGATCGCATATGAATCTTGCTCTTTACAGCGAGACCCAGGAAAGCTGCCAAAGGAAAACCAGCCCCTCAGGCCCGTCCTCAGAGGCAGGCCAAACAGCCGGGGAAGAAACAGTCCCCACACGGTCACGGCAGAAACACCCGACACAAGACATCACCTGTCAACGGCGTGGACATTGATGAGCTGGTGAGTGCCAAGCTGCCAAGTGCCAGAATTTCAGGGCTGGCAACAAGAGAGTTATAAAATGAACAGGTGTTTGTCTGCAAGGGCTTTAATCTTGTATTGTGTACTGCAATCCAGACTCCAGATAACAGATATTCAACTCCATGGAGACAGACCAAACTAGGTTGTAGCTTCTTGAGCAATGCCTCAAGGAAAACATGAGGTCGTTTTTGTTTTAAACAAAAATGTGTGTGCGTTCTCTCCTTTACTTTCTAACCACCAATTCATTTTTCATTTGATCTGTTTACTTTAGATTTTATTAAATCTAAAGCAATGCTTATATAAATGTCAGATGTAATGCAGGATACATGTTAGCCTTGTTATCAGTTGGGGAGCAGGGAAGTGAGCACAGGATTGTTCATCCCGAAGACTGACATGGTACAGGCCCTCAAAACCTGATTCCATAAGTCAGCACCTTCAGCGGGAGAAGGAGTGATGACATATTAATGTTCCTGATATTGGGGATAGAAATTTTAAAAACTAATAATCTGTAGCGAGATCGAACTATACAAAGTAACATGCAGCATTTCATATTTCAAAGCATTTTGCACAAACCCCCCCCCCCCCACCCCCAGTTACTGAGCTGTACAAGCCAGAAAAGTCTCCAGCTGTGCTGATCTTACTGGGCACTGGTAGAGTTGGTCTCAGCCAGCCTGGATTTGGGAGGAGAATTGCCTGCGGTTCCACATCCTAGTTCTCCAGTCCCCCCAGGGAAGTATGTGAACATAACGTGAGGACTGGAGGTCCTGCAGTTGAATAGACAACAGTACTCATCAAGGCTTGCATGTGAAAATGGCCACATGGGTGAACTTCTGGCAGGCAACCTGCACCCAAAGAACTCTACCTCAGCAAAGAATCAACACTTTCAGGACGGGTAAAATGATCAAGGGAGAAACCACATCCATGAATTTGAGTTTCTTCAGAAGAAAATTGTTTACTACAGAAAAAGCATGGATTTACTTGACCAATTTTATACAGTCGGAATTGCCCCAACTAAAATTATGAAGTTTAGTCGAGATATGTATAGACTGAGCTGCCAAATAACAAGGACATCCACAGCAAATCAGATTCTGTTTGCGTTGTGATTGGGAGCTTTCGCAGAAACTGCCTTTCAATGGGTTTTGGATCCTTTGGAGACAGCATTGCAAGGCTGTTATCACTGGACCGATGCGCCGTAGATTGACTATCGGCAAAATCTGTCCTTCAAGACGGCAAACTGGATGAAGGACAGATGAGGCAATTGTGGCGCAGGTCCAAATCAGACCATGTCCAGTTTAATGCAAGATGCATGTTGGCCTCAGGCATGCTTTCAATCGGGGAGTGAGGATGTGGGCACAGGATTGTCCATCCTGATGACAGATCAACCATACAGGCCCCAAAACCTGATTCCAGACACCTGTGGAATTCTCATGGTCACCTACAGCGCAGAGTTGCCTGGCAGCTGCAAATGAAAGATTCTTTATATTTTAATGTAAAAAACTTAGCGACATGCTGGCTGTTCAGAGGAATTGCCAGAACTTGGGTGTGGGGACAAGGCATTCATTTCCCAAACATCGGCTTTCATTACTCACTTGAGGTCCTTGAAAGTAGTGAACAGCAGGGAGGCTCCTAAAGATTGGAGATGCAGTCATGATTCACATGATCTGATGTGATGAAGGCAGGTATTCTAACAGGGAATCTAATGTACTTGCCTCTTGTGTTTGCAATCTATTTGTTCTCTAACTCTGAATGCAAGATCTGATTTAGAGTGAATTCATCAAGTAGCAAATTATTATGCGTCCTCCCCTCCTCTCCCCCTGAAAGTAGTAATCAAGCTCCGTTATTAACCGTGAGGTTTTTTTTTTAAGTCACCTTGCCTGCCAGCTGTTGACACATTATTTCTCATTGGCTACAGTATGTTCACTCCCTACAACTTTGCTTTATTTAAAAATACATTTCCACGGATGAATTGTTGATGGATATTACACTCACTCCTTGGCAAGTGTAGAAATATCTCTCCTGCTGCAGCTTGTTGATATCTTCCAAACTAAGTTCAAAAAATTAACTAAAACTGTGACAAACCGAATACTCTGCCTCCCCAGGCCATGAGTATTTTTAAATGACAATGTTTACAGCATAAACAGGCTGGTATCCAGCCCAGCGCGTATAGCATGAGCATCAAGTGTACATGTAGCCAGAAACATTTGAACTATATCCCTGCAACCCTCCTTCCAAATAACCCATTAAACAGGAAAAAGGGAAAATGTACAGAAAATGCTGGCAATGAGTGGTGGGTCTGTTAGTTATCTGAAATGTTGTGGATGGGCTTAACCTGAGCAGATCTATTGAAGGGTCTGTGCCTGGCTCTTAAGATTCTGATGGGCCTGCTGTGTACTTCTCATATGTTCCTACTGTTTCAGATAGGCTAAATGGCCTCCTTTATATGTACTTGACTTTGTGTCTGTCTCCTTCCCACTGTCCTCTCTGTGCCTGTCAGTTTTGCTTTTCCCCTGCTCTTTCTGTATCTTTCCTACTCTTGTCTCCCACTTTCTGTCTGTAACTCTCCTTATTTTTCCATGGAGACCAGAAGCAAGACTCTAGGCCACATGGCTCTTCTCTCAGGCATCAGAAGAATCCTGAAATTCCTTTCGGAAGAGTGTGTGCATCATAGAAATGCGAATAAAATTATAGGCTAGAACCCTGCTCCCATCACCAAGTCTTTTAAGTTATTTTCTTGTAAAATTGGGAGCTGGGTTTGCGAGAGCTGGGTGGGGGTGCGGGGGGAATTCAGCGGATGGCCATCCTGCCTCTGCTCTTGGTCCCAGACCTGCCGCTGCTGCCACTGAGCTGCTTCAAAGAAGCTTACAAGGCTAAAAAGTTCAAATGCGAACCACAGTTGGTGTCTCCCACTCACTGTAGGATGCACAGGTAAGAGAAAAACATGAGGGGAACTGGTCTTGGAGAAAAGGTTTGGGACCTGGAAACGGGCAGGCTTGGGAAAGGGAGCCTGGGAGCAGAGCACCAGGCCACGGAAGGTAGCAAGGTAGCAAATAATGGATACCAAATCTTGCACCTGGTCCCCGCCAAGCATATCCTTAACAGCAGCCAATTAGAAGAAGGTACCTGTGACCAATTAGAGCTCAAATTGGTCGATAAGTGTTGTCCACAGATCATTCAGATCCCAGAAAATGGATATTCAGAGACAATTTAGCAGCCTTGAGGATTACCATTCTCTCTATCTCTTTTTCTACCCCACCACCCTCCCCCAAAGTGTTTCTTCTGACCCAGGGTCATGAAATTCTTCCTTTTGAGAAATTATTATTGGCATCCCAGCTATGCTGTTGGGTCTTCTCCTCCGACTTGGAGTAGGTCAAGTAGGAGACGCCGGGAAATTATTCTGGTCTTGACAAAGGGAACAAGAAATCAGCGGAAGATTTCTGACAAATATCTCGGCAGAGATGCTCTTGAACCCTTACACTTTGTGGATTATTGAGAGATGATTCATAGGTTGTTAAGAGGGTTTAAAATAGGACTAAATGTATCTGTAGGCTGGGGGGTCCAATTAGTATCAGAATTCCAACAATGCAGCCGCAGGCTCGGACTGTTTGTACTGCTGACAGTTGTTGCTGGCCTGCTGGGGTTAGTGAGAGTCGCAGCACTCTGACAGCTGTCCTGTTGTACTTCAGCCAAACAGAAGTGGGGTCGTCTTTCACGGGCGGCAATTATCAGGAGACCAAATAAACAGTATGTACAGACCCGACCTGATAATCCAACCTCATTTGTCACGGACAGATTCTGCAGGATAAACCAGTCCAGAGTGCATTGGGGTGTGTGTGTGTCTACACTCGTGCGCACATGTGGTAAGGGAGTAGTATAAGAAAAAAACATGATATTCCTGTTAATAGGAATTTAGTGAGATGTAATGGGCTTGTAAAATTTTCATACTTTGTTGGTTTGAACTGTGAAAGAACACCCATTGTCATCATAGATGTTTCTCTCCAAGCATTTGGAGCTGTGCTGCTGGTTACAGCTCTTATCACTGGTGATAGTCGTGGTAAAATACTGAAGATAGAACATCACACAAGTATGTTTACACAACGTTAAAGCATAATGCCTGAAGTGTGATAATGTATTGAAACCAATATGCTCAAACCTTGTGATTGAGGATTGCTTTGACACTCTTATTTTAATATTTATCAATTTGGCTTCAAATTGTAGAAGTGTGTTGCTGTTTGCATTATTGAACTGTATGATTAAAAAATATTCAGGGCCTTTTTTGGTCGGCTAGATTACGGATGCATGCTGTGACCTACCACCATGCACGAGTTTCCTAACCAAACTACTAAGAAATCCACACAGGTAGCGTTTCTATTGGCCTGTCATGGAGTCCACGTTCTCTGATCCTCGGGACACATCCCACATATCCAAGTGCAGAAATATTGTGTGCAGCTTGGCACGAGTCCGGGCTTGAGGATCCCCAAGTATGTGCAGGGGTACTGTTGGTGTTGAATCAGCTAAAACCATGCAGCCTGTCAACACCAAGTACTGGTTAGCTTCCTGCTCCTGTCCAGCCAGGATCACCACAACCGTTATTTTGGCATTATTTTGCAGGGTTATTAGGAGCCAAGTGGGAAGAATCTCCACTCCCAATGACTGGTCTACCCATCTGGATCCTATTAATGAGACGGGATGGATGGTCCATCAACAGTGTGTTGGAGCATTGCATCTTCCGTTGCCAACTGCTCTGTTGGAGAAAACTCAGCCCCAAAGAAGTCCTGCTTACCATGCCTCAACTTCCCCCATTAGTTACTGACGAGCATGGGTTTGAGCCCTCTGGGTGTAAAGCAGGTACCAGAAACTCTTCATAAGCACACTGGTAAGCAACACAATTCACAAAATGTGTGAGTGCATTACCAGCATTATCCTGACCACAGCGCAGACACACTGGAAGTTAAAGCTGTGAAGTTTCAAATACTACATTTCACTTGAGAGTTAGTGTTATGCTTAATTAATTCTTTCACTGAAATGCAGTTGTTTAAAATTTGGGTCTGCTGTCAGTACCTTTTTGGGTTCAGTGGCATCAGTTGCTCTCAGTCTGAGTATCTTCTATAGGAGTTGACTTGCACTGTCCCGTAACTACTAGTACAGTACCATAACCACAGAATGTAATAGCAGATCTCCTTGTGATCTGAACCAGATATACGTGTACATTGCACGGCTATTTCTTCAATCTCTCTAAAAGCGGACCAAGTGAACATTTGGTAAGAAGAGACTTGATCTGAATCATTAAGCTGTTTTATTTCTATCAAGTGAATATATGGAACAACAATATAATTTGTCTTTTATGCTACATCATTCTAGAGGTTTATTTTAAGCTAGGTATCTGACTTCTCTCTCTTTTATTCCATCTTTCTCAGGCCTTTGCTGCCTGACTGCCTCTACTTATGCAGCTCTCTGTTCAAAAGCCTGACGCATGTCAGCTTTTAATTAAACTTACTAACCCCCACCCCAACCTAACTTGGCAATGACTCCTGCTGAGTTCAAATAAATAGAGTTGATGCAGCAGTAGTGAGTGTGAACGATGACTGAAATGTCAAACTATCATTGTCTCCAGCACACTGTTTCGGACGCCCAATTTGAAAACTAATTGATGCCTTGCTACTTGTGAATTTAACCTCTTGAGAGCAGGTTTAGCCCAATAGTAGCATTCATTGTCTGAAATCCTGCAATGTGACAACAGTAATGCAAGTTTGGATTTTGGTGGTGATCTGAAAATGAAGCACGGAACAAGAAAAGTTAGTTCCTTCTGAAGACTGAGTACAATCTCCCCTTTCATGATCTCTGACCAATCCATTAATCTCTGGAAGGAACGATCTGGATAAGTAATCCCTGTTCCCCAAAGTTAATTGAGATCTCTAGAATATTCAACTGTTTCCACATCTCCGCCATTCTACCCTGATCTGATACATTTCACAGGTAATATTGAGACATTCCCTGGCCTCCAGCGACACAGGAGCCATTGTGGGCAGTCGCAATTACCACAACTTGTGTCTACCTTTTGTAGTTGTTAATTTACATGTAGCTTTTAGACTAATTTACAATGGCCCCAAATTAGGTCCCTTTTGACCCTTGCCATCAGAGGGCAATAGTCTGAGAAACAGAGCTTTACAGCTGTATTGCACGATTGTACCAAATACTGTCACACAAATTTCCACCATACCAGGATTAAAATACATACAATTGCAAAGTATCCTGTGTAAAACCAAGGATTATAGTTGAGCGCTGTGGTATTCTCTGAAATGTTAACGACTGTGGCTTTTATCTATAGGGATAGTATCAGGGACAATCTGTCCCCTCCAATCGCGCAGTGCGTTTAACCAATGAGTAGGCAAACGCTAGATAATGATGGTGCCGGGTTTAACCCCGTTCTGTGCTGAGTTGACTGATCTCAGTAGAGACAGTGGAAATAGTTCTGTAGTTGCCCTGAATAATCTTTTGAATAATGAGAAAATGAGCAACGGTTCCTCCACTGATCACTAGCCAGCGACCCCCTTCTGGAAAAGCGCTGTGTGGACATTGGGTGAGGACAGGATCTGACTCAACTGATATGCTTGCTGTAGAGATTCACGCATGAATAATAGGCATTTGGGTGAGGTACCAGAAAGAAAAATACAAAGTAAAATCTGCTATATTGACTACTTTTATAATTCTTTTGGTGGGGAAGAAAAATATTGAAACACAGTTGCGTTGCTAATCACTGATTTCTTGTGCCTGTAGGTGCGACAAGGAACAAAATATAGGTCACGGAGACTAAACCTGGAGCTGGCAAAGTGTGAAGAAATCCTGAATAAATTAATCAGATCCAGATATAGCTGGCCCTTCAGGTAAGGGGAATAAAATTTGCCACAATGGTACCCAAAGTCCTTGTGGGGGACTTTAATCTTCATATAGACTGGGCAAACCAAATTGGCAAAAGTAGTTTAGAGGACGAGTTCATGGAATGCATTAGAGACAGTTTTCTAGAACATTGTCAAAGAGCCAACTAGGGACCAGGCTATTTTAGATCTAGTATTGTGTAATGAGATGGGGTTAATTAGTAATCTTGTAGTAAAGGGTCCTCTGGGGAAGAGTGATCATAATATGATAGATTACAAGGGTATGAAGACAGAGTTGGCTAAAGTGGACTGGGAAAATAGATTAAAAGGTAAGATGGTAAATAAGCAGTGGCAGACATTTGAGGAGATATTTCATAACTCTCAACAAAGATATATTCCAGTGAGAAAGAAAGACTCTACGAGAAGGATGAATCATTGTGGCTAACTGAGGAAGTTAAGGATGGTATCAAATTGAAAGAAAAGGCTTACAGTGTTGCGAAAATTAGTGGTAGGCGAGAAGATTGAGAAATATTTAAAAACCAGCAAAGGATGACTAAAAAAAAATAGAGGGGAAAAATAGATTGAGAGTAAACTAGCAAGAAATATAAAAACAGGCAGTAAGAGCTTCTCCAGGTATATAAAACGGACGAGAGTAGCTAAAGTAAATGTTGGTCCCTTCGAGGATGAGACTGGGGAATTAATAATGGGAAACAAGGAAAATGGCAGAGACTTTGAACAAATATAAATAGGGAGGAACTTAATCACTAGAGGAAAAAGTACTAGGCAAACTAATGGGACAAGTCCTAGGGTCTTAAAAGAAGTGGCTGCAGAGATAGTGGATGCATTGGTTGTAATCTTTCAAAATTCCCTAGATTCTGGAAAGGTCCCAGCGGATTGGAAAACATACACATGTAACGCCCCTATTCAAGAAAGGAGGGAGACAGAAAGCAGGAAACTATAGGCCTGTTAGCCTAACATCTGTCATTGGGGAAAATGCTGGAATCCATTATTAAGGGAGTAGTAGCAGGACAGTTAGAAAATCATAAAACAGTCAAGCAGAGTCAACATGGTTTTATTAAAGGGAAACCGTGTTTGACACATTTATGAGTTCTTTGAGGATGTAACGAGCAGGGTGGATTAAGGGGAACCAGTAGATGTAGTGTATTTGGATTTCCAAAAGGCATTCAATAAGGTGCCACATAGAAACATAGAATCTAGGAGCAGGAGTAGGCCATTCGGCCCGTCGAGCCTGCTCCACCATTCAATACGATCATGGCTGATCATTCAAATCCAGTACCCTGCCCCTGCTTTAATCCCCACAGTACACATATCCCACCCGACCTCCGTAACCCCACGTATTTAATTCCCCCTAACATATCCCATCCTATCCCCATAACCCCACATATTTAATCCCCCCCTAACACTAAGGGTCAATTTATCATAGCCAAATCAACCTAACCCGCACATTTTTGGACAGTGGGAGGAAACCGGAGCACCCGGAGGAAACCCACGCAGACACGGGGAGAATGTGCAAACTCCACACAGACAGTCACCCGAGGTCAGATTCGAACCCGGGTCTCTGGCGCTGTGAGGCACCAGTGCTAACCACTATGCCACCGTGTTGCCCCTAAAAGGTTACTGCACAAGATAAGAGCTCACGGTGTTGGGGGTAATATATTAGCATGGATAGAGGATTGGCTAACTAACAGAAAGCAGAGAGTCGGGATAAATGGGTCATTTTCAGGTTGGCAAACTGTAACTAGTAGTGTGCCACAGGGATCAGTGCTGGGGCCTCAACTATTTACAATCTATATTAATGACTTGAATGAAGGGACCGAGTGTATTGTAGCCAAATTTGCTGACGATACAAAGATAGGTGGGAAAGCAAGTTGTGAGGAGGACACAGAGTCTGCAAAGGGATATAGATAGGTTAAGTGAGTGGGCAACAATTTGACATGTAGTATAATGTGGGAAAATGTGAGGTAATCCACTTTGGTAGGAAGAATAGAAAAACAAAATATTATTTAAATGGAGAAAGACTACAGAATGCTGTGGTACAGAATGATCTGGGTGTCCTCGTACATGAAACACAAAAAGTTAGCATGCAGGTAATTAGGAAGGCAAATGGAATGTTGGCCTTTATTGCAAAGGGAATGGAGTATAAAAGTAGGGAAGTATTGCTACAACTGTACAGGGCATTGGTGAGACCACACCTGGAGTACTGCGTATAGTTTTGGCCTCCTTATTTTAGGAGAGATATACTTGCATTGGAGGCAGTTCAGAGAAGGTTCACTAGAATGATTCCTGAGATGAAAGGGTTGTTTTATGAGGAAAGGTTGGGCCTATACTCATTGGAGTTTAGAAGAATGAGAGGTGATCTTATTGAAACCTATAAGATTCTGATGGGGCTTGACAGGGTAGATGCTGAGAGGATGTTTCCCCTCGTGGGGGTATCTAGATCTGGGTCATCGTTTTAGGATAAGGGGTCGCCCATTTAAGATGGAGATGAGGAGGAATTTCTTCTCTGAGGGTCATGAATCTCTGGAATTCTCTACCCCAGAGAGCTGTGGAGGCGGTGAATATATTTAAGGTGGAGCTAGACAGATAGTTGAACTACAGGGGAGTCTAGGGTTATGGGGAACAGGCAGGAAAGTGGAGTTGAGGCCAAGATCGGATCAACCATGATCTTATTGAATGGTGGAGCAGGCTCGAGGGGCCAAATGGCTTACTCCTCCTATTTCTTATGTTCTTATGGGATAGTATTAGATTAAAAGAGGCTTATAGTGTTGCCAAGTAAGCCTGAGAATTGGGAGTGTTTTAGAAACCAGCAAAGGACGACCAAGAAATTGATGGAGGGAGAAAATAGAAATTGAGAGTAAACTAGCAAGAAATATAGAAACATAGAAGATAGGAGCAGGAGTAGGCCATTCGGCCCCTCGAGCCTGTTCCACCATTTAATGAGATCATGGCTGATCATCCAAATTCAGTACCCTGTCCCTGCCTTCTCCCCATATCCCTTGATCCCTTTAGCCTTAAGAAATATATCTAACGCCTCCTTGAATATATTTAATGAATTGGCCTCAACTGCCTTCTGTGGTAGAGAATTCCACAGGTTCACCACTCTCTGGGTGAAGAAATTCCTCCTCATCTCAGTCCTAAATGGCTTACCCCTTATCCTTAGACTGTGACAGTTTGTAAGAGCTTCTATAAGTATGTAAAAAAAAAAGAATTAGTGAAAGTAAACATGGGTCCCTTGGAGGAAGAGACAGGAGAAATTATAATGGGGAATAAGGAAACGGCAGAAGTTAAACAAATACTTTATCTGTCTTCATAGTAGAAGACACACAAAACATAGTGAGAAACCAAGGGTTGAATGAGAGTGATGAACTTAAAGTAATTAATATTGGTAAAGGAAAAAGTACTGGAACAATTAATGGGACTAAAAGCCAACAAATCCCCTAGACCCGATGGCCTACACCCTAGGGTTTAAAGAGGTGGCTGCAGGGATAGTGGATGCATTGGTTTTGATCTTCCAGAATTCCCTAAATTCTAGACCAGTCCCCGTGGATTGGAAGGTAGAAAATGTAACCCCGCTATTCAAGAAAGGAGGGAGAAAGAAAACTGGGAACCATAGGCCGGTTAGCCTAATGTCAGTAGTAGGAAAAATGCTAGAATCTATTGTTCGTGATGTGTTAACAGGGCACTTAGGCAGAGTTAACATGGTTTCACGCAAGGGAAATAGTGTTTGACAGATCTGAATTTTTTTGAAGTAACTAGCTGGGTAGAAAAGGGGAACCAGTGGATGTAGTATCTTTGGATTTTCAAAAGGGATTCAATAAGGTGCCACACTGGGTTGTTACACAAGATTAGGGCTCCTGGTATTGGGGGTAGTATATTAGCTTGGATTGAGGGATTGGTTAACTGACGAAAAACAGAGTTAGAATAAACTGGTCATTTTCGGGTTGGCTGATTGTAACTAGTGGGATACCTCAAGGATCAGTGCTTGGGCCTCAGCTATTTACAATCCATATTAATGACTTGGATGAAGGGACCAAGTGTAATGTCTCCAAGTTTGCTGACTCAGCAAAGCTAGGTGGGAAAGTAAGCTGTGAGGAGGACACAACGTGCCTGAAAGGGATATATAGACAAGTTAATTGAGTGGACAAGAAGGTGGCAGAGTATAATGTGGGGAAATGTGAAATTATTCAATTTGGTAGGAAGAATAGAAAAGCAGGATTTTTTAAAAGGTGAGAGACTAGTAAATGCAGAGGGATTTGGGTGTCTTTGAACATGAATCACAGAAAGTTAACATGCAGGTACAGCAAGCAATTAAGAAGGCAAATGATATGTTAGCCTTTATCGCAAGGGGGTTGGAGTATAAGAGTAAGGAAGTCTTGCTGCAATTGTATAGGGCTTTGGTGAGACCATATCCTGGAGTACTGTGCACAGTTTTTGGTCTCCTTACCCAAGGAAGGGCATACTTGCCTTAGAAAGGGGTGCAACAAAGGTTCACTAGATTGATTCCTGGGATGAGAGGATTGTCCTATGAGGAGAGATTGAGTAGAATGGACCTATACTCTCTGGAATTTAGAAGAATGAGAGGTGATCTCATTGAAATGTATAAAATTCTTAGCGGGCCTGACAGGGTAGATGCTGAGCGGCTGTTTCCCCTGGCTGGGGACTCGAGCTAGGGGTCAGTCTCATGATGAGGTTGGCTATTTAGGACTGAGATGAGGAGAAATTTCTTCAGAGGATTGTGAATCTTTGGAATTCTCTACCCAAGACTGAGATCGATAGATTTTTGGGCTCAAGTGATATGGAGATAGGGCGGGAAAGTGGTGTTGAGATAGAAGATCTTATTGAATGGCGGAGCAGGCTCTCTGGGCCGTATGGCCTACTCCTGCTCCCATTTCTTATTTTCTTACAGCTAAGAATACTCTTGTAAGGTTTGTTAGCTGATCTGTCGAAGCAATAGTTGGGTGCTGCAATTGGCCACTTCACCCCTGTGCAAGGAGATGTAAAGCTCCCTGCTTGTGATTATTCAGTGACCCATGCTGGAGAGTGATGGTACATAGATATTTACAGAAGCCATGATTAAGCTTGGCTGTGATGCCCTGTGTAGTTAAACAAGGGTCACTTGGATGGAGCACTAGAGGGCTGCTGACACCTGTGGGTTTAGGACATACCTCAAGCCACATTTACACAGAGCTGTGCTTGCGACGTTTCCAAGTTTCACACAAAATAAGCAAACCTTGCTTTCCGGCACACACTTGTCACCAGGCCCAATCTGCCAGAAAAGACTAAACTCATGGTGGTAACAGAGGTGACCAGGCTGCATTTGCATTGTGTCGGCTCCAGCAGTTAAAATGATGAAAATATGGTCAGAGCCTAGCGTGAGAGGAAACAAAACAGGCAACACTTCCAGAGGAATGTAACCTGTTGTACGATCAGTATGGTGCACAATTTACACTGAAACAGAGTGAATTTGATACAACTATTGGTTGTCCTTTTTCTGTATAGAGTTAAAGTTTACAAATTGCTTTTCGCCTTTTCTAGAGAGCCTGTGACAACTGACGAAGCAGAAGATTATTTTGAAATAATCACTAAACCTATGGACTTACAGACCATGCAGAGCAAGTGTTCATGCAGCACCTACAAATCTGTCGAGGAATTTCTCGAGGACATTAAGCTGGTGTTTAACAACGCAGAACTGTATAATCAGGAGGGTAGCCAGGTCCTCACCTGCGTGGAAAAAACAGAACGTTGCTTCATTGACATGTTGCGGAAACATCTTCCCAACTACAACTACAAACGAGGCAAACCACGAAAGTGCATCCAGAAACGGACAAGACTGGTGCAGGTAGAGCTTGAGGATGAGGATGAAGAGGTGGAGGTGGAGGTGGAGGAGGAGGAGGAGGAAGAAGAAGACGAGTATGACGACAGTGATGCAGAATCAAGTGAACATTCCATCCCACCGCGCAAGCGTCGGAAGTGAATTGAAAATAGCCGAGCTTTCTGAATAATGATGGATGTAGTAATTATTTTGGCAACTGCAGACATGTTTGTACTTTAAATGTTTACGTTGACTGATTTAAAATACTGGATCAAATACAAAACTTCAACCTGACCTGGACATTTTCATAGGAATATAAAAAGGTTGAAATCAAAAGCTCTTATAGATTTTTTATCTCTTGTGGGGTTGGGAGAATTTGTGGGGCTGAGGGCTGGAAAGTTTCTTGTTTTATTAAAAATGGTTGTGAAATTAAGATCACAGACTAGGAGCTCTGTAGTTCTGATTTTATGACCACAATGCAGAACTTTCACATCATAAACATTTCTGTCCCTTGGTATCCGCTTTCAGCATAGAATATTTCATATTTGTTCATCTTTGCCATAGAGATGGTCAGCACTGGGAATTAGACCGACCTCTAGGTGGTCAGTTCTTGGACCATTCTAACAATACTGTAACGCTGGAGAAAGTCTGTACAATCAATGGAAACTCCAGCTGATTGCAGGCCAAGGCATTTTACAGGCGGCACCATATATTGCATCACCAGCATCTGTTTTATCCAGCTGTGTTTTAGGTTTAACCGTATGATTGAATATGTGCAAAATGATCCCACATTGATCACAGAACAGTATTGTAAATGTACGGCTGCTCTCTATTATAATGAGGAGATCCTTCTAGCCACTTTGAGTAGAATCCCTGCCCCCAAATGTTCTGCCATCTGAAGCCAGTGAGTTGAGCTTTTCATACGAACCACCAGCCATCCTGTAATTTAAGTCACCTGATTGACTGACTGTGGTCCAGAAGCAGCCAGTTGACTGATGGACATATCTGAACTGGTGAGAGGTGTTTCGTTCTGAGCCATCTCTGTTTCAAAACTGGTGGGTGATCAGTTCTGACCACCAGAGATATCTTGTCTAAGAGCAATGGTGGCTGGTTTGTACTCTTAGTCTGTCTACCCTGGATTATCTGATGGTCCAACCAAATGGATATTTTATCCATAGTATGTTGGGTGTCTCTAGTTACTAATGCCTAGAGATTCTGCTTTGCCGTACACTCTTTAGTTGGTGCAGGGTAACAGCGCCCAGGGTCGGTGAACGATGTTCTACCACGTCTCATGCTCTTTGTCTGCCAACAAGTCTACGTTTGACATGTAAAGTCCTCATCTGGTCTGCCCATTCTTGCTGACCAAATAGTTCTCATGAAATGCAATTGGATTTTTAAACTGAAGAATTGTAAAATACTCCTTTTTTGTGCGGAGATTTGTACAGTGCATACAGATGTGTAGATCTAACCAGATTAAGATCCTTGTACTTCAAGTTGTCAGAAAAAAAATCGTGTGGCACAACTTGGCTTTGTTTCCATCTGCCTCTTTGTTATTGTAGTTTGTATAAATAACACTTTATTATTTGAGTATTTGTGAGCACCAGATCCTTCAAAGTCCTTTTCACACCTGCAGTTTTTTCTTGGGAGGGAGGGGGAAGGAAAGCACTGATCTAAAATTTTCTTTTTATGTGGGTTTCCCCCTCTCTCCATTTGGCGTTTATCACCCTTCCCAGTCACTCACAGTTGTGTAGGTAAGTGATGTAGAATAAAACTGTGGAATTTTGACATTGTATATTTTTCCCAAGTGTCTGTGGTAGTTGTTTGGGGAGGGCTATACTTGTATTAAAAACATTTTTGGAATTTTAAATAAAAGCAATTATGTTAAAAAAAAAAAAAATTGGGTGGTCTGTTCCCTGTAACTTTGACAAGTACTCATTTCGGTTCTTGGGCAATGTTTTTAATGAGTCATTGGTCCAAGACTGGAGCTGTTTTCACTGGTTGGTAGGCTCGAATATTGTCCGACTTTTCGAGATTGATTCCACCCCTCTTGTGTTATACTGTATCTCTCTGACTGCTTCTCTGTCTTTCTTTGAATGTATCTCGGGTGTGACTTTTCCACATTCACTCACTCGCTCTTTTGGCACGCTCGGTCTGACGAGCTTGCTCGATCTGTCTTGCTCACTCTCCGTTTCGCTCTGTGTGTCTCTCACTTTGCCTGGCGTGCGTGTGCTCTTGTGATTTTCTTGATGTCTATACTTCTCTGTCATGGTGTATGTCTGTCTATTTGTGTCTCAATTGAGAATGTGTATGTGAGTGCCTTTCTGTTGGGGGACAATATATTTTGCTATCCAGTTGTCTGTGTGTACCTATGCATCCCTGTGTGTTTGTTGCATTGTCTGTCCCCCATACACATACTGTCTGTAATGTGAGATTGCTCCAAACCTGCCCTCTGTCTTTCTCCTCCTCTTCTCACCTGTTCCACCCCCCCCCCCCCAACCCTGTTGAATGTCACTAGTGGTTAGACTGTTGTGTAATTGAGTTCCTGTATATTACAACAGTGACTACACTTCAAAAGTACTTCATTGGTTGTGAAAGGTGCTATAGAAATGCCAATTTTTTTCCTTTAAAGTAGAATACAGATGCATGCTTAATTCTTTACAGGGAACTGAAGCCATGCTCAGCAATGTGGAGGTACTCCGAAGAGGGTAGATACTTTGCAGAGGAAAATCTGAATGCACTACCTCATGGGTGATTGCAGAGTGTCAACGATTTTGGAGCAGGTTATTTGCAAGCTCTCTGCCAGGATTTTGTTTGTGTTCCATAACAAGGCCTCTTGTATAGGGTGAGAATGTTGAGGTATAGCTGAAGCAATCTTGCATACTTGCGAAGTGTTAGCAACTCCAATTTTTTTCCCCCTGTGCACTGCATAGGTGCATACAATGGAGCCTCAACCACATGGAGACTAACATGGTGGACATGACATTAGAGGAAGAGATCAAAAAAGATATAAAGACATTTAAGACAAAGGGGGGAGATAATAAACTAATCAAACAGGATAAAACCACTGATCTAGATGGATTGCATCCACATATATTAAAAGTTAGGAAAGAGATAGCAGAGGCACTATTACATGTATATTAAAAAGTCATTAGAAAAGGGAATAGTGCCAGAGGACTGGTGGGCAACTAAGTGATTCCTATATTAAAGGAAATATAATGGAATCCTTGCTCAAAGATGCAATCGAAAAATATCTAGAAACTGAAAATATAATATAGCAGTCAGCACTGATTTCAAAAGGGAAGGTCAGAGAGTCATAACGGCACAGAAGGAGGCCATTCAGCCCATCGAGTCCGTGCCAGCAATCCAGTTAGTCCCATTCCCCCGTTCTATCCCCATAGCCCTGCAAGTTTATTTCCCTCCGGTGCATATCCAGTCTCTCCTTGAAAACATAGTGTCTCTGTTCCCGGTCCTCACCACTCGCTGTGTAAAAAGTTTTCCCTCACATCCCTCCCCCCCTCCTGTATCTCTTGCCCAATACCTTAAATCTGTGTCCCCTAGTCCTTGCACCATCAACTAGTGGGAACAGCCTTTCCCTGTCTAGCCTATCCAAATCACCCCTCAACCTCCTTTGCTCTAATGAAAACAAATCCACCTTCTCCAACCTGTCCTTGTAGCTAAGATCCCCCATCCCCGGAACCATTCTGGTAAATCTCCTCTGCACCCTCTCAAGGGCCTTCACATCCTTCCTAAAGTGTGGTGACCAGAAATGGAGGCAGTACTCCAGTTTTGGCCTAACCAGCGATTTATAAAGGTTCAGCGTAACTTCTCTACTTTTGTACTCAGTACATCTATTTATGAAGCCCAAGATCCCATATGCTTTGCTAACCACTCTCAATATGTCCTGCCACCTTCAGGGACCTAAGCACATTAACTCCCAGGTCCCTCTGTCCCTGCACACTCTTTAAAACTGTGCCATTAAATGTATATTGCCTCTCCCTGTTCCTTCTGCCAAAATGCATCACCTCACACTTCTCTGTATTAAATTCTATCTGCCACTTGTCTGCCCATTCTGCTAGCCTTTCTATGTCCTGTTACAGCCAATTGGTATCATCTTCACTGTTTGCCACACCCCCAAGTTTGGTGTCATCGGCAAATTTAGAAATTCTACTGTATTCCAATATCCAGGTCATTATATTTATTGATAGATGGATAGATAGAAAGATAGAAAGAAGCAGTGGCCCCAGCACTGACCCTTGGGGAACACCACTGTCTACCATCCTCCAGTCTGAAAAACAGCCATTTACCACAACTCACTTTTTTCTGTCCTTAAGCCAATTCCTTATCGAAGCTGCCACTGACCCACCTATTCCATGAGCCTCAATTTTGTTAACCAGCCTTCTATGTGGTACTTTGTCAAACGCCTTCCTAAAATCCATGTAGACAACATCCATTGGATTCTCTTCATCAATCCTCCCTATTCATCAAAAATTTCAATTAGATTAATCAAACACGATCTGCCTTTTACAAATCCATGTTGGCTCTCCTTAATTAGCTTAACCCTCTCCAAGTTAATTTTTTTTCCTTGATTATTGTTTCAAAAACTTTACCCACCACTGATGTTAAACTGACCAGCCTGTAGTTACTAGGATTGTCCTTGCACCCTTTCTTGAACAATGGTGTCACATTTGCCACTTGCCAATCCTCCGGCACCTTCCCCGCATCTAGGGAAGATTGGAACATTATGGCAAGCCCTTCCGCTATCTCCTCCCCCAATTCCCTTAGCAACCTGGGATGCAAACCATCTGGACCACGCGACTTATCCACTCTAAGCATACCCAGCCTTTCTAGTACATCCTGACTATCAATTTTCACCCCTTCCATTGCTTCTACTTTTCCACTTCTACCGATATTTTGTCAGCATCCACCTCCTTAGTAAACACCGATACAGAGTACTCATTGAGTATTCTAGCCTTGCCCTGTGCCTCTTAGCATATATCACCTTCTTTATCCCTAATAGGCCCCACCCTGCCTCTTACTACCTGCTTACTGTTTACATGCCAGTAGAAGATTTTTGGGTTCCCTTTTATGTTAACCGCCATTCTACTCTCATATTCTCTCTTTGCCAATCTTATTTTCATCTTCACTTCCCCTCTCAACTTATTGGCCCAGAAATTGCAGTGTGAGGGTTCGTGCGAGGGTAAGCCCTTCCCGCGATGTCTCACTGCGCCTTGGCTTTTTCAGTCCCAGCTCGCTGGAACTTCATGTCCCAGCCATCAGCTGCGAGTGCATCGTGATTCCACAGTGCGGAGTTAGTTCGAGTGCACTGTGGGATCACGTGACTGAGTTACAGCCAATGGCAGCACACCAAGCTCTCATTCATAGAATTCACAGCGGCCATTGAACTGCTGTGAAAACTAGGAATACAACAAGCCCCCAAAAGAAGAGCTAAACCTCCATTAAATTAAAAAAAAAACCCATCACATTATTAAAATAAGTGTAATTAAATAAATTAACCTTTTTAAACAAAAAAATAAATTTTTGAAAAAATTTTAAATCTTTTAAAATGTTATAAAAATAAACTTACCTGTCTTTAAAGTCGCTACTAAAGATTTACCTGTAAAAAAAAATTCTAAATACTACTTAATTATGTACTTACCTGGTTAAAAGAGGCTCCTGCGCCTGCTTTTTACTTTTCCAGAATCTTCAATACTTACCTGCGTGCGCAAGCGATGAAGTGCACTGCGTGCGCGCAGCCTGTAGCGCGCACGCGGTGCACTGAGGACCCGCCCCCTTTCACTTCCATCAATTGCCGGTTTTCAGTGCATGCGCAGTGCATGCTGAAAACCGGCAATTGAAGTCTGGCTGCGCGAGTGTACACTGTGCGTACTCTCGCGCAGCCGGATCAATTTCTGGGCCATTGTATTTGGTCTGGTTCTCCCTTGAAGAATTCACCTGACATTCATCATACACCCTTTTTTTTGTTTCATCATCTTCTCTATCTCCCTCGTCATCCAAGGAGCCCTTGCTTTGGTTCCTTTACCCTTCCCTCTTGTTGGAATGTACCTAGCCTGTACTTGGAACATCTCCTCCTTAAAGATCACCCATTGTTCCATTACAGTTTTTCCTGTCAGTCTTTGGTTCTATTTTACTCTGGCTAGATCCTTTCGCACCCCATTGAAGTTAACCCTATTACTGTTTAGAAGTTCCACTTTAGATTGTTCCTTGCTCCTCTCCATTGCTAATCGAAATCTTATGATACGATGATCACTCGTACCCAAGTGTTCTCCCACAGACACTTGGTTGACCTGCCCCACCTCATTTCCCAGCACCAGATCCAGCAATGTCTCCTTTCTAGTTGGGCCAAGAACATACTAGTCAAGGAAATGCTCCTGAACACATTTCAGAAATTCCTCCCCCTCCTTTCCCTTTACCCTAGCATTATCCCAATCGATATTTCGGTAATTAAAGTCCCCCAATATCACCACTCTATAGCTCTTGCACATCTCTGCGATTTCCCTGCAGATTTGCTCCTCTACCTCCCTCTCACTATTTGGAGGCCTGTAGAATACCCCCAATAGCGTGATCATACCCTTTTTGCTCCTCAACTCTAACCAAATGGATTCTGTCCTTGTCCCCTCAAGAACATCCTCCCTTTCCAACACTACAATGTCTTCCATAATCAGCACTGCCACCCACCTCCCTTTTTTCCTTCCCTATCTTTACTGAACACCTTGTACCCTTGAATATTAAGTGCCCAGTCCTCACCGTTTTTAAGCCACGTTTCTGTTATTGCCACAACATCATATTGCCACACGGCTAATTGTGCTTGTAGCTCACCAACCTTATTCACCACATTTTGTGCGTTTACATACATGCATCCTAAACCCATTTTTGAATTTTTCGTAGTCTTTCTTAGTCTGCTCCTATCTAATATCGTACTACTTCCGCCTCTAGTACTACTTTCTTCTCTGGGGAACACCACCCTCCAGTCTGAAAAACAGCCATTCACCACAACTCTGTTTTCTATCCCTTCGCCAATTTTGCATCCATGCTGCTACTGCCCCTTTTATCCCATGGGCTTCAATTTGCTAGCAAGCCTATTATGTGGTTCTTTATCAAACGCCTTTTGAAAGTCCATATACACAACATCAACTGCACTGTCCTCATCCACCCTCTCTGTTACCTCATCAAAAAAATTCAATCAAGTTAGTCAAACATGATTTACCCTCAACAAATCCATGCTGGCTCTCATTTGTTAGTCCATGCTTGTCCAAGTGACTGAGATCTTTAAGATTATGGAAGGGTTTGATAGGGTAGACATAGAGAAGATGTTTCCACTTGCAGAGTGACCAGAACTAGAGGCCATAAATATAATAGTCACTAGTAAATCCAATAGAGAATTCAGGAGAAACTTCTTTACCCAGAGAGTGGTTAGAATGTGGACCTCGCTACCACAGGAGTAGTTGAGGTGACTCGCAAAGATACATTTAAGGGGAAGCTAGATAACCATATGAGGGAGAAAGGAATAGAATGGTATGTTGATGGGGGTAGATGAAAAAGGTGGGAAGAGGCTTGAGTGGAGCATAAACATCGGCATAGGCCAAATGGCCTGTTTCTTTTTTATTCATTCACTATGTGGGCGTCGCTGGCAACGCCAGCATTTATTGTCCATCCCTAATTACCCTCGAGAAGGTGGTGGTGAGCCGCCTTGAACCGCTGCAGTCTGATTTTCTGTACTGTATATACTATGTAATACTAAGTAACTATATATATTTGCTGGTAATGACATCCTGGTGGTCTGATTTCGGGTTTTCCCACCAATAGTGCACCAGTGCTAAGCACAGCCCTTTTCACACCTCCAGAATGCAAATAAGAAATATAAATGCGGGGAGTTGTTGAGTAGAACCAGACTTTTCGTACTTCTGTTCTTCCAGCTTTTCCTGATAATCTTCAGAGAGGCTTTCCAGCCATCTTCAATTCTCCTAGCATAGATTCCCCAAGGATCCTGTGATATACAGGAAGATAGGAAGGATGGCAGGATGTGTTAAGTGGTGTTTCCCCAGGGATCTGTTCTGGGTCCTCAACTTTTCACTATTTTGTTAAAGACTTTGATGAAGGAATAGAGAATTGTACATCCAAGTTTGCAGATGACACTGATTTAGCAGGGACAGTAAGTAGTGCAGATGGGAGCAAGAAGTTGCAAAGGGACATAGATTAAATGTATGGGTAAAACTATGGCAGATGGAGTTCAATGTGGGTAAGTGCGAGGTCATCCACTCAAGACCCAAGAAAAATAAATCGGGAGTATTTTCTAAATGGTGAGAAACTAAGCACGGTAGAGGAGCAATGAGATCAAAAAGCAACTAAAAAGACTAATGAAATGTTGGCCTTTATCTCCAGGGGGCTGAATTACAAAGTGGAGGAAGTGATGCTTCAGTTGTGCAGAGCCTTGGTCAGACCTCCATCTGGTGTAGTGTGTTCATTTTTGGGCATCACAGAATCCCCACAGTGCAGATAGAGGCCATTTCGGCCCATCGAGCCTGCACCGACACATATCCCACCCTATCCCTGTAACCCCACGTATTTAATCCCCCTAACACTAAGGGTCAATTTATCATAGCCAAATCAACCTAACCCGCATATCTTTGGACTGTGGGAGAAAACCGGAGCACCCGGAGGAAACCCACGCAGAAACGGGGAGAATGTGCAAACTCCACACAGTCACCCGAGGCTGGATTTGAACCCGGGTCCCTGGCGCTGTGAGGCAACAGTGCTAACCACTATGACACCGTGTTGCCCCATCCTACCTCAGAAAGGATATATTGACCTTGGAGGGGGTGCAGTGCAGTGCAGATTCACCAGAATTATAGGGTTAAATTATGAGGACAGGTTTCATAAACTTGGCTTGTATTCCCCTGAGTTTAGAAGGTTGAAGAGTGATTCTGATCAAGGTGTTTAAAATGATTAAAGGATTTGATTGCATAGATACGGAGAAACTATTTCCTCTGGTGGGGCAATCACTAACGAGGACATAATCTTAAAATTAGAGACAGGCACTTCAGGTGTGAAATCATGAAACACTTTTTCACATGAAGGGTAGTACAAATTTGGAACTCTCGCCCAAAAAATCTGGATGCTGGATCAATTGAAATTTTCAAGATTGAGGTCGATAGATTTTTCTTAGGTAAAGGTATCAAAGGATATAGAGCAAAGGCGAGTAAATGGAGTTGAGGTCCAGATCAACCATGATTTAATTGCGGACTTCCTCAGAAGGCAAACACGGGACACAACCAACAGAGTACCCTACGTCGTCCAGTACTTCCCCGGAGCAGAGAAACTACGCCATGTTCTTCGCCACCTTCAACATGTCATCGATGATGACGAACACCTCGCTAAGGCCATCCCCACGCCTCCACTACTTGCCTTCAAACAGCCGCCTAACCTCAGAAGTACCATCGTTCGCAGCAAATTACCCAGCTTTCAGGATAACAGCGACCACAACACCACACAACCCTGCCACGGCAACCTCTGCAAGACATGCCAGATCATCAACACAGATACCATCATCACACGTGAGGACACTACCCACCAGGTACATGGTACATACTCATGTGACTCGGCCAACGTTGTCTACCTCATACGTTGCAGGAAAGAATGCACCGCGGCATGGTACATCGGCGAGACCATGCAGACACTGAGACAACGTATAAATGGACACCGCGCAACAATCGCCAGGCAGGATTGTTACCTCCCAGTCGGGGAACACTTCAGCAGTCAAGGACATTCAGCCTTGGATCTGCGGGTAAGCGTTCTCCAAGGCGGCCTTAGAGACACACGACAACGCAAAATCATCGAGCAGAAACTGATAGCCAAGTTCCGCACTCATGAGGACGGCCTCAACCGGGATCTTGGGTTTATGTCACGATACATGACGTAGAGTCATCCAGACTCGAGTCGTTGTTGGCTTGTTCACAGATGTGATTCCCAGTAAAAAAGTAAAAATTTTAAAGTTTATCGTTTTCCATACCGACTGCAGCTTTTGACACATTAGATCCCCTGTAACCCCACCTCATTGTCTCAGTTGTATCTTGCTATGTCTTTGATGTGGTGCCTTCCTGGCTGACCTGATTGTTTCTCTGCCGAGGTGTGACAAAAGGCAGTCAGGAGGATTAAATGTAGTCGTCTGCCATTGTAAGTTACACATGCATTGTTCTCTATCTATATATGCTTTGTCGATTTTGTATTCCTTTACTTCACCTGACGAAGGAGCAGCCGCTCCGAAAGCTTGTGATTTCAAATAAAACCGTTGGACTATAACCTGGTGTTGTGCGACTTCTCATGATTTAATTGAATGGGGGCTTTAGGGGCTGAATGGCCTACTCCTATTCCTAAAACAAGAAACTGAAAATAAAACATAGTCAGATGTACGATTTTACAATTTAGCACCTGAGTAACATTCTTTGGATTGAAGTAATATATGTTTCAAATTAATCATTATTAAATTAACTTTCGGGTATTGTTTAAGGTGCGGCCTTTCTCTTGGTTGGTTTAGGATTTCTACTTTGTGATTAAGCAAGGGATATCTCATTCCCAGAATACTAAACAAAATCTATGCAACCCCACCTCACTGCCACCACCAATTATTGCCTTAATTCTAAAAACAAAATCTAAAAGCTGTGCCTTTTAAAAAAAAAAAACATAATGGAAAGTAAAACTTGGAGCGGCCATTCCCTGACGCTAGCTTCGAATGAGATGATGCATAAACCATCTCCTTAAATGGCACTTTTTGTTTTGCCTACTTTTATTGATCCCAACCGAGCTTCCAGTGTTTCTTTAATTCCTGTGCCAAAGTCAGATTTTCCTGGAGCTGTCAGTTCAATAATGATAATGCTCAAGCATTTGAAAAGAACCCTCCACCTGCTCATCAATGAGATGGCCACTGCACGAGTGGAGCAGGCGCACATTTCTCACAGTAGATCCTGCTCAGCTAGCGACTGACTCTAATCTCCCCATGTAACACGGTTGTGTTCCCAGTTGTTTACGTTGGTGTAAATTTCTACACTGAGTGGGAAAGCTGTGTGTGCATGTCAACCGACTGGTACAAACCACACGTGGGGCAGCAGGTAAAATTTTGGCGCCAAGATTTCCCGAGACAAGTAAAACTCAGGTACAGTTTTCAGCAGAAACGATCTAAATGCCTAACTAGGTAGAGCGGATCCATCACAAAGTGCACTTTTCTCACCCTTTGGGCCTAACCAAGGGCAAGTAAGAGTTCCTCTTTTTGCCCCTTTTTTCCCCTTCTGCTCGGAGAATGTAGGACATGGTTTAATCGGTGTCTGCAGTACCTCCCTCAAGTAGCTATTCTTCATTTGTGAGCGCTCTCAGTGAGCAGCATCAGGCTATTTGACCATGATGAGCATCACAGTTGAGCCCAATCAGTCAGTGCACACAGAGGTGAGCAGCACCCTAGCTGATTGTGCCCGGGAACACCAAGGGCAATGAGCCATGGGAAATCTACAGGCTTCACAGTTCGAAATGTCTTGCAGTGTCAATTGACAGTGTAAACTGGTCAGGGGAAGAAGTGTGAAGTTGGCAGCGATCGGAGGCTGTCTTCAAATTTTAAAAAAACCTTGTGAGGTAGGCCTTTGGGGAAGGCTGAGGAAAATGCTGCTAACTTATTTACAGTGAAGAAAAAAACCAGGACCAAATAGTGAAGCTTCTGGCCTGTGTGGACGAGTCAGAACTGCTACCTATTGCAGAAAACTAGAGATTGTTTTGTAGATTTGATCAAGGCGTTAAATCTTAAATGAGGTAAAGTACGAACTTGCAACAGGAATCCACTCACTGCATTTGTTTTGAAGCCACCATGTTCGCTGTTCCCTGCTGATTGTCATGTCTGGGACATTGGGTCACTGTAGAAAAAGGTTTACTTTCATGAAGAGATTTGCTTCCAGAGCTGTGACCATTACTGTTGCCATCAGCTCCATGATGTACAACTGGGTTGATCCTGAATTCTAGACTTTTTAGGGAAGAGGGTGCAGAATTTGAGGCAGCCTTCTGGCAATAAGCTGGTAAGAGCAGTCTGGAACCAGGCACCTGTTCAGGGGAGATCCTTCACTGGCTTTATCATCAGAGACAGAGTGACTGAACATTTGGTCAAGTATGAGCTGATCAAAGAGAGTCAGCATGGGTTTGTGAAGGGTAGGTCATGTCTGACTAATCTAGTTGAATTTTTGGACTTCTTGAAGGCATTTGATAAGGTTCCGTACAAGAGATGATTGGCAAAAATGAGAGCACATGGAATTGGAGGTGACCTGGTGCAATATTCCCTCTAATTTTTTTTGTCGCGCAAGGTCCCTTTAACCGGCTGTGCGCCCATTCAAATTTTCTTCCATTTGAAAGCCTGTGAGTGGCCTGCATGGGACCTCCAGACCGCTGCGCAGCTTAGCAGGAACACTGACCTCGTGACATGGGTCAGTAATTGGTTGGGAAACAGAGAGTACGGATTGATTGGCGGGATGTGACAAGTGGTGTTCCCCAAGGATCTGTGCTGGGGTCTTGGCTTTTCACCATATTTATTAATAGCTTGGATGAAGGAGCAGTGAGTTGGATATCCAAAGCTGCTATGACACTAAGTGAGGAGGCACAGTATGCTGTGTGGATGGGAACAGGAAGTTACAAAGGGATAGGACAAACTAATTGAATGGGCAAAACTGTGACAGATGGAGTTCATTATGGCGAGGTGTGAGGTCATCCACTTTGGATCTGAGAAAGACCAATTGGAATATTGCCTTAATGGTGAGAGCTGCGGAGGAATAAACAGATTTGGGTGTCCAGGTATACAAATCACTAAAAGCTAGTGCACAGGCACAAAAAGTAATCAAAAAGGCTAATGGAATGTTAGTGTGGGGGGGGTTGGGGTTTGGGGTGTGTGGGGGTGGGGGTTCAGTTGTGTGGGGGGGGTTGGGGGTGTGTGGGGGGGGTTGGGGCTGGAATTCAAAAGTGAGCCTTCAGTTGTACAGAGCCTTGGCCAGACCCCATCTGCATTCAGGTTTGGGCACCCAGCCTCAGGAAATATCTATTGGCCTTGGAGGGGGTACAGCAGAGATTTACCAGAATGATACTAGGTATTAAAGGGTTAAATTTTGAGGACAGGTTAGAATCATAGAATTTTACAGCACAGAAGGAGGCCATTTGGCCCGTCGTGCCTGTGACGGCTCTTTGAAAGAGCTTTCTAATTTAGTCCCACACCCCAGCTTTTTCCCCATAACCCTGCTAATTAGTCCTCTTCAAATACATGTCCAATTGCCTTTTGAAAGTTCCTATGGAATCTGATCCACCACCCTTTCAGTGTGTTTCATTTCATACCAATCCTCTGTGTGAAAACATTTCTCCTCATCTCCCCTCTGGTTCTTTTGCCAATTATTATAAATTTATGACCTTTGGTGACTGACCCACTTGCCAGAGGAAACAGTTTCTCCCTACTTGCTCTATCAAAATCCCTCATAATTATGAACACCTCTATTCGGTCTCCCCTTAACTTTCTCTGCTCTAAGGAGCACAATCCCAGCTTCTCCAATCTCTCCACCTAACTGAAGTCCCTTTCCCTGCTATCATCCTGGTAAACCTCCTCTGTACCTTCTCCAAGGCCTTGACATCCTTCCTAAAGTGTGGTGCCCAGAATTGTACACAATACTCCAGCTGAGGCCTAACCAGTGATTTGTAATGGTTCAGCATGACTTCCTTGTTTTGGCCCCTATTTACAAATCCAAGTATCCCATATGCTTTCTTAACCACCTTATCAAATTGTCCTGCCACCTTCAAAGATTTGTGAATATGCACCCCAAGAAACTTGGCATGTATTCCCTTAAGTTTAGACGGTTGAGGGGTGATCTAACTGAAGTGTTTAAAATGGAATTCAATGGAGTACATACAGAGAATCCAGAACAAGGGGGCATAATCTTAACATTAGAATGAGGCCATTTATGAGTGAATCAAGAAGCACTTTTTCACACAAAGAGTGGTGGAAATCTAGAACTATCTCCCCCAAATGGCTGTGGATGCTGGGACAATTGAAATTTTCAAGATTGAGATTGATAGATTTTTCTTAGGTGAGGGTATCAAAGGATATGGAGCAGAGGTGGGTAAATGGAGTTGAGGTCCAGATCAGCCAGGAATGGTGGAGCAAGCTCGAGGGGCTGAATGGCCTACTCCCACTCCTATGTTTAACTGATTTTTCTCAATTGAGCAAAATCCTAATAAAAGAGGCAAGCCAATCATGTAGACATGAAGGTGCCGGAGTGCCATGACACAAAAGAACTGAACATTTAGGGATGGAAATTGATATGTGTTGTTCATATTTTTTGGGCTCAAAACAGCAATTTCGAAGCGAGAGAGATTGTGCCCATTCTGGGCAGGTGTCGGCCCACTGCTAAATTCATTGGGCACCTTTTTTGAGCATCCATCTAAAACAAGCCTCTCTACAAAATGTATTGCCGATGAGCGGATGCCTGCCCAGCTCAGGATTCTTCAGTGACCCCTGCGCTGTCAACTGAAGGTAAGTGTTCTTTAAAGAAAAACCTTTGTGTGGAGCCAGGAGTACCCCCGCCCCCCCCTGCCCGCCTCACCCCAACTCCACAGTCCTCGGGATCGGCCCCTTCCCGTTGCCCGCTCCAGTCCTCCTCCCGGGACTTACCTGAAGGCCAAGGTAGGTGGGCCAAAATTGATTCTCCTTGTGGGGCAGCTGCTTGTGGAGGGGCGACCAGTGGCAGCAACTCACACCGAATATGTAGATGAGGCCCGAGGATCAATTCCTAGTGATCCCTTACTCTCTACTGAACCTTGAATATTTTCTGTAGGATTCTTGTATTCCAACCGATCCTTACCATCCAATGCTGTCAGTTGGTCTCCTAACCCAGATGTGAGCTTTTTCTACCACAAATGATGTTCGGTCTGCCTCTAAATAGTGAGCACCTGTTTATAGATATGGCAGTGTGAGCAACTTTGGACTCATGCTGGTGTGTGTCTCAAGTCTCCTCCAGAATAGCCCCATGCTGCCTTCCCTGGCCTTGGATAGTGCACGAGACTTTAGCTGGTGCTTTGGACTTGGGTCAATCCTGGGAATAGCCCAAACCAGCTCCTGCTAATTTATCTGAAATGGAGCTTTTTAACTACTCCAAGGTAGAACTGTATTGGAGAATTGAGCGAAGCCATGCGACCCTGCAACCATTCTTGTCGGTGAAGCAAGCACTCATACTAAGTCCTGCTTCACAACGTAGAGACCATGGGGTAGAAATTAGGTCGCGCCCCATTTGGGGCGCAAATATCGTCCGGACGCAAATATTAGCGCCTGGCGCTAATTATCGGCACTGACGGGAAACTTCACTTTTACCGCCCCGGGAGGTGAGTGGAGCGCTAAAGCAGGCGCTGCACACCTCTCTTAAGGCGCAAAGGCCGAGCAGTGAGGCGCTAACTCGGAGCGCTGGCGAAGCTCATGTAATGTCAGTCAGCAATGGAACACACACACAATGGCACGGGCCAGTTCTTAAAGGGGATGGTTAATCTTGCTTTCCATCCACATCCTGTTCATTGCTGCCTTGAATCTCGGCCTGGAGAGACTTGCACATCAAATGTGCTGGAAAGAACAATGGAGAGCACCAGGCAAAGAGCTCAGAGTGCAGCTCCCACGGTCTCTGCTAAATCGATACAAGGAATGGCAAATCAAAATGAACCTGCAAAGTGCTGCTCAGTACCCAAAACTCCTTCACACAACGTTGAATCTCTCCAGAAGTCTCTCCCTCTCTCTCTCAGAATGCGTAGTTCAAAAATGCCACCAACAATAAAAGACAGGAAGAGGCCCCCTTTAAATAGCGCCCCCCCCAGCCCCACAGCGATTGATAGCGTTCCAGTCTTCTGGTCGTTGGAAGCGCCAGGCGGTAAGGCAGGGGGCGCCACTCAATTTCCGCTACGGGACGCCCCAAGGGCGTTGCACCATGGAATGACGTCACAATCTGCGCGCGCAGGTCGTCGCAGCGGTAAGTTTTAGCGCCGCCGCACAATCTCAAGTTAAGTTCTCGAGCGGCGCAAACATCGCTGCGCCCTGGCGTTAGCGGCTTTGCGCCCCATTAGCGCCCTCTTAAGGCGCTAACGGGTGGCGCAACCAAGTGAATTTTTACCCCCATGTCTTTCTGGGACATGTGCAGTATCGGGAGGCAAGATAAACACTTGTTTTTTTTATTAACTTTGCCGTCACGAGTAAAGGAATCGTGGTACGTTCTTGAATCTGGACACCGGCATTTCCAAGGCAAACCAACCAGTGGAATTTCTGACCTAACAATCAAAGCTAACTGTAACCACGACTCCTCCATTCCAAGGCTGGCCACTGTTTTTGAGGAGCGGAGGTGTGGAGAGCACACTACAGTGGAGCTCACCCTGGCCGAGTGTGAGCCCACATCTACGCTGGACCCAATGCATCAGAACAAATTCCACTTTGACGGCTTGCCGTGCGCTTGGTCCCTAAGCCACTTTGACTGCTTTTCCAATGATGCCCACTGTAGTCTCCATAGCAACAAAAATGTGTTTATCTGGTGCGAGGATTTCGAGTGACATTTCCTCTTTTTCTTGATCGTTTTTGGTTTAGTTTCTTTGCTGTTTTTGCTTTTATCTGGAAGCTTTGGCTCTGCCTTCCTGTATGGATGTTCCCTGTGGCACCTGCAGGGTTTATTTACACTGCTGAACATGTTTGATACCGAACAAAAACAAAGCTTCAGGGGATATAACAAAAATAAACAAGTGCCTAAGTTTACTCGCATAACAAGTGCTCTGCTATTGTGAACTATGAAACAGTAGCCTGGACCTTCTTCAAAGGCTGTAAAAGTGACCTGACCTCATTTCAACTGCCATATAAGCCAAGACAAATGGGATGCTAGCTTTTTGAAAGGCCTGTTTTATTGGCTTATCCTGGCCCTGGATTTGGAGTGGGGCCTTCACACACCTGTGACTGGTTGTAAAGTTATCTGTTAATTGCAGAACAAACACGTGCGGCCACCTCATCGTGACGATAACAAAAGAAAATAATGGATTTGGTGGGGGAAGGGCTGGTGTGCTGACTAGGTCTCAGCAGGTGAGTACTCTCCTTTATGACCTGACTTTCACTGAGCCTGTTCCAGCTGCAGCCTTTACCTCTGGAAACCTGCAGCTGCTTCCATTCAGTGTTGAGAACTGGCCGATCAGTCAACAGGCATGAGCCTTCACTACTAAAGGCATGGCAAGGAGAGGGTTCTGCTTGGCTGCAGTTAGCCTGCTGCTCAGATATCTAACTATTACTGTTATTATACCACCACTTCCTCATTGATGGGAAGCAGTTTTGCCTGTGACTCCCAAGTGGATGAAAGGCGAAGTCCTTCGCACGAGGTACAGTGCGGGTAAACTCACCGATCCTGTGCCCTCACCAGCCAGTGGCATTCAATAAGGGGAGTCGCCTTTTCCTCTGATCTGTCCTCCTTTTGGGTTTGGATCTCTGTTGGGAGCGCGGAATCAGGGAATTTGTCCTCCTTTCTCTAGACGCTGCGTACAGGCTGTCCAGCTGGCATCTTTTAAACTCCTGAATAATTTTGTGTCTGGGAGCCCATCTCTCGACATCAAATAGTAACCCACTGGCACACAGAAGACTGTGCGTGCATACGCAGGCTTCTTTGTTGCTGAGTTCAGTGAAAGGCACAGCTGCCAATGTAACTCAGCTGTGCATCATGGCAGCTGTGCCTCACACTCTGTACGTACCGGTCTAAGACTCGTATCTGTAGAATAATGCACCCTCAAACAAGGAGTCTCACAAGAAAGACTTTATCATATAAACGATAGATAGTTCACTTGGAGTCCTGAGCACCGTTAGCCATGGCTCAGTGGGTAGCACTGTCATCTCTATATCAGAGGGCTGTGGGTTCAAATCCCACTCGAGAGACTTGAGCACATAATCTAGGCTGACGCTCCAGCGCAGTGCTGAGGCAGTGCTGCACTGTCAGAGGTGCCGTCTTTCAGTTGAGACGTTAAACTCAGGTGAATGTAAAAGATCCCATGGCATTATTTCAAAGAAGAGCTGGGGAGTTCTCCCCGCTGTCCTGGCCAATATTTATCACTCAATCAACATCACTAACACAGATTGTCTGGTCATTTTCACATTGCTGTTTGTGGGACCTTGCTATGTGCAGGTTAGCTGCCGCGTTTCCTACATTACAACAGTGACTGCACTTCAAAAAGTACCTCTTTGGTTGTAAGGAGCTTTGGGCTATCCTGCGGTCATGGAAAGTGCTACATAAATGCAAGTCGAACTTTCTTTTATATGGAGCGCTAGATGCCTATGTAGGATATTGAAAAGCAAGGAAACTATGATGAATATGTACAAGTGTTTATTAGATCACACTACTGTGTGTAGTTTAGGTCGCCCCATTATAGAAAGGATATTGCAACCATGGAAAAGGTGCAACATAGATTCACCATAGCAGGGATGAGAGAATCTTTAGTTGTAATGAGAAACGAGGGCTGTGTTCACTGAAGCCGAGAAGGTTAAGGCGATCTAATAAAATTGTTGCAAGTTTTCAAAGGGTCTCAGTGTAAATGCCAAAGGATTATTTACGCTTATTGCTGAATCAATAACAAGGGGGGCACAAATTTAGGTTTAATACTAGCTTAAAAAAAGATGTTAGAAGGAATTTTTTTCATGGAAATGGTTTAGAGGATTTGAGACAGATTACAGTAAGTGGCTATTGAAGCTAAGTCAATCATGATATTTAAGAGGGAATTACATAAACACTTGGGCCGAGAAATTCGGGGTTGTAGCGCTGGTTAAGGCCGGTTTTGTTGAAAAAATGGCAATTGCCTCACTTCCACCCGCTTCCGGCGTGGAACACGGCGTCCGCCATTTTGGAGTGGTCGGCAGCGCTGCCGTTGCCTGTGCTCACCTCTCCCTTGTAAATATGCAGATCATGGCGTCGATCGGCGTGCAACGCCTGAATTGACGCACGACTTCAATTTTGGACGTCGCCGCTCTCCATACCGCTCTCACCAAACCACGCTCAGAAGAACGTGCGTGCAGCAGTTCTACAGAGATGCTGGCAGCGCTTCTTAAAGGGACATGCACATCTTTTAGGTAAGTTCCGGTTTCAGCTTTCGGAGTGTTTTTTTTACATTTTTTTGCTTGGTGCAATACATTAAAAAGTTGTTAAAGTGTGCAGGGCGTGCTGCTGGATGCTTGCAAGGCTTCGGCTCTTAAAGGAAGGCCTCTGAGAACACCACTTGCTCCCAGTCCTGGGGCTCTAGTTGTAGTCCACCTTGGGCTGCAACATGACATGGAGATGAAACAGAGGCAGCAAAGGGGACAAGCTGCTTGCAGAGGGAAGAGGAGGAAGCAGAAGAGGAGGAAGCGGAAGGAGGAACCGGAAGGAAGGTGGCAACCCAGACAGCCACTTTCTGGCCGGGATATCCGGGATTGAATCATCCGCCTGCAGTACCAGTGACCACAACTCCAATTCCCCTTTCAATATTTGTCCCACACCTTATCTTCCCTCTGTTACTGACCATCACAGTGTCCTCTTGGCCACAATGCTGAAATAAAAGCCACCACAAAACAAACTTTCCAAGCCAACTTTAACCATCTATGCATCCAATATTACATCAAAAAATCAACGAATCCCCCTTATGCATTCCCTTAGTGACTGTCTTGTGTCTGCCTTTGCCTATCCTAGTGATGTCACGCAGTGCTACTGCAGTGGCTGCAGCATGGCTGGTGGAAGGCTGCTGACTTTCAGTGGGGGACACTGCAGATGGCCTTGCAGGACGACCTCGAGGAGCTGGTGGCTGGGAGTGTGAAATCGAGTGAAGGTGTTTCTTCTTCTTCTTCTTCAGTCTCCTCTCCCTCTTCTTGGTGAACCACTGGCTGGGCAGGCCAGATTTCTTGGGTGTCTGAAATGAGGGAGGCACAAGGGTAGGATTGTGGTGAGGGGAGGAGCGTAAAGGAAATGGTACATGCTTACACCGTGTGCAGCTTGGAAATCAGAAGAGGTTGTAGGATGAAGGGGAAGTGGGATGTGAGAAGAAGGATAACGCATGAGGATACTGGCATCTTGTATCCTTTCAGCCCCGCTGCTGGCCAATGGCCGGCACTGTCTCCTCCAAGGGGGTGAGGTGAAGCTAGGAAGCTAAGTGTGCCTAGTGTTTGGTAGTGATTGTTGGTAGATGAGTGATGACGGTGGGGGGTGATGCATTGTGCAGTGTGTGAGGCTGGTGGTGCAGTTGGTAGGAGACGACTTCTGAAGATGCATTCACTGACCTTGACCACTCGCCTGAGGTCATGAAACTTCTTTGGGCACTGGAGCCAGGTCCTGGGGGCACAATGACTGGTCCCACAGCCTCAGCAATCTGGTCCCACATCCTTCGTTCTGGAGGGCCGCCTGGCCCCCTGTGGGTAGAGGACCTCTTTCCAGTGCTAACATCCTGCACAAAGCTCGAGTGCTGCGTCCGAGACCGTGGGTGCCCTTTCCTTGGTCTGTTGAGCCATTTGTGTTAGTGCTGAAGCATTTTAACCATTTTTTACACGCAGAAGGAAGTTCAGCTTTAAGAGCTGCAGACTGCCTAGTTTGGAATGATTTTAAATTTTTTTCCAGAAGGCAGTACAGCTTTAAGGGCTAGAGACTACCTATTTTTGAATGATTTAAAACATTTTTTTCAGAAGGCAGTTCACATTTAAGGGCTCGATACTGCTTTCAAAACTCGCAGCCTTGCTTTAAGAAAATGCAGCCACGACATTGGGCCTTCTGCTGAGCTCACAGCCTGACACAACACGATAGTTGCTGGGCTGTGCGCTAAAATCATTCAAATTATCAAGCAGCACAAAATTAACGTGCTGCCTGTGCTTTCGAAATGGGCACAAGCAAATCTCACCCCGCGGTGCACCCGCCCGTTTCCGGGTCTATCGAATTTCACCCCCTTGAAGCGAAAAAAATATAAAATGATACCGAGAAATGGGATTAGTGTGACCAGCTCTGATGTTGAGCTCGCTAAATGGCCTCCTAATGTGCTGAAATTTCAATGATTCTATGCCTGTTTCTATTTGAAGTAGTTCTGCATGATATAAATGTGCTGTAAAATTAGCGTTACCAATTTCCGTGCAGGTACATGTCTAAGGCTTTGTTCTGAGCCGTGCCCTTTGTTCTTTTCTTTGGTTGTTGGCAGCAGCTCACTCTTCCGTACCAGAGAACATGTCCTGATCCTGAGTGTGTTGTCAGCCCCAGTATTCCTACAGTGGAATTCTCTCTGAATTTTTAGCTTCTCAAGTGTAGTTTAGTCTGCAAAGTTCTTGTGCTGTTATTTAAAATGGCTGCCATCTTGAGCAGGGGCCGCTGGGGCCTAAGATGCTTCGTCCGATTCTGCTTGACACTACCTCGGCCACCAGCCAAACCTTAGACTAGTAACTGATTTGCATGACGCTTTGGTAATAATTTTCCAAAATTCCCTGGACTCAGCAAAGGTCCCGGCAGATTGGAAAACTGCTAATGTAACACCCTTATTTAAAAAGGGTAGTAGGCAGAAGGCTGGAAATTATAGACCAGTTAGCCTAACATCTGTGGTGGGTAAAATTTTGGAGTCTATTATTAAGGAGACAGTAACAGAACATTTAGATAAACATAATTTAATAGGACAAAGTCAGCATGGCTTTATGAAGGGGAAGTCATGTCTGACAAATTTGCTTGAGTTCTTTGAGGACATAACGTACAGGGTGGATAAAGGGGAACCAGTGGACGTAGTGTATTTAGACTTCCAGAAGGCATTCGACAAGGTGCCACATAAAAGATTATTGCTCAAGATAAAAAATCACTGGATTGGGGGTAATATTCTGGCATGGGTGGTGGATTGGTTATCTAACAGGAAGCAGAGAGTTGGGATAAATGGTTCATTCTCGAACTGGCAACCAGTAGCCAGTGGTGTTCTGCAGGGGTCGGTGCTGGGTCCCCAACTCTTTACAATCTATATTAACGATTTGGAGGAGTGGACCGAGTGTAACATATCAAAGTTTGCAGATGATACAAAGATGGGAGGGAAAATAGAAAGTGAGGAGGACATAAAAAACCTACAAGGGGATATAGACAGGCTGGGTGAGTGGGTGGAGATTTGGCAGATGCAATACAATATTGGAAAATGTGAGGTTATGCACTTTGGCAGGAAAAATCAGAGAGCAAGTTATTATCTTAATGGCGAGAAACTGGAAAGTACTGCAGTACAAAGGGATCTGGGGGTCCTAGTGCAAGAAAATCAAAAAGTTAGTATGCAGGTGCAGCAGGTGATCAAGAAGGCCACCGGAATGTTGGCTTTTATTGCTAGGGGGATAGATTATAAAAACAGGGAGGTATTGCTGCAGTTATATAAGGTATTGGTGAGACCGCACCTGGAATACTGCATACAGTTTTGGTGTCCATACTTAAGAAAAGACATGCTTGCTCTCGAGGCAGTACAAAGAAGGTTCACTCGGTTAATCCCGGGGATGAGGGGGTGGACATATGAGGAGAGGTTGAGTAGATTGGGACTCTACTCATTGGAGTTCAGAAGAATGAGAGGCGATCTTATTGAAACATATAAGATTGTGAAGGGGCTTGATCGGGTGGATGCGGTAAGGATGTTCCCAAGGATGGGTGAAACTAGAACTAGGGGGCATAATCTTAGAATAAGGGGCTGCTCTTTCAAAACTGAGATGAGGAGAAACTTCTTCACTCAGAGGGTAGTAGGTCTGTGGAATTTGCTGCCCCAGGAAGCTGTGGAAGCTACATCATTAAATAAATTTAAAACAGAAATAGACAGTTTCCTAGAAGTAAAGGGAATTAGGGGTTACGGTGAGCGGGCAGGAAATTTGACATGAGGCTGAGTTCGGATCGGTCAGGGCCCTGTGGGTGGCGGAGCGGGCCCAGGGGCTGAGTGGCCGGGTCCTGCTCCTACTTCTTGTGTTCTTTAGATTTGAGGTGAGATCAGATCAGCCATGATCTTATTGAATGGCGGAGCAGGCTCGAAGGGCCGATTGGCCTACTCCTGCTCCTATTTCTTATGTTCTTATGTTCTTATGACACTTGTTTTCAGTTTAAAATCCTCGTCCTTGTTTTCAAATCCCTCCATGGCCTCGTCCCTTCCTATCTCTGTAACCTCCTCCAGCCCTACAACCCTCCAGGAACTCTGCAATCTTCTAATTCTGGCCACTTGCGCATCCCCGGTTTCCTTTGCCCCTCCATTGGTGGCCGTGCCTTCAGCTGCCTAGGCCCTAAACGCTGGAATTCCTAAACCTCTCCGCCTCTCTCTCCCCCTTTAAGACGCTCCTCAAAACCTACCTCCGTGACTAAGCTTTCGGTCATCTGCCCTAATATCTCCTTATGTGGCTTGGTGTCAAATTTTGTCTGATATTGCTCCTGTGAAGCACTTTGTGACCTTTTACTGCATTAAAGACGCTGTATAAATGCAAGTTGTTGTTGTTATTGTTGTCTTCTGCCTGAAACATGCTCTAAACACAGTACGAGGGCTCTGTGCTCAGCCTACTCATTTCACAAAGATGATCTTGACTACAAGGAAGCTTGAGGTCAACTCTCAACAGAAATCCTCTGATCTGATGAGGAATGAAGGGCAGGGAGTATTCGCAAAACTGTACCTACAAGTGATGCCATGGTTGAGTTACGTTGCGCACTGATGGGTCCAGCGGCAGGAACGAGGCCAACACAGCTTCCTTGAGCAACATTGTAATTTCGCCCAAACCGTAGTTTGGCCTCTGGTCTGAGGTAAATTATTTCAGTTCTGTTTGAATGACTCCAGTTTTGAAGGACCTCGTGGGTGCTTGTGCAATTGCAGTGTGGAGGGGTGCAGCAGGTTAAACATGGGCCTTTTCACCTCTGGAACCTGATTTTAAATCCAAACCCCACTGATGGGATGAAGCTCTGATTGCTAAGGCCCTACGTGAAATGAATTTGAATCGTCTCAATTAATTTCCTCATGGACATCGTAGGCCTATGGCACAAGACTGCCCCATATCTGGCACTAAATTGACAGACTCAGCCAGAGAGTCCATGATATGGGTGGGAAGTGAAAAAATATTTCAGTGTTACAATTGGGGTGCTCTTCTGAGGGTTGGGTTGAAGCGCATTGTTGGGGCAGAATAGAGGGAGCTTTACTGTAAAGCTACCGATGCTTGAAATGGGCAGATATTCCGTTCTCTCACTGTGACGAGGACATCATTTACATTTAAAACAATCAGCAATAACTATATTTACACAGCTGCCGTCAGATAGCTCAGCAATCATACGCTGCAATAATACTGAGAATGACACAACTACTTATCTTTGATTGCTGTCATAAACCTACCATTTTCAGGTGCTTTACAACATTTGAGTCCTGCTAAAAGAATAAGGAAAGACTTGCATTTATACAGTGCCTTTTTACGACCTCAGCGCTTTACAGCTGTATGAAAGACTGGTATTTAGAGACCATATAGTAGATGGGAATCATTTATGTATAAATTCAAGTGTAGCCATTGGCCAACTAATCTTACCCATGATTCCCTGTGGGTATGTAAATGTTAAAGACTGTTCGAATGTAGCCACAAGCGACAGTCAGAAGCAGTTTTGACGAAACTCTGATAACAAACAGCCACAGGCTGCGAGTGAGGGTCAAATTGTTAAATAACATATTATAATGCTAAGTAGGAATTAGAGTTCGCTTAACAAAACGAATTGCAAGGATATTTGAATGATAATTAGTATAAGGGATATAAGGTGAGAAGGATCATGGGAGTTAAGGTATCCATCTGGTAGATTAAAGTGAGATAGTCTGGACACTGTCAAGACTAGTGAAACAGCGCTGACATGGGCTGGGCCCTTGGTATAGAAAGGCCTTGTACTGATTGTACCAGGGAAGCTAGAATGAGAGAGATAAGATGAATTCCAATGAGGTGAAGAACTATAAACAACATAACGATGAAACAAGGTAGAGTTGTTGGAAAATTACTGAGCCAGGAGGAGACAGGATGCTACCCTTAGTCTGAGTGACAATGGTATTTTGACCATTAGAAGCAATTAAAAAAGGTGATTTTGTTAAAGACCATATATGGACACTGGCCGAACGAACTTTTGGTAAGAAATGGGTTAAAACCTCAATACTCAAAGAACAACTTTACACAGACGTACTGCGAGAACAAAGGAACAGACTTAAGACGACGTCATCTGTGTCCGAGAGGTTCCAGAGACCAAGGGCTGTGAGCTACTCGTTAAACTATCGGCTCTTGTTAAGTATATTACGCTGTAAGCTTAATAAATCTTGATCTATTGCTCAAACATACTGGCTGCTGCCTATTGGTGTCTTGCCCAAGAACTCTGAGAAATCATTATTGATTACACAGCTAATTAGGTAGTTTTGAAGTGTAGTCACTGTTGTAATTTAGGAAATGCGGCAGCCTATTTGTGCACAGCAAGCTCCCACAAAGAGCAATGCGACAATGACCAGATAATCTGTTTTTTTCTTCAATGATATTGATTGAGGAATAAATGTTGGCCAGGACACCGGGGATAACTCCCCTGCTCTTCTTCGAAATAGTGCCGTGGGATTTTTTACGTCCATCGGAGAGAGCAGACTGGGCCTCGGTTTAACTTCTCATCCGAAAGACGACACCTCCAACAGTGCAGCGCTCCCTCAGCACTGCCCGAGAGGGTCAGCCTAGATTTATGTGCTGAAGTCTGTGGAATCAAAATGGAAAGGAATCAAAATGGACCAGGTGCCATTTGTATCTGTCGAGCAACTCATGTCAAGTTGGAGAATACATTTCTCATCTGTATATTTCACTATCACTGTGAAAGGAGCAGTACTGAGTCCAATAAACAAAAGGAATTTAATAATTCCTTCCCCTTTGTTCTTTCCTCCCACCCTCTTTTCCCTGCACCTGTACTTGCTTAAAACATGTTACATCTCAAACTTTTTCCAGTTCTGACGAAGGGTCATCGACCTGAAACAATATCTCTGTTTCTCTCTCCACAGATGCTGCCTGACCTGCTGAGTATTTCCAGCATTTTCTGTTTTTATTTCAGATTTCCAGCATCCGCAGTATTTTGCTTTTGTATTTAACAATTCCTATTCGGGCTTTTCAAGGTGGTGAATGGTCTTGTCAGAAAAAAGACACAAGATACATAACATGAAGGGGTGAAGGACTGTTATCTCTGTTACTGGTGAGGATGTTAAGAACAGGTCAATTGTGATAGTTGGTGTGACACAGATGTACATTGTCACAGAGAGGGATAAAGTGATTGGCCCTCTGGTTTTGAACCGAAAGGTTTGATTTCAGAGATGGCTACTTGGTAATTTTGACAATTCAAACCGGCAGGCCAAAGTCTGGCTGTTTACTGCTGCGTTTATTAAAAACCAGCTGTGCGTAGGTCAAGCAGACACGTACTGTGCATACACAAAGCACTCTACTAAATTCCCTATTCTTGTCCGCGTTTGGTCAGGTGAAAGCTGGTGGGCATAGAGTGGTAACGATATGATGCCAGGTGGGCTGTCCAGTGAAAGCAAAACTCATCCCGTGTGAAAAGGGAGAGTCCGAGATCGGTTTAGCCTTTTAGCATCTGCCTGGATAACCTCATCCTTAGTACAGGTCTTCTGCAGGGGAACTGACTCCTGGTGCTTAGCACCAACATTTAAAACCATAAAGGGCTTAGGTTTATAACCCAGTCCAATATTGAACAGGGGCAGCTGGGAATGCATTAGGGTAAGAGTAGGATTGAGGCTTGAGCCCTTTTTGTCTTTTTATTCATGAAAGTTCATTGAGAATCTTAATAATTAATAGCTCCACATCTTAATACACAAAATGAAATAGGAAAAACTAGCCTTGTGTGTTGATGTGAACTCACATTTATATAGCACCTCTCTCAGCAACATCCCGAAACACTTCACGTGCATTGAATTACTTTGTGGTGCTGTCACTGTTGTTATCTAGGCAAACAAGACAGACATTTTGTGCACACAAGTTCCCACAAACAGCAATAAGATGTCATGTGTTTTTGTTGGTGTTGGTTGAGGGACAGACACGAGGAGAACTCACCACTCTTCCTTTCAGCAGTGCCACAGGATCTATAACATCCACCTGAACCATCAGAACAGGCAGACATCTGATCAGAATGATGGCACCGCCAACAAGGCAGCACTCCCTCAGTACTGTATGACCTTCTGACTCGAAGCTGAGATTGAGCCAAGCTGTTAAAAAACTTGGGTTCAGTGGTATCAGTCACTCTCGTAGGAGGATCTCACGCTTCTTAGTTGACTCACACTGGCAAAAATATCTACTTATATCATAGCGTAACTCAGGATGCAACACTGGCAGCCTCTTGTGATCTGAACTGGACATGGTGGCTTTCACATGTGCCCTCACATATGCTTCTTCAATCCTTCTGGAGGTGGATCGAGGAAACACCTGGAAAGATGAGACCAGATACGAATCATTAGGCTGTTTCATTTCACAGCAAGTGAGCATACAGAACACCAGGAATGATTGGAATCACTTAGTTAATCAGCACAACTTATCTTACTGCTATAATACAAAAATAATAAACACATGCGGGTCATTTTGCTCAACTTAAACAAAATATCTCCGAGCTACCGTCCTGCTTTTCTCTGGCAGGCTTTGTTTAGGTTCACATGGAGAAGTGGAGTCTGTGTCCCTATTCCAGTCTGTGGGGGTAAATTTAACCCTCAAAAATGGGCAGGTTTGGGTCGGGTGAGAAGTGAAAATTTAGAAAAATTTCAAATCTGCCTTGATCCTGCCCACTCCTGGTTTTCATGGAGGCGGGTCGGGCGTGGATGACCAATCCGCTCTCGGGAGGAGGCTCAGTCAGTAAAACATTTTAAGGAGGCTGCGTGTCTCCATTTTAACAAACTTTTTATTTTTAACTCATGTTGGCTGGGTTTCCCTGGCCCCGGGAAACCCGGCAGGTAAAAGGAGGCGAGAAGGGCCGAATCCATAAGGTAAGTGCTGTTACAGCAATGCTTGTGGGCTAGGGGGAGCAGGAGTGTTTCCCCCTGACCCAACAAGCTAACCTGTAAACCCCCTACAATCTGTCCACTCTGTATAAAAGTAGGTGACAAGTTAGATTTTGTAAGTATAAAGGTGGAATGTGGGTCCTGTCTGTGCAGGAGCCAGTCTAAGTGTACATTACCAACATGTATAATCAGTGTCTGAGTGCAGTTGCTCACTTCCATGTGCTATCAAAGATAATTGTCTGTTTAACACACAGCATTAGCACGCTGAGAGCAGGTACATAAAACCACTGATAAACGATAATGTCAGTCACTACTCTCCTGACAGTGCTTGCCAATAAGATCCTGAGCCGTACAGACTAGGATGTCACATTCATGATCTGACTAGTCTCCTCCAACGCCTCTCCTCCATTGTCCAGCTGGGTGGGACGGCCCTCGCCTGGTTTCATTCTTATCTATCCAGTCGTAGCCAGAGAATCACCGGCAACGGCTTCTCTTCCCGCTCCCGCATCGTTATCTCTGGAGTCCCCCAAGGATCTATCCTTGGCCCCCTCCTATTTCTCATCTACATGCTGCCCCTTGGCGACATCATCCAAAAACACAGCATCAGGTTCCACATGTACGCTGACGACACCCAGCACTACCTCACCACCATGTCTCTTGATCCCTCCACTGTCTCTGATTTATCACACAGCTTGTCCGACATCCAGTACTGGATGAGCAGAAATTTCCTCCAACTAATTATTGAGAAGACCAAAGCCATTGTCTTCAGTCCCCACCACAAACTCCGTTCCCTAGCCACTGACTCCATCCCTCTCCCTGGTAATTGTCTGAGGCTGAACCAGACTGTTTGCAATCTTGTTGTCGTAGTTGACCCCGAGATGATCTTCCGACCACGTGTCCGAGCCATCACTAAGACCGCTTATTCCCACCTTCGTACATCGTCTGACTCCGCCCCTGCCTTAGCTCATCTGCTGCTGAAACCCTCATCATACCTCTAGACTTGACTATTCCAACGCACTCCTGGCTGGTCTCCCATCTTACACTCTCCATAAACTTATGATCTAAAACTCGGCCGCCCTGATCCTAACTCACACCGTTCTGTTCACCCATCACCCCTGTGCTCGCTGACCTACATTGTCTCCCGGTTAAGCAACGCCTTGATTTTAAAATTTTCATCCTTGTTTTCAAATCTCTCCATGGCCTCGCTCCTCCCTATTTCTGTAATCTCCTCCAGCCCAACAACCCTCTGAGGTATCTGCGCTCCTCTAATTCTGGCCTCTTGAGCATCCCCGATTTTAATCGCTCAACGATTGGTGGCCGTGCCTTCAGTTGCCTAGGCCCTAAGCTCTGGAATTCCCTGCCTAAATCTCTCCGCCTCTTTACCGCTCTCTCCTCCTTTAAGACGCTCCTTAAAACCGACCTCTTTGACCAAGCTTTTGATCATCTGCCCTAATATCTCCTTATGTGGCTCGGTGTCAGATTTTGTTTGATAATCGCTCCTGTGAAGCGCCTTGGGATGTTTTACTATATTAATGGTGCTACAGAAATGCAAGTTGTTGTTGTTGTTATTCAGTTCAAGTTCAGTTTCCATTCGGTGCTGAGTTACTTGTTCTGGGTTGGGGCAGGTTGTCTGTTCTCTCAAATGAAGGATGGCCATTGGGTGGGGTCTTGAAGGGCTGCGTCCATCCCTGAGGAACCGTACACTGAGACATGACACGAGGGGATAAAATAGGGAGAAAATAATTTGTTGACATCAGATCAGGTGACAAACTTGGTGACTGTTACAAGTGGGCCAGCTCAGTGGGTTCTTCATTAATGGAGTGCAGTAGATTTACAATCCCAAGCAGTGCCTTATCTGAAAGCTACTCTCAGTCATACTGCCACTCCCTACACCACAGACTGATGACACCTAGGTCGCTTGTTTTAATAGGGCTCATTGACTTTCTGTATGGGGGCTGAGATAGTACTGCTAGCTAACAACAGTGACTCCACTTCAAAAGTACTTCATTGGCTGTAAAGCGCTTTGAGACGTCCGGTGGTCGTGAAAGGTGCTACAGAAATGCATGCCTTTCTTTTAAAAATATCCCTGTGCCTTCTTTGGCTGCAGAGTAAGAAGAGGAGAGGGACCAGCAATGGATCCCAGCTCAGTCAACATCCAACAGCAAGACAGGCCCTGAATGGAGGCCCAGAATCTCACGCTGCAGTAAATAAGCCACAGGTAAAGTGAAGGTGGTCCACTTCTGGTGGTGATCTGGGTTACAACCACCCTGTTAGAGCGGAGGGAACAGGGAGCTTTGGTGTGTTTGAATAAACAAGAGCAATAATGCAGTCAATCACAGGCTCACAGACATCAGGAGAGACCTTCCACCTCAAATAATGGCCACCATGGTTTCTTTCCCACGACCACACCAGATCCCTGATCCACCCACCTGAAGCCCACTCCGACACATCCAGATGACAATGAAGGGGCGAGGCTTAGTTGTCCATAGGATTTCCATGACTTACTGTCCATGTACCAGCCCAGAAATCAGCACCACTATAAAGGACCAGTGTCCTTGAGGTAGGAGGGAAACAGGGTGATCTTTACAATGTGGTCTTTTACAGTGAACAGATCTCTACAATGGGATCTCTTAGTGTGAACAGATCTCTACAATGGGATCTCTTAGTGTGAACAGATCTCTATAATGATGCGGAGATGCCGGTGTTGGACTGGGGTGGACAAAAATGAGAAGTCGCACAACACCAGGTTATAGTCCAACAGTTTTATTTGAAATCACGAGCTTTCGGAGCGGCTGCTCCTTCGTCAGGTGAAGTCTTCACCTGACGAAGGAGCAGCGCTCCGAAAGCTCGCGATTTCAAATAAAACTGTTGGACTATAACCTGGTGTTGTGCGAGATCTCTATAATAGCATCACTCACATTGTGAACGGATCCCTACATTGGGATCTCTTACAGTGTGAACAGATCTCTGCAATACGATCGCTTAAATGTCTGCGGATGTCCCTACAATCAGGTCTCTTTCGATTGGAGGTCATTGTTACATTATTGCTCGATCTTTCATTGAAGAGAATGATTTGAAGATTTCGACATTGTGAAGATGAAGCTGACACTGGTGTCTTGGTATCGCTGTAGGGTGCTCTGCTGATGTGGGACGGTCACGCTCTGTCTGAAAGCTCATCTTAGAACGACAGCTGAGTGTTGACATTTTGAACATTCAGAACGCTATCAGCGTATGTTTAACAGGATGCTGTGAGTGACCCTTTAGATGGACCACGAGGAGAGGTCACCTTCTCCAGGTAGGGAAGGTTCAAGTAATTCAGCAGAGAGGCACCTGAGAATAACTGAAGGGTGTGTGTCTTGCTGTAGTTTGCTTGACAGGCTTTGAACTACTTGCTGAGGTGCACAGTACGTGTAACGCTGCCCCTTGAACAGGAAAGATCTGCTTTGTTCCAATTTTTCCCTCAGCCTGTGTGGGGGCAGCCAGGTAAGGGGACAGATGGACAGGAGGTGTTGGCCACAATTCCCCCATACATTGAGCTCACGCATTCTGGTAAAAGAAAAATCAAACAAAAAGTAATCAACTCTGCCAAGCCTGACCTCATGACCTGCCAGCAACCACTTATAGGGCACTAGAAGCCTGGGAGTGAGTCAGCTGCATGTCTCTCAACCAGGACACTATGGGCAGAAAATGGGAGAAAATGAATGTTGTTTAGGAATAGAAAAGGATTGGAAAGCTGGGGTCACAGTGCAACAACTGTACCCCTCGGCCGGGGTCACAGAGTAACAACTGTACCCGTCACTGGGGTCACAGTGCAACAACTGTACCCCTCGCTGGGGTCACAGAGTAACAACTGTACCCCTCGCTGGGGTCACAGAGTAACAACTGTACCCCTCGGCCGGGGTCACTGTGTAACAACTGTACCCCTCGGCTGGGGTCACAGTGCAACAACTGTACCCCTCGGCCGGGGTCGCTGTGTAACAACTGTACCCCTCGGCCGGGGTCACAGAGTAACAACTGTACCCCTCGCTGGGGTCACAGTGTAACAACTGTACCCCTCGCTGGGGTCACAGTGCAACAACTGTACCCCTCGCTGGGGTCACAGAGTAACAACTGTACCCCTCGCTGGGGTCACAGAGTAACAACTGTACCCCTCGCTGGGGTCACAGAGTAACAACTGTACCCCTCGCTGGGGTCACAGAGTAACAACTGTACCCCTCGCTGGGGTCACAGTGCAACAACTGTACCCCTCGCCGGGGTTGCTGTGTAACAAGTGTACCCCTCGCTGGGGTCATAGTGTAACAACTGTACCCCTCGCCGGGGTCACAGTGCAACAACTGTACCCCTCGCCGGGGTCACAGTGCAACAGCTGTACCCCTCGGCCGGGGTCACAGAGTAACAAGTGTACCCCTCGCTGGGGTCATAGTGTAACAACTGTACCCCTCGCCGGGGTCACAGTGCAACAGCTGTACCCCTCGGCCGGGGTCACAGAGTAACAAGTGTACCCCTCGCTGGGGTCATAGTGTAACAACTGTACCCCTCGGCCGGGGTCACAGTGCAACAACTGTACCCCTCGCTGGGGTCACAGTGCAACAACTGTACCCCTCGCTGGGGTCACAGAGTAACAACTGTACCCCTCGCTGGGGTCACAGAGTAACAACTGTACCCCTCGCTGGGGTCACAGTGCAACAACTGTACCCCTCGGCCGGGGTCACAGTGCAACAACTGTACCCCTCGCTGGGGTCACAGAGTAACAACTGTACCCCTCGCTGGGGTCACAGTGTAACAACTGTACCCCTCGCTGGGGTCACAGTGCAACAACTGTACCCCTCGCTGGGGTCACAGTGCAACAACTGTACCCCTCGCTGGGGTCACAGTGCAACAACTGTACCCCTCGCTGGGGTCACAGTGCAACAACTGTACCCCTCGCCGGGGTTGCTGTGTAACAAGTGTACCCCTCGCCGGGGTCACAGTGCAACAACTGTACCCCTCGCTGGGGTCACAGAGTAACAACTGTACCCCTCGCTGGGGTCACAGAGTAACAACTGTACCCCTCGCTGGGGTCACAGAGTAACAACTGTACCCCTCGCTGGGGTCACAGTGCAACAACTGTACCCCTCGCTGGGGTCACAGAGTAACAACTGTACCCCTCGCTGGGGTCACAGTGTAACAACTGTACCCCTCGCTGGGGTCACAGTGCAACAACTGTACCCCTCGCTGGGGTCACAGTGCAACAACTGTACCCCTCGCTGGGGTCACAGTGCAACAACTGTACCCCTCGCTGGGGTCACAGTGCAACAACTGTACCCCTCGCCGGGGTTGCTGTGTAACAAGTGTACCCCTCGCCGGGGTCACAGTGCAACAGCTGTACCCCTCGGCCGGGGTCACAGAGTAACAAGTGTACCCGTCACGGGGGTCACAGTGCAACAACTGTACCCGTCACGGGGGTCACAGTGTAACAACTGTACCCCTCGGCCAGGGTCGCAGTGTAACAACTGTACCCCTCGCTGGGGTCACAGTGCAACAACTGTACCCTGGGCAAAGGAATAATCAAACAGGAGTCCAGCTCCTCATCACTTTCCCTGGTGTAAAGATCCTGAGTGCGGACAGGTTCAGGTCTCTCCATGATGTGAGCCAACACTCACTATCTAGTCTAGCTGAAGAACTGCCACTTGGATGATGTGCTGAAGGGCTGCGAGCACCTTGGAATCAAACCCCAGTAAGAGTCAGGCAAGGAGGGGTGAAACCTGGGAAATAAAAGAAATGATTGCAGGAAAGGGACATTTTGCTTGTCCGATCTAGTCTTACTGCGAGCCTCCTGAAGCAGTGGGCTCCCGGGCCTTATGATAAAGAGTCTCTCTCAGTGCTTTCGCTTGGGGAACACCAGCACCCTGCCCCTAATGAAAACCGTGTGAGGTGGCATGTGGTAAGCATTACATGGCAACTGCAAATCCGGAACATTCCCACCAGATCCGCCAAATGAATCCAGTTTCTAATAAATCTTTGTTCAGATCCCCCCACTGCCCCCTCCACGCTCTCTCGCAGTTAATGGCTGTGCACGCACAGTCTGTGTGATTTATTACCTCAGGTCACTGCCCTCTGTTCAGCTCCTCTAATCATTTCAACACACCGCAGATTTTTAAAATATCAAAACAAAGGAGTTTTTCCCAGATACTGGGAACAGACTGTGGTGGCCTGTAAATCCCGGTTTCAGTGTGTGTGGATGTCACAGTCTGACAGCCAATAGCCATCTTTACATACGAAAGGTCAAGGGTTAAAAGGACAGTCCCTTTCTTTAATGCACAGCAGGTTAAAGAGCCACACCATGCCCCAGCACATGGCCACAGACAGCACACAGTCCAACAAACATCAGCAGCCAGCCTTACTTATTGTTAAGTATTGGGTCAGATTTTGTACTACATGTTTACAAAATGCTTGTGGTTTCGGGAGCACTGTGATAATGGAAATCCTGCACTGGACCTAATTGCGCAGAGGTGTGGCCAAGGATTACCTTGTCTTGTTGGGTCCAGCCTTGCCCTACCCTGCTACCCCCCTCGGTACCTTATGCTCCTGCTGATGGGGCCGAAACCACTCTTTCATGTGGCTACTTTTGCCCAACTCTGGCCAAATCCAGTTTCACCGCGAAATAGTCAAAGTCAGTTTTAAGCAAAACAGGTTGGATGGGGGAATCAATTCATTTGCGAACTATGACCATCCAATCCGTTACTTGCCCAGCTCCCTCGATGAGTTTGTTTGTCCTGTTGCTGTCAGACTTCAGAATCGACATGTCAGGTGTTGGCTTGGCTCATTTGTAGCGGGATCACATTGCCCTTCATTTAGTGGGCTCAGTGGGCAGCACTCTCGCCTCTGAGTCAGAAGGTTGTGGGTTCAAGTCCCGCTCCAGAGACTTGAGCATAAAATCTGAGCTGACACTCCAGTGCAATACTGAGGGATTGCTGCACTGTTGGAAGTGCCGTCTTTCGGATGAGACGTTAAACCAAGGCCTCTCATGCCATCTCAGGTGTACATAAAAGTTCCCATATTGCTATTTGACGAAGAGCAGGGGAGTTCTCCCTGATGTTTTTGTCAATATTTATCCCTCAACCAACATCACTATAACAGATGATCTGGTCATTATCACATTGCTGTTTGTGGGAGCTTGCTGTGCGCAAATTGGCTGCCACGTTTCCTACATTACAACAGTGACTTTATTGGCTGTAACGTGATTTGGGACGTCCTGAGGTCGTGAAATGCGCTGTATAAATCAATTGGCTGAAAGAAACAGGGTTTCAAACCGATTTTCAGTCAATGGAAACCCGCTTTTTAGAGAAAAACACTTGTTCCCCCTCCAAAACAATGTTTGGAGACCAGGAGGAAAAATAAACAGTAAATGATAATTTTTAATGGCGTGAATTGGCCTCAGCACCCCAGGGCTAAGTAGAGGGAAAACTCAAGCCAGAATCCCTGGACCTGATCCCTATCCAGCGATCCCTGCTGGGAAGTGCCAGGATCCGGATGTCGGGTGAGCACAAGATCGGGTTTGGTTGTGATTCTCTCTGCAGTCGAATATCCTGCTGACACTTACTGTCCAGGTTGATATATGAAGACAAGTCACTTGCTGAGGTACAGGAGGACTCCCCGCACTCGTGGGGCTGTACCCCAGCGAGAGCCAGAGGAAGGGAAAATATTGGAACAGAACAAGGTTAGCAGAGTCCTCAATAAATAAATGTCATTTCTTTCTTTATAATATAATCATTCCTTAACAAAAATGAGAGTTGCTTCTCTGTTGTTATTTAAATTGAGCTCTGATCCCTGGCAGTCAGCAAGCCTAGTGTACACATCCATCCAGTCCCTGCTGCTCTGCTGGCTGGGTGGTCTCATGTGTTGTGGACTCTTGCCCAGTAGGAACAACATCGAGAATTCTCCAAACCCCTCTCTCTCCAAACCCCTTTCAGCTGCAAAACGAGAGGATTTGGCGGGGGGCGGAGGGGGGGGGGATGGGGGTTCGAGGTGGAGCTGTCAATCAAGCCAGGTCCCAGAAGTGTTCTGAGTGAGTCTGACACCCACTTCCTGACAGGCTGACATCTTGTAAAATGCTCCTTAGCACATTGTCCAGGTTCTGCGTCCCACAGATCATACATTACTGAAATACATCTGGCTTTCAGCATCTCCAAGGCCTTGTAAAGATCTCATACTGTGAGCCTGCAGAGCACACCAACTCCGCAACCTCTGGGAAGGAGAGTGAGGAAAGACCATCAGGCTTGTCCATGGTCACCCTCTCCATTAGAGGGTGCAGCCTCCTGCACCCGCCCCCCCATTACTACTAATAGGTTAACACCGAGACAAAAAACAGCACAAGGCAAACTTAATTTGAGGGTAAAAACTTTGGGAAATCCCTCCCCGATTCTCTGAGGCAATCAAGCAAACTCCAAGAGACTATGGCTACCCATGATGCATCACTAGACATCGTTAATTACCCGCCCCCCCCCCCCGGGTCCAACCCGATGACCTTGGGAATATCAGTAGCAGATGGTTATCTGATCTGCTGATAACCCGCTTCAGTTATTCTGTCTGTTGAAGTTACAAAGACGTTACATTGAGGGAGCATTTACACTACAAGTCTAGCCTTGATGTGGAGGGCTTTCTGCTTTGCACTGATGTTAAACTTGTGTAGTGTAAATCCAGAGTTAAAACCCAAACTGACTGTGGAGCAAACCAGGTTGAGACTCCCTTCAGGACACTTCGTTCCAGTGTCTGGCTGGGCCTGAGGCTGCGTTTCCACTATAACTGCAGCAAGTGTCCAAAGCGAAGTTGCTGGCAATATAAAATGCAGCCTAGGTTGTTTATTTAAGGAGGCATTGTCCTTATTACAGGAAGAGGACTAGCTGCGATATCACATAACATCACCAGACATTTTGATGTGACGTGTATCATCACATTGGAGTGTTAGTCCAAATCTTGTTTCATGTGTGAACTTTTGTTAAGATGAAAGATGGTAGTGATGGGAAGTTGACATTTTCCAATTTGGCCACAGAGCATGAAGCATGAACGTCAGGTACAGGGTAGATGTGACACAGAGTAAAGCTCCCTCCACACTGCACCTCAGGGGCCCATTTCCCACTGCAGCTGTCCTGGTTGGAGATTGTCACTTTAGTGCTGAATTAGGACAGTTTTGTGCTTTGGCCCCATGCCTACTAGAGCCTGGCTTGAGACTGTAGCTTACACACAGTAAAGAGGAGACTATGAGACCCAGGCCCCAGAGCTGAAAGGCCAGTGTCTAACCCAGTGCACCAATGACCATCCAGTCCCCAAATGTTAGTTATTGTTTTCACTGAGAGAAAATAATCCATCCGTACATTTTGTGAAATCACTGTACCGATTTGTCACATTGTACTGGTAAAGTACGAGCACATTGGATTTTTGGCGCCTGTTAAGTTTTGAGATTTTTGACTGCTTGCCCGAGGAGGAATTCTGGGTAAATTTATATTAAGTTGTTGCTGATATGTTAAATTCAGCACTTGAGGGGTTAACCTCACACCACACACAAGCTGTCTGGGAAAGCGTATTCAACCTAATAGCTGGGCCCAGGCAAGGTGTGTGAGCAGAATGGCATTTCTCGCAAACCAATGAGGTTTGTTCTAGTGACCTTTACATACAAAGGGCTGATTTCCCTTGTCCACTCTCCAGGGTCAGGGCGGGACTTATGCCCGCTGCCCTGGCATCGCTAATCACCCTGGTCCAGTTTCCTGGGTCAGGGGTCATTATGCAATAATACTAGTCTTCGAGGTTTTCAATAAGTAAGTGCTGGTAACGGAGGCTGTTACAAGGCCCTCTAGCTCCATCAGAAGATGTTGGGCCCTTCCTGCCATTACCCCCAAGACTATTGTCGAGCTTCACCTGGCTGACCTAGGCAGTAGAAGGAACAGGGCGGACAAGGGAGAAATAGGCCCGGAACCTGGGCAAGAAAGATCGGTCCCAGCAAGGGAGAAATTCAGGTCAGGGCATCATTGCCCCATTTTGCCTCTTTTCTGCCACTAACACTGCCCAATTTCAAGTAGAAGGGAATGGTAGCATAGTAGTTATGTTACTGGTCTAGTAATCCAGAGACGTGAGTTCAAATTCCACCACGGCAGCTGGGGAATTTAAATCAAGTTAATTAAATAATTCTGGAATAATTACTAGTATCAGTAATGGTGACCATGAAACTATCATGAAAAGTCGCACAACACCAGGTTATAGTCCAACAGATTTATTTAATTTTACAAGCTTTCGGAACAGTTCGCTCCTTCGTCAGGTAAGTTAGTCATTTTTGTCCACCCCAGTCCAACGCCGGCATCTCCACATCATGAAACTATCAGATTGTTGTAAAAACCCATCTGGTTCACTAATGTCCTTTAGGGAAGAAAATCTGCTGTCCTTACCTGGTCTGGCTTATATGTGACTCCAGACCCACAGCAATGTGGTTGACTCTTAACTGCCCTCTGAAATGGCCAAGCAAGCCACTTAGTTGTAAAAAAAACGCTATGAGAAACAATAATAAGAATAAAACCGAACGGATCACCAGGCATCGACCTTGGCACCGGCTTCGGACACGACAACGGCACAGTCAACCTTGCAAATTCTTCCTCACTAACATCTGGGAGAGCTGTCCTACAGACTAGTCAAGCAACAGCCTGACATAGTCACACTCACAGAATCACACCTTTCAGCCAATGTCCCAGATTCCTCCATCACCATCCCTGGGTATGTCCTGTCCCACCAGAGGTGGTGCCACAGTGGCATACAGTTCGGAGGGCATGGCCCTGGGAGTCCTCAACATTGACTCCAGACCCCATGAAGTCTCATGGCTTCAGGTCAAGCACGGGCAAGGAAACCTCCTGCTGATTACCACCTACCGCCCTCCCTCAGCTGATGAATCAGTACTCCTCCATGTTGAACACCACTTGGAAGAAGCAAGGGCACAGAATGTACTCTGGGTGGGGGACTTCAATGTCCATCACCAAGAGTGGCTTGGTAGCACCACTACTGACCAAGCTGGCCAAGTCCTGAAGGACATAGCTGCCAGACTAGGACTACGGCAGGTGATGAGAGAACCAACATGAGGAAAAAACCTACTTGACCTCGTCCTCACCAATCTACCTGTCGCAGGTGCATCTGTCAATGACAGCACTGGTGACCACTGCAGACAAAATCTCGTCTTCACACTGAGGACACCCTCCATCGTGTTGTGTGGCACTACCACCATGCTAAATGGGATAGATTCATTACAGATCTAGCAGTTCAAAACTGGGCATCCATGAGGCGCTGTGGGCCATCAGCAGCAGCAGCAGAATTATATTCCACTACAATCTGTAACCTCATGGCCCGGCATATCCCTCACTCTACCATTACCATCAAGCCAGGGGACCAGCCCTGATTCAATGAGGAGTGCAGAAAAGTATGCCGGGAGCAGCACCAGGCGTACCAAAAAATGAGGTGCCAACCTGGGGAAGCTGCAACACAGGACTACATGCATGCTAAAAAGCGGAAGCAGCATGCTATAGACAGAGCTAAGCGATCCCACAATCAACGGATAAGATCAAAGCTCTGCAGTCCTGCCACATCCAGTCGTGAATGGTGGTGGACCATTAAACAACTAACGGGAGGAGGAGGCTCCATGAATATCCCCATTGTCAATGATAGCGGAACCCAGCATGTGAATGTAAAAGACAAGGCTGAAGCGTTTGCAACCATCTTCAGCCAGAAGTGCCGAGTGGATGATCTATATCGGCCTCCTCCTTAGGTCCCTACCATCACAGAAGCCAGTCTTCAGTCAATTCAATTCACTCCACGTGATATCGAGAAACGGCCGAGCGCACTGGGTACAGCAAAGGCTATGGGCCCCAACAACATCCCAGCTATCGTGCTCCAGAACTAGCCACGCCTCTGGCCAAGTTGTTCCAGTACAGCTATGACACTGGCATCTACCTGACAATGTGGAAAACTGCCCAGGTATGTCCTGTCCACAAAAAGCAGGACAAATTCAATCTGGCCAATTACTGCCCCATAAGTCTACCATTAATCATCAGCAAAGTGATGGAAGGTGTCGTCAACAGTACTATAAAGCAGCACTTACTCACCAATAACCTGCTCACCAATGCTCAGTTTGGGTTCCGTTGGCTCCAGACCTCATTACAGCCTTGGTCCAAACATGGACAAAAGAGCTGAATTCCAGAGGTGAGGTGAGAGTGACTGCCCTTGACATCAAGGCAACATTTGACCGAGTGTGGCATCAAGGAGCCCTAGTAAAATTGAAGTCAATGGGAATCGGGGGGAAAACGCTCCACTGGCTGGAGTCATACCTAGCACAAAGGAAGATGGTTGTGGTTGTTGGAGGTCAATCATCACAGCCCCAGGACATCACTGCAGGAGTTCCTCAGGGCAGTGTCCTAGGCCCAACCATCTTCAGCTGCTTCATCTATAACCTTCCCTCCATCATAAGGTCAGAAGTGGGGATGTTTGCTGATGACTGCAGAGTGTTCAGTTCCATTCACAACTCCTCAGATAATGAGCAGTCCATGCCCGCATGCAACATGACATTCAGGCTTGGGCTCATAAGTGGCAGGTAACATTCGCGCCACAGAAGTGCCAGGCAATGACTATCTCCAACAAGCGAGAGTCTAACCACCATCCCTTGACATTCAACGGCATTACCATCACCGAATCCCCCACCATCAACATCCTGGGGATCACCATTGACCAGAAACTTAACTAGACCAGCCCCATTAATACTGTGGCTACAAGAGCAGGTCACAGGCTGGATCTTCTGTGGCGAGTGTCTCACCTCCTGACTCCCCAAAGCCTTTCCACCATCTACAAGGCACAAGCCAGGAGTGTGATGGAATACTCTCCATTTGCCTGGATGAGTGCAGCTCCAACAACACTCAAGAAGCTCGATACCATCCAAGACAAAGCAGCCCGCTTGAATGGCACCCCATCCACCACCTTAAACATTCATTCCCTCCACCATCGGCATACCATGGCTGCAGTGTGTACCATCTACAAGATGCCAACTTGCCAAGGCTTCTTCGGCAGCACCTCCCAAACCCGCGACCTCTACCACCTAAAAGGACAAGGGCAGCAGGTGCATGGGAACACCACCACCTTCAAGTTCCCCTCCAAGTCACACACCATCCTGACTTAGAAGTATATCGCCGCCGTTCCTTCATCGTCGCTGGGTCAAAATCCTAGAACTCCCTCCCTAACAGCACTGTGGGAGTACCTTCACCACACGGACTGCAGCAGTTCAAGAAGGTGGCTCACCACCACCTTCTGAAGGGCAATTAGGGATGGGCCATACATGCTGGTCTTGCCAGCGATGCCCACATCCCAGGAACGAATTTTTAAAAAGCATAAGAAAATCCAACCCATAATGTTAGAATGGCCCCATTCATTTGAGCTCGGGGGAAGGGGGTTGTGTAAGCTGCCAGTGGACCCACACCTTGGAGAGCGGTCAAAGGTTTGACTGGCAGCTCCATTGGCCAATCCCTGACATGGAATGCTAGGGGAACGAAGCACATGGAAAGACTTTGGCTTCCATTCTAGCTGCAACACAAGACACTCAGTAGAAATTTGGAGTAGAAAACAAATCAGAGAGTTAGAGCAATCTCTTGCTGAGGTTAGAGCCGACTGATTTGAGGGATTTTGGAGGCCGGAAAGTGAATTTATCGATAGAGTAGCAATGCTTTGTTATTTTCTACATTACACGGAGCGTTATGAGATACAATGAATTTCACTGAAAACTGTATTATGTCTGTTCATATAATATATACACAATAAACCAGCTTATTGGTTTACTAGAGTGTTTATCAGCCTGCCTTCTGAAAAATAGGAGAAACACACATAAGGGCATGCGTGATATTACAGTATCTAGTTTACACAACAAAGAGTTTCATTGTTATGCCCCAGTTCATTCTATTATATAACTAGATATTGGACAGTGCAGTTGTAATCCTGGTTGTAAGGCACTATGGTTCCTGATCCCAATTGTTATTCAGTGACCTCTGCTCAAAAACTGCACTTATAGGTGAGAAACAGGATTGGGCTCGGTTGTGATGCTCTCCACGGTCGAATATCCTGATGATGTTCACAGTCCAGGCTCATACTCGAAAATGGCCATGTGGGCTGCTGGCACACAGGAATATCATAAAAAAACTGTAGCATAGAAAGAGGCCATTTGACCCACCGGGACAGGGCTGGTGCTATCTCTGCGACTGGAGCGGTCTGCTCTAATCCCATTGCCCTGCTGTTTGCAAGGCCTTGTGCTGCCAGTGGGACCTTTTTTTATTCATTCATTGGATGTGGGCATCGCTGGCAAGGCCAGCAATTATTGCCCATCCCTAATTGCCCTCAAGAAGGTGGCAGGGAGCCGCCTTCTTTGAATACAACTGAGTGGCTTGCTAGGCCATTTCAGAGGGCAGTTAAGAGTCAACCACATTGCTGTGGGTCTGGAGTCACATATAGGCCAGACCAGGTAAAGACGGTACATTTCCTTCCCTAAAGGACATTAGTGAACCAGATGGGTTTTTACGACAATCCGGTCATGGTCATGATACTAGCTTTTTATTCCAGATTTATTTAATTGAATTTAAATTTCCCAGGTGGGACTTGAACTCATAGTCTCTGGATCATTGGTCCAGGTCTCTGGATTACTGGTCTAGTGACATAACCACTACGCTACCATACCCAATAAATACCTCACGTGCAGCCAGCACATTTCGGATAATTATTCAGTGAGGACTAGGCTGTGTGCAGGGAGGAGGGAAGAAAAACTGGGAAACAATTCCGCAGAGTTCCAGGCTTCCCCTGACCAGCTGCTTTACATCTAAAGAAGACAAAGATCCCAATAGTCAGTCCACCGATACCCCTGTTTATAGCATTCAGGAGAGTGCGGGAATAGAAAGAAATCCACTTCCATCCCGACTTCTCTGTAACGGGGAAGTTTACAGCTCCGGAGTAAACAACTCCAATCCTGAGGGATTAGCAGGGATTTACGGATACAGCTTGTTTGTGCTTGAAGTCGAGGGTCTCTGAATTAACACGTTCCACCGACTGACGGAAACATCTGCTAAACACCAATTGTCACAGAGGTGATGACATTTGTCCTGCCACCTGGCCACAGAGTTACTCCATTAGCAAATGTCCCTGCTGCCGTTTACAATCATTACCTTCTTGGCTCCTTATGGGGGAGAGGAAAAGGCCTCAGTTTGGTCACGCAGTCTGCATTTTCTAAAAACAAATTATACTTAGTGCGGAGCCGAGGGTATTTATTGTAGGAATGCTGGATGCTCTCTGGTCTCTATAGCAACAAGAACAATGCGCAGGCGTCAGCCGTGGCTCAGTGGGTAGCACTCGCACCTCTGAGTCAGGTCATGGGTTTCAAGTCCCACTCCAGAGACTTGAGCACATGAAGCTAGGCTGTCCCTCCAGTGAAGCGCTGAGGGAGTGCTGCACTGTCGGAGGTGCCATCTTTCGGATGAGACGTTAAACCGAGGCCCCGTCTGCTCTCTCAGGTGCATGTAAAAGATCCCGTGGTACCATTTCGAAGAAGAGCAGGGGAGTTCTCCCCGGTGTCCTGGCCAATATTTATCCCTCAACTAACATCACTAAAATAGATTGGTCATTATCACATTGCTGTTTGTGGGAGCTTGCTGTGCGCAAATTGGCTGCCGCATTTCCCACATTACAACAGTGACTCCACTTCAAAAAGTACTTAATTGGCTGTAAAGCGCTTTGAGACGTCCGGTGGTCATGAAAGGTGCTCTATAAATGCAAGTCTTTCATTCTTTCTTTCTTTCATTTATGTCACACCCTCAATGATTAAAATGTTCCGAGACATTTCACAGAGGAGAGAAAGAGCAGAGAGTGATCCTTTGTGGGGAGTTATATGAGGTGACTGAAGGCTTGGTCGGAGAGATGGGTCTTGAGAAAGCTTTTAAAAGGTGGGAAAGGGGGCAGAGGGGCCTGTGGAGAGAGTTGAAAACTCTGCCACTCTGCCAGTGCCAAGGAAATATCTGGAGCTGCCCACAGTCCAGCAGGAAGGCAGATGTGTCTCTGGGGTTAACTACTGCTGTGCATCCAAACACTCAGAGAGCACTGGTGAGGGAGGGTCTGTACAGCCTGGGTGGGTGGAAGGGGGTTGCGGGCTTCAATGTGCGGAGGGGGCATATGCAGTGGAATCTGCTTCCAGTGGCCATGCAGAGGTACGGCTGAAATTTCGGTTGCCAAAACCAGTTTGTACAAAATGTGCAGGATTTCCTTGGGTGGCACAGATTTATTTGGAGCTGGGATCCTGTGATAAGTTGCAGGGCTGCTCGATGCTGACAGCCACTTTAAACGGCTGGTTTCCCTCGCCTCTCCTTTCATCCCTTCCGATTCTTTAGTCAAATTCATTTCAGAGCTGATTTTCCGAATGTGGACCTCTTGGGAGGGCGGCTTGCCTACTGCGAGCGCATATTGGGAAATTATGGGAGCACTAACCAGCACTTTAAGCAGCTGAGCAGTGTCCGCTCCTAGGGTCAGCCAGGGATTAAAGACTTACATTTATATAGCGCCTCTCACGACCATCGGACCTCCCAAAGCGCTTTACAGCCAATCAAGTACTTTTTGAAGTGGAGTCACTGTTATAATGTAGGAAACGCAGCAGCCAATTTGTGCACAGCAAGCTCCCACAAACAGCAATGTGATAATGACCAGATAATCTGTTTTTGTTATGTTGATTGAGGGATAAATATTGGTCAGGACACCGGGGATAACTCCGCTGCTCTTCTTCAAAATAGTGCCGTGGGATCTCTTATGTCCACCTGAGAGAGCAGACGGGGCCTCGGTTTAACGTCTCATCTGAAAGACGGCACGTCCAACAGTGCAGCGCTCCCTCAGCACTGCACTAGAATGTCAGCCTAGCTTTATGTGCGCAAGTCTCTGGAGTGGGACTTGAACCCACAACCGCCTGACTCAGAGGCAAGAGTGCTACCCACTTATTTATTGAACATTAAAAACATTTACAACATCGTGATCATTCCATTGTATCATACAAATCCATTCCGCCGCTCAGCACAGCCATTCCTCCACCACATATTAACATCAAAACCTGAAGTTTAATTTGTCTCCCAGAACATGTACTAATCTATTCGTACTTTATAAATTGATCAGTAATCATGGCTCCGAATAAGGGAAGTGTGCCTGATAATCCCCATCATTTAGCCTCCGGCCCTTCCCTTCTCTCATGCTCCTTCCCAACTTTTCGGGCAGCTGTTGCTTTCTCCTGCAGCCTCCGGCTCTTTTTCACCTCCTGTTTGAACCTTCCCTGCAGTTTCAGCCTCTTCCTTACATTAGGTCTAGGCTGAGGAGCTGCCCCTTCTCCCTCCTTCTGCCCTTCACTAACCTTTCCCTTTCCACACGATGCCACCCCAACCCCCACTTCCATGTCTCTGTCCCCCTCTGACTCCTCACTCTCGAGTTCTTCTGTAACCTCCCGTCCCTGCTCCCCATCAGATACATAATCTCCCTTCGAGAGTCTTCCTGCTATCACAGTTTCTCCAATAGTGCCACTCCTTTCGGCCTCATCTCCACCGCTGACCCTTGCTCCCCGTTTCTTCTCTCTCTGGGACAATGGCGCATCTGCACCTATCTTGCTCCCTTCTGGTGTCTTTGTCTCCCCACTCCTGTCCTGCTGCCCCTTTAGGCCTCCTGCCTCTTGCATCCTCTCCTTGTCTTGCCCCCTCCTGCTCCCCAAGATGTCCGAATCCCAGTCTTTCTTTGGAGTACTTACACTTACCCCGCACCCCGCTCCCGCCTCCTCTCCCCCCGCGGACACCAGATTCTTTAGGGAGAGCCGAGCCATATTATGGCTCGATTCTGCCCTCGACCCGTGCTGCCCGCTGCTGTCTTTGTCCTTTTCCACCGTACTTGGTGTGTTTTCCACCATCTCCATCCTGTTCTCTGCTCCGCAATTTTCTGCCTCTTCCTGTGCTGTTTTCTCCTTCCATTCACCAGCTGTGTCCTCTGCCTGCTTCGCTCCTCCAGCTGCTCCACTCATACCTTCTGCTCCTTCTCCTTCTCCAATCTCCTCGTCACTCAAGGGGCTTCCTTCTGCCTCACACTCACAGCGGGTGGGCCCTTTGTGACACACCCCACAGCTCTCTGCCTTGCAGCTCCGAGCAATGTGTCCAGACTCGCCACAGTTATAACAGTACAAGTCTGGACAGCTTCTTATAAGATGGTTGTGTCTAAGACAATAATAACAAACCTTCACCTGGTTATCATGCAGTACCCGGAAGTACTGCACTCCTTCCATTGTCTCGAATTTCATGCTGTACGGTAATGACTTCACCCCCTCTGGGAACCGTACCTTTACATAACAGGTTCCATCTGCTACCCGTGTTCCTGGATAGTATCTCCTCTTTATTGCCGAGCAAATTTTTATGTCCCATGACTCCAACTATTTTATTAGCACATCGTCCTCAATATAAACTGACAGGTTTATGAATGAGACCACTACCTCTTCAGAATATAGCAGAGTTACCTCCAAGAACTTATCTCCAACCTTCAAACTCAGTAAAAGTATTTCCACCTCCTCTCAGGCACTGACCGTCACCTCGAACCCAACATTCGGCTTTGGTCGGCAGGCAAAGCAGCTTCCCTCGCCGCAGTCCTCATGTACCACCTGGATAATATCCCAAGCTCGTATCTCCTTATCCTCGCACTGAACCACCACCGTGTTTTCTTTTCCCTCCTGGGGTCCCAGCCCAAATCTTTGGGCCTTTTTTTCTTCCTTCCCCCAACATTTTCTCCCCTGATTAAATTCATCCTGGGAACACTGTCCTCCGGGCCTCTCAACAGCCATCTGGCTGCTGTTTAAGGACCAAAAAGGCCCTAAAACCTGAAAAATAAACCCACCACCAACTTTTTACAAACTCACTCCAACTCCCTGCAGTAATCAAGCACCCAGCAGCACCTGCTCACTCCTAGCCCCGCCCACCTAGAGTGCACTACCCACTGAGCCACTGGCTGATTAAATGAATTTGGATGAATAAGTGGGAGAGGATGAGATGGGAGATGAAATTAGTTGTTTAAAGTGCCGGGCAGCATTGAGCATCATAACGCATGGGAATCGGCTACTGGCCAAGTTGATCAGTATAAGCAAATTCCTCTGTATCCTCTTGTTGAGTGGTGACAGTGCTGCCATTGAAGGGCGCCCTGAATTGGGTGGCAGAGCTGTAGGATAAGGAGGTGGGGTAACTCTGGCCACGCAGGATACTCCCTGAAGAGCAGTTTAATTTCTGTGTAGCATCAGAGGCACAGCACAGTTGCCAAGAATAAACAACCACCTCCAGCAACATGGCTTGCTTCAGGCTGCTATCCTGCCTGCTCATTCAGGCCGGTTTGTGCGTTGGGGAAGTCTATAGTTGAAATGTGCTTACTTACTTCCCCCTTGTCTCTGGTGCCCTGAAATCCATCCTGCAATGTGGACGAGGGAGGTATCAGAGCATAGAGAGTCAACACCAACAGAACCACTTCCCTTCCAATTTTTCCCCTCTACCTTTTCCTGATGTGTCATTGTCATTTTTTCTCCTTTTCCATCTCTTTTGTTGTCTGTACTTTTCTTTCTCTCTTCACCCCTGCCTGGCCATGGGGTGCCTATAACAGGGTAGTGGGACAGTGCAGAAGGAGAGGATGGGGAAATGGAGTGAGGATCACTGCAGGACATTCTTGCAAAGCTTTAAGGTGGGCTTAGCATAGCAGTTGAGTGTTCGGAACAAAGAGCTTGCATTTCTATAGCACCTTTCACAACCTCGGGACGTCAAAGTGCTTCACAGCCAATGAAGTAATGTATTACGGCACATTGTATGGTCCCACAAACAGCAATGAGATAAATGACCAGACAGTCTGTTTTAGTGATGTTGGTTGAGGGATAAACAAGCGAGCATCTAACCACCACCCCTTGACATTCAACGGCATTACCATCGCCGAATCCCCACCATCAACATCCTGGGGTCACCATTGACCAGAAACGTAACTGGACCAGCCACATAAATACTGTGGCAACAAGAGCAGGTCAGAGGCTAGGTATTCTGCGGCGAGTATCTCACCTCTTGACTCCCCAAAGCCTTTCCACCATCTACAAGACACAAGTAAGGAGTGCGATGGAATACTCTCCACTTGCCTGGATGAGTGCAGCTCCAACAACACTCAAGAAGCTCGACACCATCCAAGACAATGCAGCCCGCTTGATTGGCCCCCATCCACCACCTTAAACATTCACACCCTCCACCACCGGCGTACCGTGGCTGCAGTGTGTACCATCGACAAGATGCACTTGTATCTCACCAAGGCTTCTTCGGCAGCACCTCCAAAACCCACGACCTCTACCACCTAGAAGGACAAGGGCAGCGGGAGCATGGGAACACCACAACCTCCAAGATCCCCTCCAAGTCACACACCATCCTGACTTGGAAATATATTGCCATTCCTTCATCGTCACTGGGTCAAAATCCTGCAACTCCCTCCCTAACAGCACTGTGGGACTACCTTTCCCACACGGACTGCAGCGGTTCAAGAAGGAGGCTCACCACCACCTTCTCAAGGACAACTAGGGATGGGAAATAAATGTTGGCCTTAAAGCGACACCAACATCCCATGAATGAATAAAAAAAAAAATATTGGCCAGAACTCCCCTGCTCTTCTTGGAATAGTGTCATGGGATCTTTTACAGAGAGCAGAAAAGGCCTCAGTTTAACGCTCATCTGAAAGACGGCACATCCGACAGTGCAGCACTCCCTCAGTGCTGCATTGAATTTTCAGCCTAGATTAGGTGATGAGGTCTCTGTAGTGGGACCTGACGAGAGTGCTACCACTGAGACATGGCTAACATCTAACATGTTTACAATGGGCTAGGGAGAGACATCCAACAGCTTTACAATAGGCTAGGGAGAGACATCGAACAGCTTTACAATGGGCTAGGGAGAGACATTGAACAGCTTTACAATGGGCTAGGGAGAGACATTGAACAGCTTTACAATGGGCTAGGGAGAGACATTGAACAGCTTTACAATGGGCTAGGGAGAGACATCGAACAGCTTTACAATGGGCTAGGGAGAGACATTGAACAGCTTTACAATGGGCTAGGGAGAGACATTGAACAGCTTTACAATGGGCTAGGGAGAGACATTGAACAGCTTTACAATGGGCTAGGGAGAGACATTGAACAGCTTTACAATGGGCTAGGGAGAGACATTGAACAGCTTTACAATGGGCTAGGGAGAGACATCTAACAGCTTTATAATGGGCTAGGGAGAGACATCGAACAGCTTTACAATGGTCTAGGGAGAGACATCGAACAGCTTTATAATGGGCTAGGGAGAGACATCTAACAGCTCTTACTTGTCTTGGGCTGGCTTTGAGATGGTGGCAGAACCGTCAGCTGCCTTGGTGCTATTCTCTAGAAATCGCCCCCTCTCCCTCTACCATAGAAAACTTTCTCAAAACCTATCTCTTCAACCTAGCTTTTGGCCACCCCTCCTAATCTCCATCTTCTATTCCCTTATACCCATCTGCGAAGTATCTTGGCACGTTTCTTTAGGTTAAAGGCTCTATATAAATGCCAGTTGTTGCTGATAGCCATCTCAAGATGAACTTGGGGTTGTTTTAAAATGTATCTTTGGTCAGTTGAGGATACGTTTAGTGTGGTTTAAGATGTTTTTGGGATGGTTTAAGGTGGATTTAGGATGCTACAGGAGGGATTTAGAATGTTTTAGCACAGCTTTAAGATTGCTTTACCAGAGTGCAAGGATTGTTTTCGGGTGCATTGTACTGGCTACTGTAGTCTCTTCGCTTGGTGCTGTGTGTTGTGTAGATTCACCGTTACATTGCTGCTGATTATTCACCACAATCTCACTTACTGCCTGTTGACTTTCGACTCTGGTAAATATTTACCGTGCTCTATTTCATCAAGTCGGGTTTAATCACTGGCCTCTGACAGTCAGGTTATCTGTCTGAGTAAGTAGCCTGCTATGGTCATCCCTCAAAAACAGCTCTTGCTGCCTCATCACTCCTAGGGACAGTCTCAAAGCTTCTTCGCAGTACTAGAAACGTAGAGGGCTGGATTTTCAATGACCCGTGGAGTCGGGTTTGGAGGCATGTGGGGGGTTAAAGTTGCAGATTCGGGGGTCCCAACCCCATCCTGACTTCAACCCGCCTCCACGCAATTTTGACAAAATCGGTCGCGGGGTTCCCGACTCCGTCCCGCCTCCAAGAGGCGGGAGAGGCCATTAAAGCCCTTAACAATCCCTAAATTGGCTCAGTAATGCCATTTTGAAGCATTTTAGGTAGTTTAACCCTTTTGCCACGTGAAGCACGCCTGATGGGAAACACTCCAGTGAAACCTGGCGGGAGCACAAGTGGATTGCTGACTCTGAGCTGCAGCTCAACCTTTAAATAGGAGATTTGATCAGCCATCAATTGCAGGTGGCAGGACTTTGTTGTCACAGGTCTGGGGGAACTTTTAGAAGGCATAACCACAGCTCTGGAAGTTTGGAGCCTGACACCCATCTGCAGTGTGACCTCCTGGGAAACCCCTCTCGCCACCCTCATTGAGCGCTTCCTCAATTGAGACATATACCAGAGGCATGGGAGCCATTTATTTCTTTCCCTCCTGGGCATCCGATGAGGACAAACAACAGCCGCAGCAGCAGCAGAACCATGAACAACAGCACCACCAACAGCAGCAGCAACAGCAGGAGCGCCAAGCTGCTGCTCACCCACCTGAAGCTGCACAGGACAGAAGGGGCCAGCGCATGGAAAGCCGTCGGCACAGGAGATACCCCCCAAACAGGGTCTACAGACAGAGGGTCAGCTACCTCAACATGTCTTAAGCAGCAGTGCCAAAGGCGGCTCCGACTTTCGCGAGAGGTAGTGGGTGACATCTGCGCAATGCTGCAACAAGACCTGGAACCCAGAGGACCAGGTGGACAACCCTTACCAGTGGCCGTCAAAGTCACAACCGCACTCAACTTTTTTGCCTCAGGCTCATTCCAGGGATCAGCAGCAGACATCTGCGGCATCTCCCAGGCGGCCGCACACACCTGCATCACGCAGGTAACCGATGCCCTCTTTGCCATCGCGCACAATCACATCCATTTCACCAAGGATCGAGCAAATGTCACGGCGCGTGCGGTTGGATTAGCTAATCTGGCAGGCTTTCCAAGGGTGCAGGGCGTCGTTGACTACACACATGTGGCCCTTAAGGCACCCCATCGCAATCCAGGTATTTTTGTCAACCGCAAGGGCTTCCACTCCCTCAACATTTTGGAGGGGGAGGGTGAACAGCCAGCTGTCGTGGTGCACATAGGCACCAACGATATAGGTAAAAAAGGGGATGAGGTCCTAAAAGCAGAATATAGGGAGTTAGGAGGTAAATTAAAAAATAGGACCTCAAAGGTAGTAATCTCAGGATTGCTACCAGTGCCACGTGCTAGTCAGAGTAGAAATAGGAGGATATTTCAAATGAATACGTGGCTAGAGGAATGGTACAAGGGGGAGGGATTCAAATTCCTGGGACATTGGAACCGGTTCTGGGAGAGGTGGGACCAGTACAAACCGGACGGTCTGCACCTGGGCAGAGCCGGGACCGCTGTCCTAGGGGGAGTGTTTGCTAGTGCTGTTGGGGAGGATTTAAACTAATGTGGCAGGGGGTTGGGAACCTGAGCAGGGAGACAGGAAGGGACAGAAGGTATGGAGTAAAAGGTAAAGTGTTAAATAAGGAAAAAGCAGGAAGTAAGTGTCGCAAAACACATTTGAAAGTTCTTTATCTGAATGCACGTAGCATTCGTAACAAAATTGACGAGTTAACGGCACAAATAACTATGTATGGGTATGATCTTGTGGCCATTACAGAAACATGGCTGCAGGGTGACAACGTCTGGGAATTAAATATGCCAGGGTATTTAACAATCAGGAAGGACAGGCAGGAAGGAAGGGGAGGGGGGGTGGCTATGTTAATAAAGGAAGGAATCACTAATACAGAGAAATGATATTGGGTCAAAAGATCAGGATAATGAAACAGTTTGGGTAGAGATTAGGAATAATAAGGGGAAAAAAACACTGGTGGGCGTAGTATATAGGCCTCCTAATAGTTGCAACTCTGTTGGAAGAAGTATTAATCAGGAAATAGTTAGGGCATGTAATAAGGGAACAGCTATAATTATGGGGGATTTTAACTATCATATTAACTGGACAAATCAAATTGGGCAGGGCAGCCTTGAGGAAGAGTTTATTGAGTGTCTTAGGGATGGATTTCTTGAGCAGTATGTAACTGATCCTACAAGGGGGCAAGCAACCTTGGACCTGGTACTGTGTAATGAGTCTGGATTAATTAATAATGTCCTAGTTAAGGATCCCCTTGGAATGAGTGACCATAATATGGTTGAATTCCATATCCAATTAGAGGGTGAGAAGGTTGGTTCTCAAACAAGCATACTGAGCTTGAATAAAGGAGACTATGATGGCATGAGAGCAGAATTGATTAAAGTGGACTGGGAAAATAGATTAAAGGGTAAGACGGTACATGAGTAGTGGTGTTCATTCAAGGAGTTATTTTACAACTTTCAAAATAAATATATTCCACTGAGGAAAAAAGGGTGTAAAAGAAATGACAGCCATCCATGGCTAAGTAAAGAAATTAAAGAAAGTATCCAACTAAAAACAAGGACATATAAGGTAGCCAAAGTTAGTGGGAGGATAGAAGATTGGGAAGTCTTCAAAAGACAACAAAAAGTAACTAAAGGATTGATTAAGAAAGGGAAAATAGACTATGAAAATAAATTAGCAAAAAATATAAAAACAGATAGCAAGAGTTTCTATAGTTATATAAAAAGAAAAAGGGTGGTTAAGGCAAACGTAGGTCCCTTAGAGGATGAGACCGGGAAATTAATGGTGGGAAACATGGAGATGGCAAAATGCTGAACAAATATTTTGTTTCAGTCTTTACGGTAGAGGACACTAAGAATATCCCAACACTGGACAAACAGGGGGCTCTAGTGGGGGAGGAGCTAAATACGATTAAAATTACTAAGGAATTGGTACTCAGTAAAATAATGGGACTCAAGGTGGATAAATCCCCTGGACCTGATGGCTTACATCCTAGGGTCTTGAGGGAAGTGGCAGTAGGAATTGTGGATGCTTTGGTAATAATTTTCCAAAACTCCCTGAACTCAGCAAAGGTCCCGGCAGATTGGAAAACTGCTAATGTAACACCCTTATTTAAAAAGGGTTGTAGGCAGAAGGCTGGAAATTATAGACCAGTTAGCCTAACATCTGTGGTGGGTAAAATTTTGGAGTCTATTATTAAGGAGACAGTAACGGAACATTTAGATAAACATAATTTAATAGGACAAAGTCAGCATGGCTTTATGAAGGGGAAGTCATGTCTGACAAATTTGCTCGAGTTCTTTGAGGACATAACGTACAGGGTGGATAAAGGGGAACCAGCGGATGTAGTGTATTTAGACTTCCAGAAGGCATTCGACAAGGTGCCACATAAAAGATTATTACTCAAGATAAAAAATCACTGGATTGGGGGTGATATTCTGGCATGGGTGGAGGATTGGTTATCTAACAGGAAGCAGAGAGTTGGGATAAATGGTTCATTCTCGGACTGGCAACCAGTAGCCAGTGGTGTTCCGCAGGGGTCCGTGCTGGGTCCCCAACTCTTTACAATCTATATTAACGATTTGGAGGAGGGGACCGAGTGTAACATCAAAGTTTGCAGATGATACAAAGATGGGAGGGAAAGTAGAGAGTGAGGAGGACATAAAAAACCTACAAGGGGATATCGACAGGCTGGGTGAGTGGGCAGAGATTTGGCAGATGCAATACAATATTAGAAAATGTGAGGTTATGCACTTTGGCAGGAAAAATCAGAGAGCAAGTTATTATCTTAATGGCGAGAAACTGGAAAGTACTGCAGTACAAAGGGATCTGGGGGTCTTGGTGCAAGAAAATCAAAAAGTTAGTATGCAGGTGCAGCAGGTGATCAAGAAAGCCAATGGAATGTTGGCTTTTATTGCTAGGGGGATAGAATATAAAAACAGGGAGGTATTGCTGCAGTTGTATAGGGTATTGGTGAGACCGCACCTGGAGTACTGCATACAGTTTTGGTGTCCATACTTAAGAAAAGACATACTTGCTCTCGAGGCAGTACAAAGAAGGTTCACTCGGTTAATTCCGGGGATGAGGGGGTGGACATACGAGGAGAGGTTGAGTAGTTTGGGACTCTACTCATTGGAGTTCAGAAGAATGAGAGGCGATCTTATTGAAACATATAAGATTGTGAAGGGGCTTGATCGGGTGGACGCGGTGAGGATGTTTCCAATGATGGGTGAAACTAGAACTAGGGGACATAATCTTAGAATAAGGGGCTCCTCTTTCAAAACTGAGATGAGGAGAAACTTTTTCACTCAGAGGGTAGTGGGTCTGTGGAATTTGCTACCCCAGGAAGCTGTGGAAGCTACTTCATTAAATAAATTTAAAACAGAAATAGACCGTTTCCTAGAAGTAAAGGGAATCAGGGGTTACGGGGAGCGGGCTGGAAATTGGACATGAGTCTGAGTTCGGATCGGTCAAGGCCCTGTGGGTGGTGGAGCGGGCCCAGGGGCCGAGTGGCCTGGTCCTGCTCCTGCTTCTTGTGTTCTTTAGAGTTGAAGTTGGATCAGATCAGCCATGATCTCATTGAATGGCGGAGCAGGCTCGAGGGGCCGATTGGTCTACTCCTGCTCCTATTTCTTATGTTCTTATGTTCTTATGTTCAGCTGGTGTGTGACCACAACAAGGAAGTTCTGCATGTTTGTGCCAAGTACCCTGGCAGTTGCCATGACTCCTTCATACTGCGCCAGTCTAGTGTGGCTCCGCTATTCAGTCCGCCAGACCAACTTCACGGATGGCTACTTGGAGACAAGGGCTATCCCCTGAAGACGTGGCTAATGACGCCGTTGAGGAGCCCATCCAACGCAGCTGAGGAGAGCTACAACTCCAGCCACATTTCCACCAGAGCCATAATCGAGCAAACCATCGGTATGCTGAAGATGCGCTTCAGATGCCTGGATAGATCAGGTGGAGCCCTGCAATACTCAGCAGCCAGGGTCTCCAGAATCGTCGTGGTTTGCTGTGCACTTCACAACATGGCACAGCGTCGTGGCTTACAGATGCCGGAGGACCAAGTGGCTCCTCACATAGCCTCCTCAGATGAGGAGGAGGAGGAGGAGGAGGAGGAGGAGGAGGAGGAGGAGGAGGAGGAGAGAGAGAGAGAACGAACAACTTGCAGAGGCCCCTCAACCAACGGCAGCATTACGCGAGACCATAGCTGCCCGGAATGCAAGGAACGCACTCATCTTGGCCAGATTTGCTTAACCTAGACAAGCAAGCACTTTTGCCTCGCAGCTTCTTACCAGAGCTACGACAATGGCCCAGACCCAACGGATTCCTAACAATGTGACCACCATACTGACAATTGCAAGTTATCCTAAGGCCTCATTGTGGAAGTCCCATTAGCGAAATGACAGACGCCACAACTGCAGCTGTAGCCATCAGAGTTTTTATTTACACTTTACACCTGATGGCTTTTTCACAATAAACATCAAAATTCACCCAAGTGACTACCCTTGTGACTATTTGTGCAGTTTCTTTCTCTTACGCGTGCTCCTACGTGGTGCTTCCCCTGTGGCTTCAGCAGAAGTGGAGCCCCCCTGCTCAGTTTGTTGCTGCTCCTGTCTCGACTCCTTTGGTGGGTGTCCTCTGGGGTTGCGAACCTGCGAGGGCTCGGCAACAGTCTGCTGCTCCTGCGGCTGGGCAGGGGTTGAGATACCGATCTCACTTGGGTGCGGACTCTGGTGGGGCTCTGACCGAGGACTTGTCAGTGGCATGGAAGTGTGAGCGCTTGGAGAGGAGCCCCCCACCTCCTTGTTGTGTGCCACCAACATCCCTCTCATGGGTCAGGTCCACCTCAGCGCTCGCAAGTGACTTGAGAGCACCTTGCTGCACATCAGGGGGGCCATGGGGACCCGTATCTGCACTGGAAGTCCTACTCAGAAGGACTTCCATGAAGGTCTGGTTTCTCTGTTCAATAGATGACCATCGCTCCTCAAGAGATGCCAGTCTATTCTGAACAATGACCATGTTTTCTGCACTCTGGCGACTTATCTCCTCCATGTCCGCAGCCATCCTCTCCTCTACTGTAGCCATCCTTTCCACGGAGGTTGCCATCCTTTCCGTGGTGATGCGTTCATGCGCTAATGTTCGCTATGGACTCCTCCATTCGCTCCACACTCACAGCGACCCTGGAGACAAAACCTGTCAGAGACTCCTGCATCTGTTCCTGGAGTCCCAGCACCGCTGATCTTATGGATGGACAAAATTGAGAGGTCGCACAACACCAGGTTATAGTCCAACAGTTTTATTTGAAATCACAAGCTTTCGGAGCTATCGATTGCTCCTTCCTCAGGTGAAGTAAATTAGATACAGAATCGCCAAAGCATATATAGATAGAAAACAAAGCATGTGTACTTTACAATTGCAGACCAATAAATTAAATCATCCTGACTATCTGCCGAGGTGTGATAAAGTTAATTAAGTCAGCCAGGAAGGTACCACATCAAAGACATAGCAAGATACAACTGAGACAATGAGGTGTAGTCGCAGGGGTTCTAACGTGTCAAAAGCTGCCGTCTGTATGTAAAACGAAAAGCTTTAAAATTTTTTTACTTTTTTACTGGGAAAATTTTACTTTTTTACTGGGAATCACATCTGTGAACAAGCTAACGACGACTCGAGTCCGGATCACGTCATGTATCGTGACATAAACCCAAGATCCCGGTTGAGATGGACCCAGAGGCAGAGGGTCGACATGCAGCTGAGCCGAGCTAGGACAGTCCTGCGCCCTGCGCCCTCCGACTAGGACTCTCCACTGCTGTCCCTGTCTCCACCATCTGCTGATGCTCACTTGTGAGCTGTGATACACCAGGTGACAACACTACTCTATGTCCCGAGGGTCCCACCGAGGTGTGAGTGTCTGCGCTGGTGCTGGGTGCGCTGAGTTCTGCTGACGCTGCGCCCTCAGAGGTTGCAGCTTCCTCTGAGGAGTCTGTCTGCTCAGGCTCTTCCTCCTGGCTAGTGGGGACGGGTGCTTGCGATGGTTCTGTGGGGGAGTAAAGGAAAGAATCAGAGATGTGATGCCAAGGTTACATGCACATTGCATATTGCAGATGATCATAAATCCATCTGTTAGAGCTTCAGATTCATTATCAGCGACTCATGCAATGTCAATGAGAGAGATGGAACACTATTCAGTCACCAGCTTGCTCTGATGCACCCGTCTGTCCGTCCCCCACTTGCGTTTCCTCCTCTACGCCCACGATCTCCAAGACCGCATCCTCCCAGGGGGTGAGCTGGGCTAATGAGGGTAGCCCTCCTCCTGTCCTGGCTCTTTCCCTTTTATTGTGAGCTCTCTTTTCCTGCAATGAGGGAGACAAGTGGAGTTTGAGTGAGATTGAAGGAGTGAGTGTAGAGAATCCATAGCATAGATGCTTAGAAGGAGACAAAGATGGATTGAGGTGGCGAGACTAAGGGCCCTCCCTGTGTGCTGTAAGTTGTTTTCAAAGCATGACAGTGATAGGTAGTGTGAGGGCTGCATAGTCGAATAGTAAGGTGAATGTGAACATAGAGAGAGAGGGAATGGGTAAGGGTGCAGGGATGTCAGTGTCATGTGGGATATGGAGGAAGAGGTTGCTAAAGCGGAGTGCTGGTGAGGAGAGGCAATGGGGATCAGATTGAGGGTGAAGGGAAAGTCATACTCACTTTAGCAGTACGTAGAAGGTCATGAAACCTCTTCCTGCACTGGATCCAGGTTCTGCAGGTGAATGATAAGGAGGTGAGCTCCTGGGCGATCTGGACCCACACAGCCTTTGTCTGCTGGGGAGGCTTCATCCTCCCTGAGGAGGGGAAGAGCACCTCCCTGTCGGCTCTTGCTCCATCCACCAAAGCCTGAAGGGCAACGTCATGGAATCTGGGAGCAGCCCTGGGCCATTGGCTGGCCATTCCTGCTGCAGGTGCTGAGATTACAGGTCCAAAAGCTTGGCAGCCTGCAGAGGAAGCAAGGCTTGTTGCAGACCTTAAATGCAGCAGCAATGATGACGTCATCGGAGGCGACTTTCAGACTGGAATAACTCATTGGCCATGGGTTCCCACATGTTGGAACTCAATTGGCCAATTAAGTTAAAATCGCATCATTCATCCACATTAATCTGGAGTTGGGGGGGGGGGGGGGGGCAACACGAAATGCGGGTAACACGACCCCAACCCGACCCCAAGACAAAATCCAGCCCAGAGTGTTTGAAGGTTTGAACCCAAATATAGTTGAGTGCAATTTGCAAAACTGGTGATTCATTTTTAAGTCTTTGGCTTTCTGTTAAAGAAAGCAACACAAACTGAGTGATATCACAGCTGGGAAATTGTTCCACTCTCAGTTTGGACACCCAGGGACTGAACTTCCACAGGGGTGCTCCCGCTCGCCCAGCATAACGTTGGCAAGAAGAGCCACAGAAAGAACTCATCCACAAGACGGCACCTCCGATAGTGCAGCACTCTCTCAGTACTGCACTGCAGTGTTGGCTTGGATTACGTGCTCAAGTCTCTGGAGTGGGGCATGAACTCACCGCCTTCTGACTCAGAGGTGAGGGTGCTACCATGGAGCCAAGGCCCAGATTAGGTATGGTGTAAAGCTCTCCCCATCAACCACTGCCAAGGTTGAGTACAGCTGGGCTAGGTGTAGAGTAAAGTATCAACAATGTGCCTCAGCCTCAACCACAGAAAGGTACTTCTACTGTACCAGTCTGACATTTCCATATCTCACCCCAGCCATCCTGTGGCCTGAGTAAACGCAAAACTGATCTCAGCTTTAACCTTAGCTAGGAGGCTCTTAGCTCTTAACATCGAGGTTGAGACAGATTTCTAGTTTTTTTTACTATCAAACATGGAGTAACTGAGCCAGACCAAGTAGGAATGTTCCAGGTTGGACTCAGACTGTCAGAGAAATTCAGCCCTCGTGAAAGCAGATGTGCCAACCTGCCACCGGTGTATTTTGGACCCACTTGGAGGTCCAGGCTTGACTTGTGGCCTGGAGCCCGAAGATGAACATTATTTGGTCGCCTTTTCAAGGGAGCTAATGGGCTGCTCCACGGGGTGGATCTTGACTTTTTGCGATAGTGTAAAACAGGTGCTAGCGAGTCAGCAGCCCGTTTTACATCTCTCCCTATTTTTATTTCCACTGGAGATGGAGCAATACTATGGAGGTGGAAGTAGGCAGTCTTTGTGATGGAGGGGATGTGGGATCGGAAGCTCAGCTTGGGGTCAAATAGGACGCCAAGGTTGCAAGCAGTCTTGTTCAGCCTGAGACAATGGTTAGGGAGGGGAATAGAATCGGTGTCTAGGGAACGGAGTTTGTGGTGGGGACCAAAGACAATGGCTTCAGTCTTCCCAATGTTTAATTGGAGGAAATTTGATTGGAGAGGTTCAAACATGGAAATGCAGGGAAGATATGCACGCATTTGTGAGGCAACAACACATTCAAGGATAGTGTAAGGGTTTTACTGGGGGCAGAGGCATCAAAGATTGAGGTGAGGGTGTGATTGAGCAGGTTGGTAGCTGCAGAAATATCATGGCGAATGGAGAGCCAAAGGCTGGGCAATTGCCACCCCACCAGTGCAGGAGGCGGCGGTGTCACCACCAGTGCAGGAGGAGGCGGTGTCACCACCAGTGCAGGAGGCGGCGGTGTCACCACCAGTGCAGGAGGCGGCGGTGTCACCACCAGTGCAGGAGGCGGCGGTGTCACCACCAGTGCAGGAGGCGGCGGTGTCACCACCAGTGCAGGAGGAGGCGGTGTCCCCACCAGTGCAGGAGGCGGCGGTGTCACCACCAGTGCAGGAGGCGGCGGTGTCACCACCAGTGCAGGAGGAGGCGGTGTCACCACCAGTGCAGGAGGAGGCGGTGTCCCCACCAGTGCAGGAGGCGGCGGTGTCACCACCAGTGCAGGAGGCGGCGGTGTCACCACCAGTGCAGGAGGCGGCGGTGTCACCAGTAATGTTCCAGTTGTGAGCTGAGTGCTTTTTATGATTTGCACAGACCTTTCCCAGCCATCAGGAAGATGTAGCAGCCACAAACAAAGGCTGCGGTGGTAAGTTTCAAAGGGAAATGCATGGGCAATTTTTGGCACCAGTGCCTTGTAAATGGGGCAGGCTCCAGAACACTGGGAGTCCCCTTGTATCACATAACCACTACTCCGCTGTGTAAATGGGGCAGGTTCCACAACACTGGGAGTCCCCTTGTATCACATAACCACTACTCCGCTGTGTAAATGGGGCAGGCTCCAGAACAGCACAACCTCTACTTGAAGCAAAAGCAAGATACGGCGGCTGCTGGAAATCTGAAATAAAAACTGAACATGCTGGAAATACTCAGCAGCTCAGGCAGTGGAGAGAGAAACAGAGTTAACGTTTCACGACACGACCAGGTTCTGATGGAAGGTCATCGGCCTGAAACGTTAACTCCGTTTCTCTCTCCACAGGTGCTGCCGGACCTGCTGAGCGTTTGCAGCATTTTCTGTCTCGAGTCAAAGCAGTCCAGCAATGTAAAGGGGCAGGCGGCAAATGTCTACAGGCAAATACATACACATCTCCGGAGCATGATTTGTACAGAGACACTTCCTGTCGTGTGCTGTCGTAGCCATTAACAAGGCTTTGATCTGATGTTGCTGACACACCAGCTCGAAAGGAGAGATCATTAACAGATCTGAAACCCCCGGCGGTGGAGTGCAACAGGCCCAGGCTTTTGTCTCTGTGTATGAGCAGAGAGACATGCTCACCCCAGGCTGTCTCTGACACCTTCCTTTCAACTTTCAATCAATCAGACTTTATTAAAGGGGCAGTGTCATCACGAAAAAGTGTTTGGCAAACTTTTTTTCTTTAAGTGGGCAGGAAGAACCAGAAGAGCAGTTTGTCATGACAACAATGCAGAATTTACATAATTGCATTGGGTGTTTGGAAGCAAATTACAAAGAAGGTTTGCAAGTTCTTCATGATTCTGTAATGGCAGCTCTGCTTTTTACTCACAGAAATAATGAAAATCAAGATCTGCATATGAACATACAAACAATGATGGACAGAAAAAGACCCTCTGGTTCAGCATGTTCCAACAACAACAACAACTTGTATTTATATAGTGCCTTTAACATAGTAAAATGTCCCAAGGCGCTGCACAGGAGTATTTTAAGACAAAAAATTTGACACCGAGCCACATAAGGATAAATTAGGACAGGTGACCAAAAGCTTGGTCAGAGGTAGGTTTTAAGGAGGGTCTTAAAGGAGGAGAGAGGTAGAGAGGCGGACAGGTTTTGGCCGGGAATTCCAGAGCTTAGGGCCTAGGCAACAGAAGGCACGGCCACCAATGGTTGAGCGATTATAATCAGGGATGCTCAAGAGGGCAGAATTAGAGGAGTGCAGATATCTCGGGGGGTTGTGGGGCTGGAGGAGATTACAGAGATAGGAAGGGGCGAGGCCGTGGAGGGATTTGAAAACAAGGATGAAAATTTTGAAATCGAGGTGTTGCTTAACCGGGAGCCAATGTAGGTCAGCGAGCACAGGGGAGATGGGCGAATGGGACTTGGTGCGAGTTAGGACATGGGCAGCCGAGTTTTGGATGACTTCAAGTTTACGTAGGGTAGAACTCGGGAGGCCAGCCAGGAGAACATTGGAATAGTCAAGTCCAGAGGTAACAAAAGCATGGATGAGGGTTTCAGCAGTGGATGAGCTGATGTGGAGCGGAGACGGGCGATGTTACGGAGGTGGAAGTAGGCGGTCTTAGTTATGCCGCGAATATGTGGTCGGAAGCTCATTTCGGGGTCAAATATGACACCAAGATTGTGAACAGTGTGGTTCAGCCTCAGACAGATGTTAGGGAGAGGGATGGAGTCAGTGGCTAGGGAACGGAGTTTGTGGCGAGGACCAAAAACAATGGCTTCGGTCTTCCCAATATTTAATTGGAGAAAGTTTCTGCTCGTCCAGAACTGTATGTCGGACAAGCAGTCTGACAATTTAGAGACTGTGGAGGGGTCGAGAGAAGTGGTGTGAGGTAAAGCTGGGTGTCGTCAGCTTACATATGGAAACTGACGCTGTGTTTTCGGATGATGTCGCCAAGGGGCAGCATGTAAATGAGAAATAGGAGGGGGCCAAGGCTAGATCTTTGGGGGACACCAGAGGTAATGATGCGGGAGCGGGAAGAGAAGCCGTTGCAGGTGATTCCGAGGGGGGAGGGTGAACAGCCAGAGGTCGTAGTTCATATTGGCACCAACAACATAGGTAGAAAGAGGGATGAGGTCCTGCAGGAAGATTTTAGGGAGCTAGGAAAGAGGTTAAAAAGCAGGACCTCAAAGGTAGTAATCTCCGGATTACTCCTGGTGCCATGTGCAAGTGTGTATAGAAATAGGAGGATAGAGCAGATCAATGCGTGGCTGGAGAGATGGTGCAGGAGGGAGGGCTTCAGATTCCTGGGGCATTGGGACCGTTTCTGGGGGAGGTGGGACCTGTACAGGCCGGATAGGTTACATCTCAACAGAGCCAGTACCAATATCCTCGCGGGGGGGTTTGCTAGTGCTGTTGGGGAGGGTTTAAACTAATTTGGCAGGGGGATGGGCACCAGGATGTAACATTAGAAAGGGGAAATAAAGTGCTCAAAGGATTGGGAGAGGCAGAGAGCACTAAAGTAAGAAATAGTAAGTTATTAGGTGGGGTCAATCTAAGAGAGAATACAGGATGGGTTTACAGTGTATGTATGTGAACGCACAAAGCGCAGTAAACAAGGTAAGTGAGCTGCAGGCACAAATAGCCACATGGGAATATGATGTTGTGGCAATAACTGAGACCTGGCTTAAAAAAGGGCAGGATTGGGTATTAAATATTCCTGGTTATCTTTCAGGAAAGATAAGGAAGGAAAGATAGGAGGTGGGGTGGCTGTATTGATTAAGGAGAATATTACAAAGTTGGAGAGGGAGAATATCCTGGAACGGGTCAAGGACAGAATCCATATGGCTAGAGTTAAGAAATAATAGAGGTGCCATTACACTACTAGGTGTATTCTATAGACCACCAAATAGTGGGAAAGATATGGAGGAGCAAATTTGCAGAGAAATTACAGAGAGGTGCATGAACTATAGAATAGTAACAAAAATTATCCTAATATAGACTGGGATCATAATAGTGTAAAGGGCAGAGATGGGGAAGAATTTCTGAAGTGTGTTCAGGAGAACTTTCTTGATCAGTATGTTTCCGGCCTGACGAGGGAGGAGGCATTGCTGGATCTGGTTCTGGGGAATGAGGTAGGTCAAGTGGAGCAAATGTCAGTAGGTGAACATTTAGGGAACAGTGATCATAGTATCATAAGGTTTAGATTAGCTATGAAAAACGACAGGGAGCAAGCTAGAATAAAAATATTTAACTGGGGGAAAGCCAATTTCAGTGGGATGAGAACAGTTCTAGCCTGGGTAAACTGGAATCAAAGATTGGCAGGTAAAACTGTAATGGAACAATGGGCTGCCTTTAAAGAGGAAATAGTTCAGGTACAGTTCAGGTACATTCCCACTAGGGGGAAAGGCAAGGCAACTAAAGTCAGGGCTCCCTGGATGATGAAAGCGATAGAGAATATGATGAAGCAGAAAAAGAGCGCGTATGACAGAAGTCAGGTTGCAAATACATCTGAGAATCAGGCTATACATAGAAAGGTCAGAGGAGAAGTGAAAAAGAAAATAAGAGGGGCAAAGGAAGGGTATGAGAATAGAATGGCAGCCAACATAAAAGGGAATCCAAAAGTCTTCTACAGGCACATAAATAACAAAAGGGTACTTGGAGGAGGCGTGGGGCCGATTAGGGACCAAAAAGGAGACCTATGCATGGAAGCAGAGGGTATGGCTGAGGAACTAAATGAGTACTTTGGATCTGTCTTCACCAAGGAAGAGGATGCTGCCATAGACATAGTGAAGGAGGAGGTAGTGGAGACACTTGATAGGATAAAAATTAATAAAGAGGTATTAGAAAGGCTGGCTGTACTTAAAGTAAATAAATCACCAGGAGCGGATGGGATGCATCCTAGGACGCTGAGGGAATTGAGGGCGGAAATCATGGAGGTACTGGCCATAATATTCCAATCCTCCATAGATACGGGGGGGGGGGGGGTGGTGCCAGAGGTCTGGAAAATTGCTAATGTTACACCATTGTTCAACAATGGGTGCAAAGATAAACCCAGCAACTACAGGCCAGTCTGTTTAACTTCGGTAGTGGGGAAGCTTTTAGAAACAGTAATCGGGGACAAAATTAACAGTCACTTGGATAGGTGTGGATTAATTAAGGAAAGCCAGCACGGATTTGTTAAAGGCAAATCGTGTTTAACCAACTTGATTGAGTTCTTTGATGAGGTAACAGAGAGGGTTGATGAGGGTAATGCGGTTGACATAGTCTACATGGATTTCCAAAAGGCGTTCAACAAAGTGCCACATAATAGGCTTGCCAGCAAAATTGAAGCCCATGGAATAAAAGGGACAGTGGCAGCATGGATACGAAATTGGCTAAATGACAGGAAACAAAGAGTAGTGGTGAACAATTGTTTTTCGGACTGGAGGAAGGTATACAGTGGTGTTCCCGAAGGGTCGGTTCTAGGACCACTGCTTTTCTTGATGTATAGTAATGACTTGGATGTGGGTGTACAGGGCACAATTTCAAAATTTGCAGATGACACAAAACTTGTAAGTATAGTGACCAGTGAGGAGGAGAGTGATAGACTTCAGGAAGACCTAGACAGGCTGGTGAAATGGGCGGACACGTGGCAGATGAAATTTAACTCAGAAAAGTGCGAAGTGATTTTGGTATAAAGAATGAGGAGAGGAAATATAAACTAAATGGTAGAATCCTAAAAGGGGGTGCACGAACAGAGAGACCTAGGGGTATGTGTGCACAAATCGTTGAAGGTAGCAGGGCAGGTTGAGAAAGCAGTTAAAAAGGCTTACGGGATCCTGGGATTCATAAATAGAGGTATAGAGTACAAAAGTGTGGAAATTATGATGAACCTGTATAAAACACTGGTTCAGCTCCAACTGGAGTACTGTGTCTATTTCTGGGCACCACACTTTAGGAAGTATGTGAAGGCCTTCGAGAAGATGCAGAAAAGATTTACGAGAATGTTTCCAGGAATGAGGGACTTCAGTTATGTTGATAGACTGGAGAAGCTGGGGTTGTTCTCCTTGGAGCAGAGAAGATTGAGAGGAGATTTGATAGAGGTGCTCAAAATCATGAGGGGTCTAGACAGAGTAGATAGAGGGAAACTGTTCCCATTGGTAGAAGGGTGGAGAACCAGAGGACACAGATTTAAGGTGATTGGCAAAAGAACCAAAGGCGACGTAAGAAAAACTTTTTTACGCAGCGAGTGGTTAAGATCTGGAATGCACTGCCTGAAAGGGTGGAGGTGGCAGACTCAATCACGGCTTTCAAAAGGGAATTGGATAAATAGCTGAAGGAAAAATATTTGCAGGGCTACGGGGAAAGGGCAGAGGAGTGGGTCTAGCTGAGAGTCGGCACAGGCTCGACGGGCCGAATGGCCTTCTTCCATGCTGTAACCATTCTATGATTCTATGACCCGATAGTACTTTATGTGGTCCAGCCAGATCTGGCGGTGAATGGCTAAACCAGTTGTCCGCCGTAACCGTTCAAGTCTGCGTCCCTTGGACTCAAGGGAGTGAAGATAAGGGCCGTACCAGGGGAATGGCCAGAGTGAGAGGGAGTTATGGTTTTAATAGGGACTAGGGCATCAAAGGTGGTGGTGAGGGTGTGGTTGAGCAGGTTGGTAGCTGCAGAAATGTCGTGGTGAATGGAGGGCCAAAGGCTGGACAGTTGGAATTTCGTAAGTGCAGTTATAAGAGAGTTGGGAGAGAGATTTTTCCAGGGGCGGACACAGAAGGAAGTAGGGTTGAGGGGGGCTGGGTGGAAGGGGGATGTGGGTGGAGAGCAATACGAGGTAGTAGTCAGAGATGACCTTATCTGCGATTGACACGATGGGAGTAGCGAGGCCACGAGAGGGGGCAAGGTCGAGGGGGTGGCTGTGAATATGGGTTGTGGAGCTTACATGGAGGGAGAGATTAAGGAAGGATAGGAGACTAGTGAACTCAGAGGAGGGAGAGCATGATGAATTGAGATGGAGGTTGAAATCACCGAGGATGAGAAGTCGCTCGGTGCAGAGGCTAAGGGAGGAAAGCAGTGAAGATATCTCGGTAATAACATTTTTATGACACTTGGGTGGGCGGTAGAGAACGAGAATTTTAAATGAGGTGAGAGGGGTGGAATAAGGTGAGATGCTCAAAGGAGGAGAAAGTGCCGGAGGAGTAGGGGGACAGACCAAGGCGTGATTTGGTGATGAGAGCCACACCGCCACCACGGTGGTCTGAGTGGGGCAAGTGGTGGAAGGTATAGCCAGGTGGGGAGGCTTCATTTAAGGGTAAGGTGTCATCACCCCTCAGCCAAGTTTCCATCAGGGCCATGATGTCGACGCAATCATCCACGATAAGCTCATGGATGGCAAGAGCCTTGTTTGCAAGTGAGCGGACATTCTGGAGGGAGATGCGGAGAGGGTCGGTGATGGCTGACCCACAGCCAGCATCCACAGGGTCAGCGCTGGGAGGGGTGAGTTGGACGGGAGGAGATTGGCAAGATTAGCCCCCAGTGGGCCACATAATTGTGATACCTTGTGCATCGCAATATGTACACTCTCCACCCCACCTCAAAACCAAATGATCTCCAGGAAGAGGCGAAACACCAGATAAAAACCCAGGCTAATTAGGGGGGAGAAAATCAAGAACATTACTCTCCGACCCCCTTAGACAATCAAAACTTGTCTCGGAAACCACTCTGGTCCTGATTGGCGTTAGCAGGTACCTATCTTCTGTACGAGGTGATCTCCGCCCCACCCAGAAACAGGTCCAGCTCTCGCTTGAAAGGATTCAGCAAATCAGCTTCCACTGCACGAGATGGCAAACTGTTCCACAGGTCCACTATTCTCTGGGAAAAGAACCACCTCTTAACATCTAACCTAGATCTGGCCCGACATAACCTGAGATTGCGACCCCTGGTCCTCCCTAACCTATTTAGTTGAAGCAAACTGTCTACACAAACACAATCGATTCCCTTCATCATCCTATAAACCTCTATGAGATCACCCCATAGTTTACGCTTCTTTAAAGTGTAGAGTTCCAGCTCTTTTAGCCTATCTTGGAAAGTAAGATGTTTTAAACTGGGAATTGACCTTGTGGCCCTCCACTGCACCCTTTCCAAAGCCTCAATATCACCCACCATGTTAGGAATCCAAAACTGGACACAGTGGCCCAGATATTACGATGCCTACGGGTGTGTACGTGCTGTGTACCCACCCGTAGGGATATCGGAAATGCCAGTTTCAGGCATGCACAGCTGCCCGAGAGAAGGGCCTCTGCATTTATTGCAATCACAGAAGGGAATCTGTCAAATATATGAATGGAGATCAATGAAAAAACATAGTTGTACATGGCTGCATCAATCAGGTGATGGACATGCTGTTCACCAGAGGCAACAACTTCCTCTCTTTCACTGTGGAGGCTGCGAAACAGAGAGACAGGACACTGGGCTTCATCAGGATCACAGCTTGCCCCAGGTACATGGCATCAATGAGTGCAGTAATGTGGAGGGCAGCAGCATGTGACAGTGAGGTTAGACAGTGTACCATGTGACAGTGAGGTTAGACAGTGTACCATGTGACAGTGAGGTTAGACAGTGTACCATGTGACAGTGAGGTTAGACGGTGTACCATGAGACAGTGAGGTTAGACAGTGTACCATGAGACAGTGAGGTTAGACGGTGTACCATGTGACAGTGAGGTTAGACGGTGTACCATGTGACAGTGAGGTTAGACGGTGTACCATGAGACAGTGAGGTTAGACGGTGTACCATGTGACAGTGAGGTTAGACAGTGTACCATGAGACAGTGAGGTTAGACGGTGTACCATGTGACAGTGAGGTTAGACAGTGTACCATGTGACAGTGAGGTTAGACGGTGTACCATGTGACAGTGAGGTTAGACAGTGTACCATGTGACAGTGAGGTTAGACAGTGTACCATGTGACAGTGAGGTTAGACGGTGTACCATGTGACAGTGAGGTTAGACAGTGTACCATGAGACAGTGAGGTTAGACGGTGTACCATGTGACAGTGAGGTTAGACAGTGTACCATGAGACAGTGAGGTTAGACGGTGTACCATGAGACAGTGAGGTTAGACAGTGTACCATGTGACAGTGAGGTTAGACAGTGTACCATGTGACAGTGAGGTTAGACAGTGTACCATGAGACAGTGAGGTTAGACGGTGTACCATGTGACAGTGAGGTTAGACAGTGTACCATGTGACAGTGAGGTTAGACAGTGTACCATGAGACAGTGAGGTTAGACGGTGTACCATGTGACAGTGAGGTTAGACAGTGTACCATGTGACAGTGAGGTTAGACAGTGTACCATGTGACAGTGAGGTTAGACAGTGTATCATGTGACAGTGAGGTTAGACGGTGTACCATGTGACAGTGAGGTTAGACGGTGTACCATGAGACAGTGAGGTTAGACAGTGTACCATGTGACAGTGAGGTTAGACAGTGTACCATGAGACAGTGAGGTTAGACGGTGTACCATGTGACAGTGAGGTTAGACAGTGTACCATGTGACAGTGAGGTTAGACAGTGTACCATGAGACAGTGAGGTTAGACAGTGTACCATGTGACACTGAGGTTAGACGGTGTACCATGAGACAGTGAGGTTAGACGGTGTACCATGTGACAGTGAGGTTAGACAGTGTACCATGAGACAGTGAGGTTAGACAGTGTACCATGAGACAGTGAGGTTAGACAGTGTACCATGTGACAGTGAGGTTAGACAGTGTACCATGAGACAGTGAGGTTAGACAGTGTACCATGTGACAGTGAGGTTAGACGGTGTACCATGAGACAGTGAGGTTAGACGGTGTACCATGTGACAGTGAGGTTAGACAGTGTACCATGAGACAGTGAGGTTAGACAGTGTACCATGTGACAGTGAGGTTAGACAGTGTACCATGTGACAGTGAGGTTAGACGGTGTACCATGTGACAGTGAGGTTAGACAGTGTACCATGTGACAGTGAGGTTAGACGGTGTACCATGTGACAGTGAGGTTAGACGGTGTACCATGAGACAGTGAGGTTAGACGGTGTACCATGTGACAGTGAGGTTAGACAGTGTACCATGTGACAGTGAGGTTAGACGGTGTACCATGTGACAGTGAGGTTAGACAGTGTACCATGAGACAGTGAGGTTAGACGGTGTATCATGTGACAGTGAGGTTAGACAGTGTACCATGTGACAGTGAGGTTAGACGGTGTACCATGTGACAGTGAGGTTAGACGGTGTACCATGTGACAGTGAGGTTAGAAGGTGTATCATGTGACAGTGAGGTTAGACGGTGTACCATATGACAGTGAGGTTAGACGGTGTACCATGTGACAGTGAGGTTAGACAGTGTACCATGTGACAGTGAGGTTAGACGGTGTACCATGTGACAGTGAGGTTAGACGGTGTACCATGTGACAGTGAGGTTAGACAGTGTACCATGTGACAGTGAGGTTAGACGGTGTACCATGTGACAGTGAGGTTAGACAGTGTACCATGAGACAGTGAGGTTAGACAGTGTACCATGTGACAGTGAGGTTAGACGATGTACCATGAGACAGTGAGGTTAGACGGTGTACCATGTGACAGTGAGGTTAGACAGTGTACCATGAGACAGTGAGGTTAGACAGTGTACCATGTGACAGTGAGGTTAGACAGTGTACCATGTGACAGTGAGGTTAGACGGTGTACCATGTGACAGTGAGGTTAGACAGTGTACCATGTGACAGTGAGGTTAGACGGTGTACCATGTGACAGTGAGGTTAGACGGTGTACCATGAGACAGTGAGGTTAGACGGTGTACCATGTGACAGTGAGGTTAGACAGTGTACCATGTGACAGTGAGGTTAGACGGTGTACCATGTGACAGTGAGGTTAGACAGTGTACCATGAGACAGTGAGGTTAGACGGTGTATCATGTGACAGTGAGGTTAGACAGTGTACCATGTGACAGTGAGGTTAGACGGTGTACCATGTGACAGTGAGGTTAGACGGTGTACCATGTGACAGTGAGGTTAGAAGGTGTATCATGTGACAGTGAGGTTAGACGGTGTACCATATGACAGTGAGGTTAGACGGTGTACCATGTGACAGTGAGGTTAGACAGTGTACCATGTGACAGTGAGGTTAGACGGTGTACCATGTGACAGTGAGGTTAGACGGTGTACCATGTGACAGTGAGGTTAGACGCTGTACCATGTGACAGTGAGGTTAGACGGTGTACCATGTGACAGTGAGGTTAGACGGTGTACCATGTGACAGTGAGGTTAGACGGTGTACCATGTGACAGTGAGGTTAGACAGTGTACCATGAGACAGTGAGGTTAGACGGTGTACCATGTGACAGTGAGGTTAGACGGTGGACCATGTGACAGTGAGGTTAGACGGTGTACCATGAGACAGTGAGGTTAGACGGTGTACCATGTGACAGTGAGGTTAGACGGTGTACCATGTGACAGTGAGGTTAGACGGTGTACCATGTGACAGTGAGGTTAGACAGTGTACCATGAGACAGTGAGGTTAGACGGTGTACCATGTGACAGTGAGGTTAGACAGTGTACCATGTGACAGTGAGGTTAGACGGTGTACCATGTGACAGTGAGGTTAGACAGTGTACCATGAGACAGTGAGGTTAGACGGTGTACCATGTGACAGTGAGGTTAGACGGTGTACCATGTGACAGTGAGGTTAGACGGTGTACCATGTGACAGTGAGGTTAGATAGTGTACCATGTGACAGTGAGGTTCGATAGTGTACCATGTGACAGTGAGGTTAGATAGTGTACCATGTGACAGTGAGGTTCGATAGTGTACCATGTGACAGTGAGGTTAGATAGTGTACCATGTGACAGTGAGGTTCGACAGTATACCATGTGACAGTGAGGTTCGATAGTGTACCATGTGACAGTGAGGTTAGACAGTGTACCATGTGACAGTGAGGTTCGATAGTGTACCATGTGACAGTGAGGTTAGATAGTGTACCATGTGAACAACAAACTAACCAGTGATTGGCTATGAGGTGGCCATGGGGAAGCTTGTACCCGCTGTGTCTCACCCACACACCTGCTGTAAAAATCATCTTGCCCGCACCTCCCATTCTCCTGTTGGGGGAGTGCTTGTGGAGCCTAGAACAAGAGTATCTGGTGCACAGGCTTTCCCAGCCTCCCAGCTGCAGTAGGGCACATGGTGTAGTTAGACTGTCCATTTGTCCAAGCTGCGAAGGTACATGGTGGTGTCCAGGAAGCCATGGAATACGGGAAGGGAAGCAGTCAACTTAAAAAAAAAAATTGATTTCCCAGCGCCTCACACAGCTCCTTATCAAAATCAGGAAATGAGCTTCCCTTTTATAGGTATAATTCTGTCTTCAAATCCCACTGTGCGATTGTGGATAAGGATTTGTGGAGGAGCAGACAGTAGCAATGTATACGTACTAAAAAAAATACCTCTCTATTCTGCTGAGCTATAAACCCCAAGTAGTGGGCAGCAAAATAGAGTCTGCCTTGTTAAAACAATCTCTACAAAACTATCGAGGCCTCACATCTGGAAGAGATTTAGCCCAAATTTCTGCATGGACTCATTGTAAAAGAGCATTTGAGTTTAATTTTGAAAGAAACCACTAAGAGGATGGACTACATTAAGTGCACAGATAAAACAGGAAGGAGCACTCAACACTAATTGCAGAATAGGCCTTTGGGCCTTTTTAAGGCCGTGTTGAAGGCAATCAGCCATCCTGTAGACAGGGAAAGAGCAGTAAAACCCAATCCATCACACCAGTGACAAATAGCATGCCTGAGAAAGCCACTATCAATAGATCGGCAATGGGGACACTTCCTGTCTCTGGTATAAGATTGGGAAATCCTCAACTAAAGCTAAAAACACAACTGATTTTACATCCAGTGAGGACGAAGGTTCCTTAGCTCAGATCATGACCCAAATGCCATTTATGTTTTTGATTTGCAAAGACAAAAACCCAATGCGACCTCAATGAGTTTGATGGAACACCAAACCATCCATCACAGGAGGTCTCAACTTTGGTTCCTGGTCTGCAGTGAGTTAGCTGATCTCAGTCATTTTGATGCTGAGATGCTACAACTGCCTCAGTGGCCCATGGTTAGGGAAGGCAAAAATCAGCTAGGGTTCCCACCAAAGTTCCCGCTAACTTTTTTTTGTGCACGGTCCCTTTAACTGACTGCGCGGTCCATTCAAATTTTCGCGCATGCACGGTTTCTTCCATGTAAATTCGGTGAGTGGCCTGCGCGGGACCTCCAGACCGCTGCGCGGCTGCGAACATTGGTTCCCACCCCCGATCGCTGTGCAGTGGCCCCTGCTAGAAAGTGTTCTCTAGTGTTACCAGATAGGGAAAATTCTATGGAACTAATCACCGGTCAAAGGAAATGTGGTGATCAAAAATTCAACATAGCAGTCAGTTAGAGCGTATAGAATTCTATTAACACCGAAGCTAACATGTTTGGTCGAATAAGGAGCTTGATGCTACGTTGCACTCAAAGTAAGGCAATTCCAATTCAAACTAGGTGTGATTATTATGGGATGGCATTTCAGATGAGGGACATTGTTGCTGGGAATGCAACTTTTTCATTTTGAGTTGTATGCACACAGTGTCAGCATCAAACACATCAGGTCAAGTATCACATGGGTTAGACACAGAGTAATGTCCACTTTACACAATCTCATCAATGTGCCTCAGTCCCATCCTCAGAGGAACATGGGCATTTTCTATTATAGCCATCTTGGAGCCTTCCCAAGTGAAATTGGCAATTTAGTGCCCATTTATACTGAATTAGTTTTTTGTTACCTTTGTTACCTGCAAACTTCACTATTCCAACGCAATTCTGGCCACCCTCCCATCTTCCACCCTCCGTAAACCTGACATCATCCAAAACTCTGCTGCCTGCGTCCTAACTCATCACCCCTCTGCTCGCTGACCTACATTGGCTCCCGGTTCAGCAAGGCATCGATTTTAAAATTCTTATTCTTGTTTTCAAGTCCCTCCATGGCCTCGCCCCTCCCTACCTCTGCAACCTCCTCCAGCCCCCAAGATATCTGCGCTTCTCCAATTCTGGCCTCGAGCATCCCAGATTTTAATCTCTCAACAATTTGTGGCCGTGCCTTCTGTTCCCTAGGCCCTAAGCTCTGGAAATCCCTCTCTAAACCACTCTGCCTCGCTACCTGTCTTTCCTCCTTTAAGATGCTCCTTAAAACCTACCTCTCATCTGCCCTAATATCTCCTTATGTGGCTCAGTGTCAAATTTTGTTTGATAACACTCCCGTGAGTTGCCTTTGGATGTTTTACTCCGTTAATGGTGCTATATAAAACAAGTTGTTGTTGTTGGTAGTTTAGTGTTATGAGCCAACACTCATTAGATTAACACTGCCCAAACTCCCACTGTGCTTGGCAGAGAGAAGATATTTTAATCCATCATTTTGAGCTAGATTTGACCTCAGATCTCAGAGGTGAAGAAGAGTCTTACTTGCATTGAAGAAGCTGGAGTTGAACAGGTATGCAGCGTGTCCTTGTTATACCTGTTGTATTTGAGGGGATGAGGTGCCTCACTGGATTCGTCTATTAACCTTCCACCTGCAGAATTTGGTTTTGACTGTAGTCAGACTGATGTAAAGTTCAACCTACACAATCCCATCAGCATGCCAGAATTTCACTAAAGGATTGCACAAAACTCGAGGCAAGTAAACAGATAATTTAAAATGCCTCACAGTTCAAAATTTCAGTTCTGGTTTTTGTATCAGTGAAAGTCTCCAAATAAGCTGTTCCGATGGCTGAGTGCCAGGGTGTCTAACCTACAGCTCTGAGTCCTGGCAATCTAGCCCTTGAAGCCCCGGCAATTGGTGCTTATATTTCTTATTAGCTGGTTTGTCTTCATTATAACATTCTGATATACACTACCTTCATTATATGATTCTCAGTTATAACTCTCTCTGATACATCCTACTCACTATATGATTCTCAGTTATAACTCTCTCTGACACACCCTACCCTCACTATATGATTCTCTGTTATAACTCTCTCTGACACACCCTACTCACTATATGATTCTCAGTTATAACTCTCTCTAACACACCCTACTCACTATATGATTCTCAGTTATAACTCTCTCTAACACACCCTACTCACTATATGATTCTCAGTTATAACTCTCTCTGACACACCCTACTCACTATATGATTCTCAGTTATAACTCTCTCTGATACACCCTACCCTCACTATATGATTCTCAGTTATAATGCTCTCTGATACACCCTACCCTCACTATATGATTCTGTTATAACTCTCTCTGATACACCCTACCCTCACTATATGATTCTGTTGTAACTCTCTCTGATACACCCTACCCTCACTATATGATTCTCAGTTATAACTCTCTCTGATACACCCTACCCTCACTATATGATTCTCAGTTATAATGCTCTCTGATACACCCTACCCTCACTATATGATTCTCTGTTATAACTCTCTCTGATACACCCTACCCTCACTATACGATTCTGTTATAATGATCTCTGATACACCCTACCCTCACTAGATGATTCTCTGTTATAACTCTCTGATACACACTACCCTCACTATATGATTCTCTGTTACAACTCTCTCTGATACACACTACCCTCACTATATGATTCTGTTATAACTCTCTCTGATACACCCTACCCTCACTATATGATTCTGTTATAATGATCTCTGATACACACTACCCTCACTATATGATTCTCTGTTATAATACTCTTTCTGTTACATGCTACCCTCATTATAATGTTCTCATTTCCATACACCATCCTCATCAGGGAGCTTGTGGTTATAACACTTTTTCTTATATCCCACCCTCATGATAATGTTCTCAGTTATAATAACCTCCTTAATACATACCCCACCCTTGTTATACAGCTTCACTCTTCATTCCACCACACCATCACACCAGTAGTTTAGAGAAAGTTTGGAAGGAGAACTTTATTAGCAATGATCTCTATCTGATTCGGTGAAGGGACAGCTTGGGTTCCCTGCCCTCCTATTTTAATAGCTCCATTCAGAGCTGTGTGGGTGGACAGATGAAACAAAAACCTTTCCTTACCCTTGTAAAAGTTCCTTTCTCTTCTTTATTAGAGGGCTGTTTTGCCGTTTGTCTGTTAAACTCGAAGACAATGCCTCTGTGTCCCGATCCAATAAATGCTCATTTCCTCCACTGATGTGCCATTACATGGCTCGACTTTCACAGCCCGAGTTAATGGAGACTTTTAAAGAGCCATGGGTCATAAAGGCAGCCCAATTAAAGCCCCGTCAATGGAAGAATCCTCATCCTTAATATTCTTCAGTGACTTTATCCTTGATTTAATTCTCAGTTTTCTCCCCTCCCCATCTGAAGGTTTTCAGTCGATGCTGGCAGCTTTCTGCTACCTGGTTGTGGTAGCCATTTTCCATATGGGACTCGAGACGACGAGTGTTGCAGGCTGTTTATCCATGGAGCACATCACACCTGGGCTCTCCTCACCCAATGTCTGGCACATGCATTTTGCAACAGAACTTACTGGGCAGCACCATAAGTGGGGATTCTGGCTGCTATTTCCCCTCCCTAGCCCAGATCCACCTTTATTTTAGATCTTGAAGTGTAAGTCACTTCAATGCCTTGGTGCTTGATATCTTGATTCCAAAATGGGGGCACTATTAGAAGCAGCAGGTCAGTGATGTAGGATAATGGTGGGAGGCCCATACTTTTCTAGAATTATGTTAAGCACAAAACAGGTATTTGACTGGGCCAGTTTTTTTCCCATGGGAGCCACCTGGTCGAATTCTACTCTCCTACTCACTCCCCATACCCTTTAATATTCCTCTTTTTCAAGTAGATATCAAATTCCCCTTTTAAAGAATTTCTGCACTCTGCATCAACAATGATATATGGCAGAGAGTTAGACATTTAACTACCTCCATGTGAAGAAAGGTGGGTTCCTTTTCACAATCTTCCACACCAGTGATTTTCCAAATCTCAAACTAGGTCGCTGTGTAAGAGTGTAGTAACATAGTAACACGGTAATGTTTTAGGCAGGAGAAGAGCATTGGTGTACCTAGCCTGCCCTTCCAAATCTCTCATCAGGTCCCTATCTGGAACGAGTAGCGTTGTATCCCCTTTTCGAACTTTGTCCAGTCCTTTTTAAGCCCTGCCATTGTTTTCTGTTCCAATACCCACTGCCCCTCAGTAATCTGTTCTATAATTCTATCAACCTCATACTAAAAAAAAAGTTGTATAAATTTCCTATTTTACTTTTACTTAAATTTAAATTGTGACTCCTACTTCTCAATTTCTGCACCTGACTGAAGAATTTTTGTGGGTGCAAATTCTTCATACCCTTAAAAATCTCCCACCAATTCTCCCCTTATCCTCCTCTTATCCAGAGTAAGGTCTCAGGGTAGGCAAGCTTTGATCAGCATGGAGCAGTCACCAGGAGGAAGGAATAATCACTGGGAGAGTCACCCAGAGCTGCTCGGTTTTGTTCATCTTCCTTTATCTGCCAAATATTTTCCTTTCCTCTCCTGAACGCATTGACTCCTTGCTGGGTTATGGCTCCAGAGGTCCCATTTGCCCTCTGCTACCCCATTATTCAGATCTGTGTGCTCCTCCACAACAGTAGTCTGGGCCGCTGCCATCCCCGGGACCCCCACCCTCCACAATCGTCAAGTCCCTCCCCCGCAACTTAGCTGGCCGGCGGTCGCCCTGACCCGATCTGGAGGCCAGATTTAAACGAAGGCTGGGCCTCAAAATCCCGGGGGCCTCTTTGCCGCCGGAATGGGTGGGCGACCAGCGCTCCGCCGGTAGGTCACCCAAAAGTCAAAATAGACCCCCTGGTCTGTGCTGACTTAGCAGATCACACTGTCGAATCAGCAGTGGGGATTGCTACAATTTGGCTTAGCATCCATGGGCTAGGGAGCCAATAAATCAGCTCCGATCATTCTTGCCAGTAGTGTACGTGTGTCCATGTCAGATGAGGACAGGATTGGGCTTGGCAGTGATGGCCTTATGGTTGAATATCCTGCCATCACATATGAAAATGGGCACATTGGGTGAGGCACTGGAGGTGGCCTGGGGCCTGCAAAACCTGAATCAGACCCCTTTTGGAGAGAAAATACGAGTGGAAAATCCCTGTAGTGTACAATAGGAAACCTCTGTAGCAGGAATTCAGCACTGAACCGTCAGTCTACCCCTTTATTGTGGTCCCTGTCTATCACAGAATGGGCTGGGGGCATAAATTGCCTGGTGTGACTAATCTCACCACAACAGGCTGGCCTGGGTGTCACGCCTCATTTGCATTTACTGCCATTTGGCATTGTCATGGATGAGGGAGGTGGGGGTGGCTGCAAGAGGCACTAACACTCTCTCCCTACCCCTAATCCGTCATGTCTACCTGACAGGGAGGAAATTTAGATTCTAATGGGCCCTAATGTGTAAGAGTTTGGAATGAAGCAGGCAAGACAGTCGTTAATCTCAATGTATTGGAGTGTGTATGAAGAAAGCAGATGGTGGATTGTTGTGTCTGTGTGAAGGGGCAGCCAGGGCCTGATTTACTGCTGGAGATCTCACAGCCTGAGGACAAGGTTATCAGGGTGGAGACTTGGACAAGTTTTGAAAACAGCATTTCTGGGGATTCAGGGGCTGCTTTATGCTACAGAGACTTTTGATTTGTCACAAACACATCATTTATTTTGTTTGATACACAATACAGCAGAAAACTGAGTAACAAGATATGTGTATATTTTTAAATACAGGTGATTGTTCAAAGTGATGGTGTCAGATTTAAAGGTCTGCTAGTGCATATATGAAGAAGGCAGATGGGTAACATTCCTCACACCCGCAACGTGCAATAGTGCAACTGAATAATTATTTGGGTCTCTTTGGATAATCTAGCTGTGACTACCTGTAATGATGTGGAGATGCCGGCGTTGGACTGGGGTGGACAAAAATCAGAAGTCGCACAACACCAGGTTTTTCTGTGTTTATATTGTGAATTCTGGGAGATTCTCTCACAGCTACCTTACCTGAAGAAGGAGCGAACAGCTCCGAAAGCTTGTAAAATTAAATAAATCTGTTGGACTATAACCTGGTGTTGTGCGACTTCTGATTTTTTACCTGTAATGAGATGAGAGAGGAATGGAGTGCTATACTGGTTTGAAGAATAGGAATTGGGACATCCTTAGCTTCCACTATTCTGCTGCCTTGTTGCATAAGAACAGTAATGTTAGTTAGGAAGCTGCCTGTTCTGCCTCTCCCTCTAACCAATAATAAGTCTCAAGATCATTATGGATGATGAGGGCCATTCAGTCCATATTAGCTTGTCCATTCAGAATAGCCCTAAAGTCTCCCACTGCAAAATCCTATTGTTTCTTAAATGATTCCAAGGTTTTTGCCTCCATATAGGACCCCATTCCAGGTGTTGATCACTCTTTGAGATTAGGAAGTTCCTCTTCACACAGTCATCAATTCGTCTTTTGCTAGGTTAGGTGTTAGCCTTGGCTCAGTGGGTAGCACTCTCACCTTTGAGTCAGAAGGCTGAGTTCAAACCATACTCCAGACACTTGAGCACATTATCTCGGCTGGAACTTCAGCGAAGTACTGAGGGAGTGCTGCACTGTCGGAGGTGCTTTCTTTCAGATGAGATGCTAAACCAAACTTCTGCCCTTGCAGGTGGATGTAAAAGATCCTATGACACTATTCAAAGACGAGCAGGGGAGTTATCCAGAGGTTATGAAACTTGCTATATTAATGCAAGTTCTTTCTTTCTTCTTTTTCTTTAAATCTGTGTCCCCTTGCCCTACTCTCGCAATGTAATTAAAGTAATTTTATGGATTTACATTTTCATCGCGTCTACAATGTTGTATCCCTCAAATCAACTCAAGATTGACGTCTTTCCACATAACTGAGATTTCCAAGACTGGGATCATCCTTGTGGTTCTTCAGGGCTTGAATGTCTCCTTGTATCTCAGTGACCAGAACTAGACATAGTGTAAGATTCTCAAAATTCACAGGTCCCCCTAAACTCGAAGACAAACCCTAAGGAAAAAGACTTTGGATTCTTTTTCTAGCTATTACAGGGTGGTGAAATGTATTGGGCCTAACCGAAGGACATTTTTGAGCAAAAACTAAGATTTGGTATTTTAAAAGACATGTCTGGACTTGTAAGGGAGAAAAGGCTGTGAAGGAAGGTGGGATCAACCTCTGTAAAGACAGTTTGGATATTGGAGTTAATGCAAACTGTCTGGGGAACCGCATGACCTCGCTTGGAGTTAAATCAGCCCCTATCAGACATTAACATCCTTACAATAAACCCGAGGAAAAGCAGTCTCCACCCCAATTTACTGAGCCCATTAAAAACATGCATAAGACAGATCACTTCGGCCTACTCTATAGAAATCCCAGGCCCAGTCAAGAAACCCAAAACTTGGGGACAATCAACTACGATTAAGTGCCAAATCGACAGGATGGAGCCATCCTGAAACCACTTCACACATTAGCAAACAAGTTACCGTTAACGAGCCCGCCAAAATCTAACAATGACTGGGATCTGATTTGGCACGCAGATAAGGAAGCTTCAATTAGTATAATTGAAGGCCCGTTCTCAACCTGAAAAAGAAGAGGAGGAAGGAAGAAGGACAAGTCATCCACGGAGGCATTCTCCGCAACACAGTTCTCCAGCACCACCGTTCAACGTTCCATGTCCAGCCAGAAGGTCGACAGCACGAAGGCCAGACCATTCAACAAAGTAGGCCGACACGTGGAAGAAACCAGAACGACCGCCTCAGTGACCATCGGACACCTCGCGGCAACAAGGCCCTCACGAAAACAACCAACCGAACATCAAGTACCAATATTGGGCCACCGCGACCAAAGAAAACCAACTCGAAGAAAAACCGAAGATCCGCAAAGTTTCCACTCTACAATCTACTCCTGACTTACCCCTGGGTAAGATTTTCCCTAAAAGACTCTAAACCCTACTTCTAAACCAAAGAAAAGTGGGTACTCACCTGATAGATCCAATACGCACCCTACCGCATCAGCGGACTCGTGAAGACTGACCAGCTACGCAGTTGAAGTCCTCTACCGCGTATGGGGTACGGCAGACACCAACCAACATATAGAGCGAACCCCAAAACCGCGAACTAGCCCAACTGTCAAGGATTCTAGTGAGTATCATCCCTGGTCCTCTGGAGCCCAACTTAGCTAGTAAAGTGGGATTGGGATGGGTGAGGTATTCTTCTAATGTGATTTCCCTCGCTTGTACCGAAGTGTTCCCCATTTTATTAGTGTTAAGATTGTTGGGTTATATTTACTCTCTTGAATAAAGATCAAAAGTTCTTGCACCAAACCAGTTGTCTGCTGCACTTTTGTCACAACCCCCAAATAAGTCCAAGGTCTAGAACCAAGGGAGTGGGAGCGATTCGAACCGCTCAGAAGTCAGAGGTGAAGCTGACACAAACCACCACCCCCTAGATAGTACTCAAGGTCTGGTGCGCAGTACAGATTGATCATGGCTTTTGCCGACTTGTATTCTACTATTTTGGCTGTATTGACTGCTGCTCTACATTAGTTTTGAGGTGCTGAGTGTTGAGGCTATTAAAACTCCTGGATCTCTTTTAACTTCATCCTCAGCTATTTAAACACCATTCATGGCGTAGGTGTGTTGCTCATTTTACCTTACCATGTGCGGAACGTTACACTTGTCTGTGTACAACTCTTTACATCCTCTTCCGCTTGAAGCAATTCTGCAATGCGCCAGGGAACCAGGGCTCTGGAATGCATTCCAATTTTATTCCAGGGTAGGTTCTGCAGCAATAACAGCAATGAGGAAAGAAGTGGCCATCAACAATTTACCACAGGAACAGTCATTTTAAAGTTATGACTTTTCCGACCACATACTTCACTAAAAAATTAGAGATTCTTCATCCCTTGCTGGCCTGTACAGGCAGATGGAGCACTCAGCCTTTGCTTGGCAAGTGAAAATGGCAGCCAGAGCCTCTTGAGGAGCCCAAGGCAATTGCTTGCACCTCCGGCATTCATTTTATAGCACGAAGATCAGAATCAGGCTGTTATCATTCATAGTACAGCACAGCTCCCATTGACATTACAGCACTTTCCCCATTTATATTAGAGCACTTTCCCCATTTGCATTACAGCACAGCCCCCAGTTATATCACAGCACTTTCCCCATTTATATAAGAGCAATTTCGCCAGTTATATCATAGCACTTTCCCCATTTATTTTACAGCACTGCCGCAAGTTTTATCACAGCACTTTCCCCATTTATATCACTGCACTTTCCCCATTTATATTACAGCACTTTCCCCATTTATATCAGAGCAATTTCCCCATTTATATTACAGCACCTTCCCCATTTATATCACAGCACTTTCCCCATTTATATTACAGCACTTTCCCCATTTATATCAGAGCAATTTCCCCATTTATATTACAGCACTTTCCCCATTTATATTACAGCACTTTCCCCATTTATATCACAGCACTGTCCCCATTTATATTACAGCACTGTCCCCATTTATATTACAGCACTTTCCCCATATATATCACAGCACTTTCCCCATATATATCACAGCACTTTCCCCATTTATATCACAGCACTTTCCCCATTTATATCACGGCACTTTCCCCATTTATATTACAGCACTGTCCCCATTTATATTACAGCACTTTCCCCAATATATATCACAGCACTTTCCCCATTTATATCACAGCACTTTCCCCATTTATATAAGAGCAATTTCCTCATTTATATTACAGCACTTTCCCCATTTATATAAGAGCAATTTCCTCATTTATATTACAGCACTTTCCCCATTTATACAAGAGCAATTTCCTCATTTATATTACCGCACTTTCCCCATTTATATTACAGCACTTTCCCCATTTATATTACAGCACTGCCCCCATTTATATTACAGCACTTTCCCCATTTATATTACAGCACTGCCCCCATTTATATTACGGCACTTTCCACATTTATAACACAGCGCTTTCCACATTTATATTACGGCACTTTCCACATTTATATTACAGCACTGCCCCCATTTATATTACAGCACTTTCCCCATTTATATTACAGCACTTTCCACATTTATATTACAGCAATTTCCCCATTTATATGACAGCACTTTCCCCATTTATATTACAGCAATTTCCCCATTTATATGACAGCACTTTCCCCATTTATATCACAGCGCTTTCCACATTTATATTACGGCACTTTCTACATTTATATTACAGCACTTTCCCCATTTATATTACAGCACTTTCCCCATTTATATTACAGCACTGTCCCCATTTATATTACAGCATTTTCCCCATTTATATTACAGCATTTTCCCCATTTATATTACAGCACTTTCCACATTTATATTACAGCAATTTCCCCATTTATATGACAGCACTTTCCCCATTTATATTACAGCAATTTCCCCATTTATATGACAGCACTTTCCCCATTTATATTACAGCATTTTCCCCATTTATATTACAGCACTGTCCCCATTTATATTACAGCATTTTCCCCATTTATATTACAGCATTTTCCCCATTTATATTACAGCATTTTCCCCATTTATATTACAGCACTGTCCCCATTTATATTACAGCATTTTCCCCATTTATATTACAGCATTTTCCCCATTTATATTACAGCACTGTCCCCATTTATATTACAGCACTTTCCCCATTTATATTACAGCATTTTCCCCATTTATATTACAGCATTTTCCCCATTTATATTACAGCATTTTCCCCATTTATATTACAGCATTTTCCCCATTTATATTACAGCATTTCCCCCATTTATATTACAGCATTTCCCCCATTTATATTACTGCACTTTCCCCATTTATATTACAACACTTTCCCCATTTATATTACAGCACTTTCCCCATTTATATTACAGCACTGCCCCCATTTATATTACAACACTTTCCCCATTTATATTATAGCACTTTCCCCATTTATATTACAGCACTGTCCCCATTTATATTACAGCATTTTCCCCATTTATATTACAACACTTTCCCCATTTATATTACAGCATTTTCCCCATTTATATTACAACACTTTCCCCATTTATATTACAACACTTTCCCCATTTATATTATAGCACTTTCCCCATTTATATTACAACACTTTCCCCATTTATATTACAGCACTTTCCCCATTTATATTACTGCACTTTCCCCATTTATATAACAGCATTTTCCCCATTTATATTACTGCACTTTCCCCATTTATGTTACTGCACTGTCCCCATTTATATTACAGCATTTTCCCCATTTATATTACAGCATTTTCCCCATTTATATTACAGCATTTTCCCCATTTGTATTACTGCACTTTTCCCATTCATATTACTGCACTGTCCCCATTTATATTACAGCATTTTCCCCATTTATATTACAGCATTTTCCCCATTCATATTACTGCACTTTCCCCATTTATATTACAGCATTTTCCCCATTTATATTACAGCATTTTCCCCATTCATATTACAGCATTTCCCCATTTATTTTACTGCACTGTCCCCATTCATATTACAGCATTTTCCCCATTTATATTACAGCATTTTCCCCATTTATATTACAGCATTTTCCCCATTTATATTACAGCATTTTCCCCATTTATATTACAGCATTTTCCCCATTTATATTACAGCATTTTCCCCATTTATATTACAGCATTTTCCCCATTTATATAACAGCATTTTCCCCATTTATATTACTGCACTTTCCCCATTTATATTACTGCACTTTCCCCATTTATATTACTACCCTTTCCCCATTTATATTACTGCACTTTCCCCATTCATATTACAGTATTTTTCCCCATTTATATTACTGCTCTTTCCCCATTTATATTACAGCACTGTCCCCATTTTTATTACAGCACTTTCCCCATTTATATTACTGCTCTTTCCCCATTCATATTACAGCACTTTCTCCATTTATATTACTGCCCTTTCCCCATTTATATTACTGCACTTTCCCCATTCATATTACAGTATTTTTCCCCATTTATATTACTGCACTGTCCCCATTTTTATTACAGCACTTTCCCCATTTATATTACTGCTCTTTCCCCATTCATATTACAGCACTTTCTCCATTTATATTACTGCTCTTTCCCCATTTATATTACAGCACTTTCCCCATTCATATTACTGCACTGTCCCCATTTATATTACAGCATTTTCCCCATTTATATTACTGCACTGTCCCCATTTATATTACAGCATTTTCCCCATTTATATTACAGCATTTTACCCATTTATATTACTGCACTTTCCCCATTTATATTACTGCACTTTACCCATTTATATTACTGCACTTTCCCCATTTATATTACAGCATTTTCTGTAAGGGGTGACGTGTGGCTCTGTGCTTAGCCTGGGTGCTAGTGCAGGGTTAGGCCTTGTTGCCTGTTCTGGTCTCCAGCCAGCCTGGTAACACTAGACACCTGTGAGTGGTTCGACCCACTCGCCCTTACGGTTCTGACACTGGACTTAGGTGTGAGAGCAATAATGCTGAGAAAACTCAGGTAGACCCGGTTGAATAGTACGAAATGGAAAATCTTTATTGCATATTATTCAAGATTACGAGATACATGTCATAAGCACAGATTAATGACAGTACAATCTTACACACAGTTATGAAACTAATTTTAGGGAAACAAGGAGCGCACGACACATCGTAAAAGGGGACACACATTATAATTATCCTTAAAACTTAAACCCTCCCCTATCAATACCTGTCCTAATCTAGATTTGTAGGATCGAGACTCTTGCTCACCACTCGTGATAACTCGGAGAATTCCGAAACTCTGCTCGGATGTTTTTACCGCAGCACCTGACTATCCACGTGTTGATCAGGGGCCTCTGTACCCCACTTGTTTACTCGCTTCTGCTCCGGCTAGCAGGCTGGACCGTCTGCTGTCATGAAGATCTGTGTTGCCCTCGGAGTTCTGATACTACTCAAAAAAAGAGTCTTCCTGTGTCCTACACCGGTTCGATAGAACTCGAAGAAGGGTCTTCCTGGGCCAGTTGTGAAGAAGTCGGTAGAATTCAAAGAAGTGTTTAATCGACTTACAGGCGCTGTCGGGGCTTACTGACCGTGGCGATACGTATTGTCGTCTTCTTCTCCTCTCATCTCATCTCATCTCATCTCCTCTCGGGCCTTCTGGTTCCAACACCGTTTACCGACTTCTCGGGATGGTGCGCCCGCTTCCAGGCCTTCACAGCCCAGTTCTCCACAGATCTTCGCGGCAAGCCACGAGGTTGATCCTAGCGGATCAGAGTCCAGAGTCGTCAGGCAAGAGAATAAAAGTTCAGCAGCCTTCCAGCGAGTCAAAGCAGCAAGAGAAAGATGGACGGTTGTACTTTACAGTTATAGTGCTGTAATTCCTCTTTTCCCGCCCAATCTTAATGTCTGTCTTTTGTCAGGGTTTTGGCGCTCAAACTTCTTGTATGGGGTGATCTCAGTCTTTAATGGGTTTCGGTGACACTTGTAACTGTCTGAGTACCCGTTAATATTTCTCCCATTGTGGAACCGGCTAGTAGTCTCCCTGGAGGGGTTTTGGGGCTTCCAAATGCTTACTGTAAGTACCCGCGAACGGCTCTCTCATCGTAGAGCCGTGGGGATTTTGCATATTAATGTCTTTGGATGGGTCCTTGATCGCTCAGTACAATAGCCCTTGTTTGCACCTGGGAGACCGATTTCAGTATTTATGTTTAAAATGCAAACCCATCATGTCTTGTCGATTATCTCAAATGTGCTGAGTCCTGTCCGATCTTACTGAAATGTTTATTGAAGCGCCATCTTGTCTGCCTACTGAAAGTCTAGAACTTTCTGCCACGAGGCGTGGCGGCCATTTTACAGGCTGTTTGTGTCCGTTTTGAAACCTGACAGCATTCTGCTGAAATAAAGCAGTTTATACGAAACTTTATGTCTCCTTCTTATTTTTATAAAATCGCGATAATTTTGCGAATTCTACATTTCCCCATTTATATTACTGCACTTTCCCCATTTATATGACAGCATTTTCCCCATTTATATTACAGCATTTTCCCCATTTATATTACAGCATTTTCCCCATTTATATTACTGCACTTTCCCCATTTATCTACCAGCATTTTCCCCATTTATATTACTGCACTTTCCCCATTTATATTACTGCACTTTCCCCATTTATATTACAGCATTTTCCCCATTTATATTACAGCATTTTCCCCATTTATATTCCTGCACTTTCTCCATTTATATTACTGCACTTTCCCCATTTATATTACAGCACTTTCCCCATTTATATTACAGCAATTTCCCCATTTATATTACAGCATTTTCCCTACTCATCTTACAGCATTTTCCCCATTTATATTACAGCATTTTCCCCATTCATATTACAGCACTGCCCCATTTATATTACTGCACTTTCCCCATTTATATTACAGCACTTTCCCCATTCATATTACAGCACTGTCCCCATTTATATTACTGCAATTTGCCCATTTATATTACAGCAATATCCCCATTTATATTACAGCACTTTCCCCATTTGTATTACTGCACTTTCCCCATTTATATTACTGCAATTTGCCCATTTATATTACAGCAATTTCCCCATTTATATTACAGCACTTTCCCCATTTGTATTACTGCACTTTCCCCGTTTATATTACAGCATTTTCCCTATTCATTTTACAGCATTTTCCCCATTTATATTACAGCACTTTCCCCATTCATATTACAGCACTTTCCCCATTTATATTACTGCAATTTGCCCATTTATATTACAGCAATTTCCCCATTTATATTACAGCACTTTCCCCATTTGTATTACTGCACTTTCCCCATTTATATTACAGCATTTTCCCTATTAATCTTACAGCACTTTCCCCATTTGTATTACTGCACTTTCCCCATTTATATTACAGCATTTTCCCTATTCATCTTACAGCATTTTCCCCATTTATATTACAGCACTTTCCCCATTTGTATTACTGCACTTTCCCCATTTATATTACAGCACTTTCCTCATTTATATTACCGCACTTTCCCCATTTATATTACAGCACTTTCCCCATTTGTATTACTGCACTTTCCCCATTTATATTACAGCACTTTCCTCATTTATATTACCGCACTTTCCCCATTTATATTACAGCACTTTCCCCATTTGTATTACTGCACTTTCCCCATTTATATTACAGCACTTTCCCCATTTATATTACAGCACTTTCCCCATTTATATTACAGCACTTTCCCCATTTGTATTACTGCACTTTCCCCATTTATATTACAGCACTTTCCCCATTTATATTACCGCACTTTCCCCATTTATATTACAGCACTTTCCCCATTTGCATTACTGCACTTTCCCCATTTATATTACAGCACTTTCCTCATTTATATTACCGCACTTTCCCCATTTATATTACAGCACTTTCCCCATTTGTATTACTGCACTTTCCCCATTTATATTACAGCACTTTCCCCATTTATATTACAGCACTTTCCCCATTTATATTACAGCACTTTCCCCATTTGTATTACTGCACTTTCCCCATTTATATTACAGCACTTTCCTCATTTATATTACCGCACTTTCCCCATTTATATTACAGCACTTTCCCCATTTGTATTACTGCACTTTCCCCATTTATATTACAGCACTTTCCCCATTTATATTACAGCACTGTCCCCATTTATATTACAGCACTTTCCCCATTTATATTACAGCACTTTCCCCATTTATATTACAGCACTTTCCCCATTTATATTACAGCACTGTCCCCATTTATATTACAGCACTTTCCCCATTTATATTACAGCAATTTCCCCATTTATATTACAGCACTGTCCCCATTTATATTACAGCACTGTCCCCATTTATATTACAGCACTTTCCCCATTTATATTACAGCACTTTCCCCATTTATATTACAGCACTGTCCCCATTTATATTACAGCACTTTCCCCATTTATATTACAGCACTGTCCCCATTTATATTACAGCACTTTCCCCATTTATATTACTGCACTGTCCCCATTTATATTACAGCACTTTCCCCATTTATATTACAGCACTTTCCCCATTTATATTACTGCACTTTCCCCATTTATATTACAGCACTTTCCCCATTTATATTACAGCACTGTCCCCATTTATATTACAGCACTTTCCCCATTTATATTACAGCACTGTCCCCATTTATATTACAGCACTTTCCCCATTTATATTACAGCACTTTCCCCATTTATATTGCAGCAATGTCCCCATTTATATTGCTGCACTTTCCCCATTTATATTACAGCACTGTCCCCATTTATATTACTGCACTGTCCCCATTTATATTACAGCATTTCCCCCATTTATATTACAGCATTTTCCCCATTCATATTACTGCACTTTCCCCATTTATATTACAGCATTTTCCCCATTTGTATTACAGCATTTCCCCCATTTATATTACAGCATTTTCCCCATTCATATTGCTGCACTTTCCCCATTTATATTACAGAATTTTCCCCATTTATATTACAGTATTTTCCCCATTTATATTACTGCACTGTCCCCATTCATATTACAGCACGTTCCCCATTTATATTACAGCATTTTCCCCATTTATATTACAGCATTTTCCCCATTCATCTTACAGCATTTTCCCCATTTATATTACAGCATATTCCCCATTCATATTACAGCACTGCCCCATTTATATTACTGCACTTTCCCCATTTATATTACAGCATTTTCCCCATTTATATTACTGCACTTTCCCCATTCATATTACAGCACTTACCCCATTTATATTACAGAATTTTCCCCATTTATATTACAGCATTTTCCCCATTTATATTACAGCATTTTCCCCATTCATATTGCTGCACTTTCCCCATTTATATTACAGAATTTTCCCCATTTATATTACAGTATTTTCCCCATTTATATTACTGCACTTTCCCCATTTATATTACTGCACTGTCCCCATTCATATTACTGCACTTTCCCCATTTATATTACTGCACTGTCCCCATTTATATTGCAGCACTGTCCCCATTTATATTGCAGCACTGTCCCCAGTTATATTACTGCACTGTCCCGATTCATATTACAGCACATTCCCCATTTATATTACAGCACTGTCCCCATTTATATTACAGCATTTTCCCCATTCATATTACTGCACTTTCCCCATTCATATTACTGCACTGTCCCCAT